>BSBN01000937.1:4200000-4710000 GCA_027924645.1 Cunninghamia lanceolata | reverse complement strand
ATTTGAACTTGTGACCTCTCTTTCAAGAGGTGTTGAGAATGAAAGATGAAGTCGAAGGCCTAGAAGCAAGGAAGCATATACTTGAAACCAAACTTGTTACATTGAAGGCGTTCCCTATATGAAGGGACAACCTCGCTCGATGGATCAACAGTTGAAAATTAGGTACATTAATGGGCAAATGATTAACACAATCCAGAACACCCATTTTCACGTCACGATTTTTTTCTCACTCGTCTAATTTTCATTCTCCAAAAAAAATTTAACAAACCCCAACATAGGAAGCCAATGGCCTTCACGACCTCCCTGTGGGGTGGGCTCTTCTCTACTTCCATAAAGAATAGAAAAAACCTCACTCCATCATCTTCACACCTATATTTACCAAGTCAGTTGGTTTTTCTTTATCACCTACTTTTTATACACTCAATTCCTAACCCTAATTTGCAAACAGTTTCCAAAAAGGTCACGACCTCCTTTGTGATTAGGGTTTTGAATGAAAATTATATTCTTTATATCCTACTAATTTACCATACAAGTCGGCCTTCACCCTCACTTTCATTTTGCTTAGGGCGTTTATGTTTAATTTTAAGGATTTAAATATTAAATATTAGGATTTTTGGGGGTGTTTGGATAAGTTTGGGAAGGAGGGCACGTTTTCCAAAAGATTCTTCATTTCTTTAGTTTCTTTTGTCTGCATGTGTGGTTATCACTTGGTCCAAACAAACTGGTTTACCTTTTCTTTATTATTATAATAAAAATAATGATACCAAGGACTTATGCACCATTTTCCATGGCGGCATTGTAGGAACGAGTTTCAAAAGCCATGCTAGTCGGACAGAGCTAGTTTCACAAGGTGACACTTCGATATCTGACACTTCAGGATCTCCCATTGGTGAAGGCATTAATATGCCATCCACAGATGTTTCTGGTTTGAATATGATGCAAAGAAAGACTAAATTATCTTCCAAATAACTCAGACAACCCCCAAGCCCTCAACAAAAATAGGGTTTGTTAGTACTTCCTTCACAATCAGGCCCCTAACCTAGTAGCCCTCAAAAATGGTTTGTCAGAGCATAACTTTTAAGGGGGATCTCATATCAAGAAAGCCAAACCATTTTTGAGTACCCATTAAGCCCATTGTTAACATATTCAAAAATGGATAAGGGTTGTTTCAGACACTGTTCGTTGAAAATTGACTGTCCTATTTTATAACTAGGCCCAATTAGCCCTATTTTCCAAAGCAACTACAAGAAATACACACTCCCAGCCTTTCCTATCAACTCCAATGACCTAGGTACATGTCATATGGTTCTATTATTGAATTTTTGTTGCCATAACAAAACAACAATAGGTTCTTTTATCAATGTAACCACTTGTCTAATCTCACAAGCCCAAAATGTAAGGAAATCAGCTTAGGGTTTGAACAAACTCATCCTTAACCCAATTTTCTACACTTCCTAGTATCAAAATCTCAAATAACACTCTAGGCCCTTCTATTCCACCAAGTTTGAGCAAACTTCACTAGTGGAATGGGGCCCAAATCTCCATTTTTGTGCTCAAAACCTCAAAATAGGGTTCTCAAAATACTCTTCACTAAAATGCCTCAAAAAAATGTTTTATTTGATGAAAATGCCTGAAACAAAAACCATTAGACTCTCAATTCATTCCTCTATCCATTGCAATGAAGATCAATTCTCTCCCAATCCGTATAGGACCATACCAAAGCACAAATAGGGACTTTTATGTTAAAGGTGTAGAAAACTGGGTCTTTTTTTATTGATTTAATCACCAAAGATGGTTACAACTCTAATAAAAAGCTTCTATCCCCACCTCAAATTGTGTGATGCCATTTCAACATCAAAACACCAAAAACTAACTGTCAAACTGACCCAACAACCTTTTGAACTTCGTATGACCGTTGAACTTCTACAATTTGCATTATTTGCATCTTTACAAATATTGCATTTTTGGTAACTTTTAGCAAAGTGACCCTTCTATGACTCAAATTACATTAGTAATGGTCTATTATGACCTTATTTTCTTGACAAAAGACTTAACACCAAAATTTATAAAAAAAAACTTTATTTACAAAACTTGCAAATTTGAACTATCATGGTGCCCGTGCACCATACACCCTTACTGAAAAAGACCTCAAGTCCCTTTGAGGAATTTGTTGCACAACTCAAGATTGATCTCATCTTTCCTCTGTTCTCCAAGTGTTCTTCCATCAGGCCCCTTCCACTAGATCAGATATTGAAGAGTAGCATCATTCTTTGCACTAGTGACCTTGAACTATTTTCCACCTAAACAGTGCCCCATCTTCACAACCTACCTTGATGGGTAGTCTCTGACCTTTCCCACATCTAAAACTGATGTTGTACCTACTCCTTGACCTACAAACATGTCCTTACCTTCTTTATATTTTACTATCCTCTCCTTCACCCCTGAAACATACTTGAATTTGCCCACTTGTCCTTGCCTTTCAACTTGTTTCATTCCACTTTTCCCCTTTACCTCTTTCATCAGATTCTCTACCTTTAAGATCTCTATATCAACAGACTTACAAATCTCTGACTTGATAGTAATTAATTGCCCATTGACCTCTTTTGCCACCAAAGGACAAAGCACTGTCCCCACCATGACCTCATCATGCTTTTCTAAGCAATTTTGCTTTTCTCCAATCAATTCATCCTTGACTTTCTCTAAGTCAGATTTGGTCCTCGATTCCATGCCATCTCCTTCTAAAAGAAAATCAAATCTCTTACCTGCTGCCTCAACATGATCATGCTTTGAAGTGACTGCAATTTCCTTGTCTTCTTGTTCTACTGTCTTAGTGTCTTCAAGTGTATAAGTGGCTGCAAATATCATGTTTCTTCTTCCTCTATCTTCTCAAACTCCTTCTTGCCTAACATTATCATCCTTTCTATCTTGGTATTCTGCTTAACATCTTCCTGCAATGGTGTTAGTGTAACAGTGCTCCCATCCTTTTCAATGGTGTAAGTATTACCTCTTCCATCATAAATGGCATGTCTATCAAACTGTCATGGTCCTTCAAGTAATAAATGACAACAATTCACTAGAAAAACATCACAAAGAATGATATCCTTGTAACCACCAATATTAAACTGAACTAAAGCTTGTTCATTAACCAAAATGGACTAATCATCATTCAACCACGACACTCTGTATGGTGTTTCGTGAGGAACCTTTTCTAACTTCAATTTGTCTACCATTTCATTTGATACCATATTGTTAGTACTTCCTGAATCTATGACTACCTTACATACCTTTCCTTTGCACTTGCAAGTTGTCCTAAATAGTGATCTTCTTCATGTTAATTCCTTTCCCTTGGATGCCTTTAGTAGTGTTCTTCTCACCATCAATGTTTCCCCAACTTCTGCAGCAGCAAGTTGTGATGGAAAGTTTACACTCTCACACTCTTCCTCTTGCACCAGCTGAACTCTTTTATTAGCACTATGTGAACCAGAAGCTTGTTCCTCCTTGCACTACCATGCTTGGTGTCAAAACTGATTGCACTGGTAGTATCTTCGAGAAAATGCATTGAAACCTCTGCCTTGTCCTCTAAATATGCCTCTAAAGATTGCTCTTCCACCTCTAAATGTACCTCTTTGATCAGAAACTTGTTCTTTGCTTGTGTCCTCTTAATATTCTTATGACTACCTTGGAGTGGAAAAAGTTGCTCTTCCTCTAGTAGTGATGCCTCTACCTCTAGTTTGTTTTTCTTATTTCCTTTTAAGTCTTTCTTTTGCCTTAGCAGCCAACCAAAAGCATTCCTCTGCTGTTCTAGGTGTAGTGAGATTCAATTCATCTTGGAAGTTATACCTCAAACCATTAAGGTACCTTGCCACCTTTTCTTCTTCATCCTCCTCATGCCTTGTCCTTATACTCAGCTTATAAAACTCCTATGTATATGCTTGCACATCCATTTTCTTCTGCTTAAGGTTTTGAAGCTTTCTAAGCAATTAAATGTTGTAGTCACTTAATAGAAATTTCTTCTTAAGTTTTGCCACCATCCTATCCAAATATGTTATTTTGGCTTTCCCTTCCTTTCTCCTCTCAATTTGTACAAAATCTCACTAGAGCAAAGCATACCCTTTCAACTTTAACTTTGCAATCTTCACCTTTTGATCTTCCTACACATCTTCACATTCAAAATGATTGTCCAATGCTCCTATCTAGCCCAAGAGCTCTTCTCCATCTAGTTTTCCTCCATACATGGGTACATTCACTTTGGTCTTGTGACCATCTACTCTAATTGCTTTCAAGAGCTTTACAAATCTTAGGTCTTCAGGATCTAATTCCTCTTCCACTTCATTTTCCTCTTCCCCTTCTGTTGTTATATGGGGCCTAATCAGACTCAGAGGTTAAATTAACCCCACTTTTATTGGCGCGGTTTCCCCTTAAATTCCTATGGTGTCAAGGGGCAGCACCCCTTGTGGGGGTTTTGTGGTAGTGCCCCTAAGACGGGGTAAAGGGGCAACGCCCCTTGTGGGGTCTAGGGACAGCGCCCCTAGCACGCTCCCTATTGTGACATAGGTCAGGGTTGAGGGGTAGTGCCCCTGAAACCTGACACAGTTTTTTATTATTTTATTAAGGCATCCGGAGTTATTTTTTCATTGGCAGACATAAAAAAACCCTATTTTGTAACCGACAAAATTCATGATAAAAATGGCTAAGGTTTAGGGTTTTCGTTGATGTATTGTAGCATTTTGTAGTGGTATTGAGTTGCAAGGATTCTTGGTTGTAATCAGTTTGATTTACTAGATAATAATATTGGACTCTCTGTTGGTGGATGTACCCTGAGTTTGGGTGAACCACATTAAAAATTGTCTCTCGTTGTTATTATTTCTGTGTATTTTCATTCCTCTATTTAATCTTTATTTGCATTTAATTGATATCTTATGTCAACTAACACTAACACCTTCTTCATCGGAATCACTTACATCTCCTATGATTGCATCTCTTTTTTGACCTGTCTCTATGGAAGTAAGTCTTGTAGAAAATCTCTCTTGTAATTCTCTCATCTCCTTAGCATGCTTCTCTTTCAACTCTCTAACTTCCATTGCAATAGCATTTCCCTTTGGAGGCATCTTGTCTCTTCAAATTCCAACTCTCCCTTGTTTCAAACTACAACTTTTCACCTTCCACTGATTTACTTCCTATGATTTGATACCACTATGATGGAGAGAAAGATCAAATTAGCTTCCAACTAACTTAGACAACCCCCAAACCCTCAACAAAAATAGGGTTTGTTAGTACTTCCTTCACAATTAGGCCCGTAACCTAGTAGCCCTCAAAATCGGTCTGTCAGAGCATAACTTTTAAGGGGCATCTCATACCAAGAAATCCAAACTATTTTGAGTACCCATTAAGCCCATTGTTAACATATTCCAAAATGGATAGGGGTTGTTTCAGAGACCGTCCCTTGAAAATCGATTGTCCTATTTTCCAACTAGGCCTAATTAGCCCTCTTTTCCAAAGCAACTACAAGAAATACACACTCCCAAACTTTCCTATAAAATCCAATGACCTAGGTACATGTGATATTGTTCTATTATGCAATTTTTGTTACCATAACATAACAGCAATAGGTTCTTTTATCAATGTAACCACTTGGCTAAGCTCACAAGCCTAAAATTTAAGGAAATCAGCCTAGGGTTTGAACAAACTCACCCTTAACCCTATTTTCTACACTACCTAGTATCAAAATCTCAAAGAACACTTTAAGCCCTTCCATTCCACCAAGTTTGAACAAATTTAGTAGTGGAATGGGGCCCAAATCTCCAGTTTTGTGCTCAAAACCTCAAAATAGGATTCTCAAAACAGTCTTCACTAAAATGCCTCAAACAAACGTTTTATTTGATGAAAATGTCTCAAAAAAATACATTAGACTCTCAATTCATTCCTCTATCTATTCCAATGAAGATCAACGCCCTCCCAATCCATACAAGGCCGTACCAAGGCAAAAACAGGGACTGTTACGTTAAAAGGTGCAGAAAATAAGGTCCTTTTTATTGATTTAATCACCAAAGATGGTTACAACTCCAATACAAATATTTTCTCCTTACCTTGAATTGTGTGAGGCCATTTCAACATCAGAACACCAAAAACTAATTGTCAAACTAACCCAACAACCTTTTGAACTCCCTACGACCATTGAACTTCCACAATTTGCATTGTTTGCACATTTACAAATATTACATTTTTGGAAACTTTTAGCAAAATGACCCTTCTATGACTCAAATTACATTAGCAATGGTCTATTATGATCTTATTTACTTGACAAAAGACTTAACACCAAAATTTATCAAAAAAAAAAACCTTATTTATAAAACTTGCAAATTTGAACTATCATGGTACCCCTGCACCAGAAGACTCAAGGTATCCCTCAACAGTCATTTTTGGAGGCTTTGATTAGCTCATGAGTCCAAGCCCACCTTTTATAGTATGGCCACCCATCTCCAAGTGGGGTCTTTCAGCCATTTCCATGTGCTCGATTGTCCTTGGTGCTGGTATGCAACAAAGATGTTTTAGAGAATGATGTGTTCTATCTCAATCACAGGGTGATTTGTAGATTTAATAGTTTATGGCCTTCTCTTCCCAACCTCAATCATTGAGTTCAGGAATCATGGAAGCCTATTATGGAGGAAAATATTGAGTTCTTCCCCTTGCAAGGGTATTGTGACCTTTGCTTCCTTGGAGGAACGAGATTTAGTGTTGGATGATAGGTTTTGGATGTGGGGTGAGCACTTTCTCTCCATCAAACCATGGGCTCTTTCCTTTAATCCTCTCACTGAGCCACTTAGTATCAGACCAATTTGGGTGAGGCTTTTGAATCTCCCTCTACAGTATTGGGAGGATTCATGCTACAAGGGCATCAACAATGATATTAGTCACTTCTTTAAGGTAGACTCCACTACCTTTTTTATGGGACACTCTATGATTGCTCACATCTTTGTCAATATTGCCATCTCCAAACCCATTTTTGGAGATGTTGTTTTGATGGTAGGGGAAAAGCCCTAGACACAAAAGTTAGATTATGAGGGCCTTCGCTTCAGATCTAGGTGACGTTTCTTTGTTGGTCACTTGGCCTCCAATTGTTCTCACTCTCACCACAAGGGTACATCAACTTGGTGGAGTAATGCCCACGATGACCACTTGACTATTAGCACTTCCCTAGATGATGGATTCTCCCAGGAGGATGAGCCTTCCTAGGATACTTTGCCTATTCCACTGATGGTGCTTGATGGGGGCTAGTAGATGAGTTTACATCAAACACCACGTCTTCTACAGATTTTGATTCCTCTAATCATGGCTAGTCAGACCCTTCATTGAATCCTATCATGACCTCAACTCTTCTTGCTTCTAGGGTGGCTACTTTGCGTGAGACCTCTTTGGTCTCAACATTGGGTGAGGATCACCCCCTCTCACCTCATTTTGAGGATTTTGACTTAGAGTTTTTTTGGATAGTGGTTTAGTGAAAGAAGAAAGGACTCCCCGACTCTGTTACTGTTTTGCACCCTAGGGTTAAGGTAGATAGATTTGCTAGATCAGGATCTAGTGTCGTGTAGGTCCTTTGGTTACTTTTGTTGGTTTTTAGCTGAGTTTTTGTACCTATGATGTCGGTCTGCTATTTTTGGCCTGATTGGGCCTGCTTGTTCATACCTACAGGCTTTCTTCTAAAGGTATTAAGACCATAGATTCCTACTTATGTTAATAAAAAACAACAACGATACCAAAAAGGCAGAGGTATGGATGATGACAAAACTTGGAGTTATGAAAAATAAATTTACCTACTTGTGGATATATGAAATATTTTTAGTGAATTGATTTTATCCATAAATTGAGAGTTTGTGGGAATTTTATTGAGTTTGATATTTTTCTCATATGAGATGGAATTTTTTGTTTAAATTTGTAGGGTTGTGGTTTTGTCTCTATGGGAATTTGTGAAAAATATATAATATTAAATAATAAATATATAACATTAAATATATAATATTAAATATTAATTAGATTTAACTTTGAGATTTTTAAATTTTTTATTATTGTTTTTAATAATCATTATTAATAATAATATTTTTTTATAACTTTTTAATATTTAATAATAATAGACATTAAATATATAATATTACATATTAAATATATAGAGATAATCTAATGACTTAAAATAAAATATTGTAAATATAAAATACATTATAGTTTATAAAATTTTAGAATTATATTATAGTATACCATATTCATTTTTCCTTATATTTACTTTATATATAATGTTAAATATAATTATACCTATTAATATATACTATATTTTATATACTGTAAATTATTAAATATATTTTAAATATAATGTTATATTATAAAATCATATATTTATATTAAATATATTATATATTCAAGATCTATATGTATTTGTTATGGGTGCAAAGTGAGGAGAGAAGAATTAAGAAAGGGAGAAGTGGGGATAGAGTGAGGAGAGAGGAAGCCTTTTTGTGATTGATAATCATGATCCTTTTACAAAAGTTTTTCCAAACCAAAATTCAACACAATGGGCTCCCATGACATAGAATGCACACCATTTTTGAGGTCTTAATATCATTCCCATATTATCTACAAATTCAAAGAAATGAAAACTTTCTCCCTAGAAATATAATATTTTTAGACAATTTGAAATTCTCAATCTATATTACAAAATATCTAAATTTAATTTTAATCCATTTGAGTTCCAAAGTATGTAATGGTGTAAAATTATAAAAGTAATGAGGGTCAATGGGTTTGATTGAACTTTGTATCATTTGATGTCCCATAAGATGATGAATGATGGTAACAAAGATGACAACTAAACATTATAATTTACACATTTATATTTGCAAGAGAATGCCTATTAAATGTAGATGTCAAGATGTGAGATATGAGGCTTGCAATCAACAAACACACATGCTTCAAATAATATGCATAGGTGACAACTAATTGAATGTAGGTGAACCTAAGTACAATGATTGAACAAGAATCTAGAAAGGATATGCATGCAAATAAAGGCTACACACCAAATATGAAAGCTCACAAATTGAAGTAGCTACTAAGCAAAACATTGGGATCTTGAAATATATTAAGATTATGCAAATTAATTCACGAATCTTAAGAGAACAATAAATGAAAGGGGCCATATAGATACAAGACAATCATCATTCACATAAAGAGATAGCAGTTGAATTTAAAATAATTAATTAATAATAAATACTTACATTAAATTACTATTTTTATTTCTTTTTGCAATTTATAAAAATTAGAATAGAGAAAAAGAGAGAAGCACTCGAGGAACATACACATGTTGGTTTCGTATATTTCAATGGACTAGCTTGGTAGGTTCAATATCCATCTATTGATCTACCAAAAGGATCTATATCATTAGCATACATCTGTTTAGTAAGGAATCATCTCAAAGGCATGATGTGTATTTTTCTTATTGGGGCAATGGAGCAATTAGTTAGAGTTCATAGGTCCCCTTTTTGGTAGTGGAACCCAAGGTCACATGACATAATATGGTCAATTGTAACTTATTGGTAGATTAAGCTATCAAGTGCCTCAACCATTTGTAAACACCATTGATCTTAAAAGGAAAAAGTTGAGATCAAATGCACATGATAACCTACATACACAAGATTGGTGGACACTATATCCATCTTTGTTCTAAATGTCAATTGCCAATATGGAAAAAACAACATAAAATCTTGAATAAGATTCTAAACTAATTATTTGAAAAATGAACTTGAAGGGAAAGAAAATCTTATATTGAAATTGGTATTGCAATTGATTTCAATTATTCTTCTAATGTTTTTAATTTATGCTAAAATTCCCATCCACCAATAGAAAAATTAAGAAATATAGATTTGTAGCCTTAAAAAATACAAGAAATATAAAAACATTAGTTGAACAATTTAATATTTTTCATTGCACAATTTTTCTAGAAAGAAATTGCCATAAATGATTATATTAGTAGCCCTGCTATAGGCAAGGACTAACAAAATGCAAAAATGTTGAATATAAAGAGAGAGAGGGAGAGGGAGAGGGAGAGGGAGAGAGAGATGATGTGAGAAAGAGAAATAAAGAGAGGTAGAGAGAGAGAGATAGATAGATAAAGAGAGAGTTTAGTAGGTAAAACTTTAAGTTGTGGAAAATGAAAGGTTGGAGATCTTTTTGGGGAGAAAGGTCAGTGGATCATAATAATTGTTCCACTTAATTTTCTACCATCAAGAATGAATCAAGATGAATGGAAGAAGTTGAATAGAAGAGATAGATCTACTATTAGGTTGTCTTTCTAATTTAGTGCTAATGAATGTTTTAGTTAAAAATATTTTCTAAGAGTTTATGAAATAAAATTATTACATTATATCAAACTAAGTGTCTTGTAAACAAGATATTTTTGAAAATAAATTTTTATTCTTTAAAGATGCATGAAGGAGACTATGTAACCAAATATTTAATTGATTTTCATGTAGTAGTGAGTAAACTAAATTCTATAGATGTAAAAATGGAAGAAGAGGGAAAATGTATCACTTTGAGTTGTTAATTATAGGATACCATCTTTATATTTTGAAGCCTATTTATCTAAAGGGAATCAATATCCTTTTGTTGTTCTCTAGACCCAGGGATACAAAAGTATCTTTGCATCATTTGGGTATAGCACTCAATTATGTCCTATTTGTAAAAAAATGTAAAGAAAACAAGCTTATCCTCAAAAGTTGGGTGGAGAAACATATCAAAAGGGTAAATTGATTGAGATAGAATATGTACAGAATATAACAAAAGAAATACTTGATGAAATGATTAAATTCAATTTGAGGATTTGATCTAATAATAGGTGGAAGCTCCTATAATAATTTGACAAGCAACAACAGGAACACAAGGGATGAGCTAGAGGGGAAGCATTCCTTTATTTTCTATGAATTTCCACAAATTATGAATTATGTAAGGCATGCAATGCATTCAAGTATAACTTGACAAAATAATGTAACCTTGATTTTGTACTGATCTAGACTTCAATGGATTGTAAATTCCTTATTTTCGTAGCCAAGTTCCCACCCATATTGAAGAGGCTACCAAAAATAAGTATTGAAAAATATGGATATTGTTATTTTGATTCTATGTAACAATTGTTTTTGCACAATCAACTTGGGACTAATTGTAGGTATGGATGTTGCCAATTGTAGAATCGTATGATATTCTACTAGAAATTTCTTTATTTGTACTTGTTTACAATTAAATAGATTAGTAATTTATTATTTTCATAGTCATGTTCCCCAAAATTGGAGAGGCTAGCAAAAATAAGTTTTGAAAATGTGGGACATTATCTTAATTATATGGAGGAAATTTTTTTTCACAATCAACATGGGACTAATTACAGACTTGGATGTTGTCAATTATAATCCTTGGGTTATTACTTTGATTAGTCATGCTAAACATGGTTTCCTTTTACAAGCATTGAATGAAAGCCTAGAGGATGTGTAGAAAATTAAATTTCATAAAATAAAGCACCAAGATTTAGAAAAAGGACTACTATGAAACCCATCACAAGAAACCATTTTAGAAGATAAAGCTCAAAGAAAGTATGTCTTCCAAAGGTTTGCCTGAGGAATTTATAAAGATATAAATTTGTGTTTACCACACCATATTAAAGGATTGGTTGGATTTGGATTTGTAGATCACACATATAGTATGTGTATAGTATTCCCAAGGGTGTATGGGAAAACCATATCCTTTATTATGTATGATTTTAAAGTATACTTTGTGGATTCAAAGTACTTTTTAATTTCAAGTAGAAAACATGGCTATATGCATAACCCTACTATAAATAATTATTTTCAGATTGAACCTTTACTACCCATGACAATTGAAGATACATTTCCTAAAACACAAAATCATTAGCCATCATGAGATTAGAAAACTAAGCTTAACTGCATAAACATAGTGCCAAAAAGTGTTCTATTGATTGATAGACTTAAGGATATAGTCAAGCATTCTGATGGAAAGCCCTACACTAAAGATCAGGCTATGGTAATTTTACAATATAAAAATTGGAGCTTGGTATGGGTTGGTCCACATCATCTAGCTCCATTGTAGCCTCATGAAATGGTACTTTTACACACACACACACACACAGAGAGAGAGAGAGAGAGAGAGAGAGAGAGAGAGAGAGAGAGAGATCCTTACATGCTTTCAATGTTATTCATAACCAAGTTTATTTTCCATCATTTATACATGTTTATTCTACTCCATGAGAGAGAAATATAAGAGACATAAATATGTATAGAGAGGGAGATTGATATAGGAATAGAGGTAGAGAGATAAAGCAAGAGAGAGAGATAAGAAATATAAAGGGAAAGATAGACTAACTTTTGATCAACCATTTCATAATCCTTTAAAATGGTGTGGTAAACCAAATTTTATTTCTTTATAAATTCTATAGACAAACATTTGGAAGACATACTTTCTTTGAGATTTATCTTTTAAAATGGTTTCTTGTGATGAGTTTCATAGTGGTCCTTTTCTATTGATACATTATATAATATATGTGATTATTTGATAAAGATAGAGGTAGAGAGAAATATAGATAAAGAGGGAGAGATGAAGAAAGGGACAGAGATCTAGAGAAATAGAGAGGGGGAGAGAGAGGGAGAGATACATGTAAGGACTAGTTAAGGGCACTAACACTTACAAATAATTGACCGAAACAAACAAACAACTTCACTTGCATACCTTCTTTTACCCAATACTATTGAAAAAAACTTTAACTACATGCATGTGAAAATATTTAATTTACTCCATTTCTTTTCTGATGTAGAACAAAAAATATATCAATACATTCTTTCAATGTTCAAATGATGGCTCGACAAAAACCATTCACTAGCAACAAAATTGTATGCTCTCTTATCAAGATATTTCAATGTTCAATGTGCAATTATAAAGGAACTACTACTTGTTACACATATGATGCCTAAGATTGTTTTCATTGATGTCAACACTATCATGAGAATGAGAGAGATTTCTAAGGATGTCATGATGATTGGTCATTGATGTCAGCAAGTGAGATACAATTCTTGATTGGATGTCATGCCCTAATCAGTGCAAATTTGAGTTTGAAGCCTTACTAATATGGGAATTAGAAGCACTAAGAGGATAAGATATGTTGCCAATGTTGAGGATGTGTTACTAATAGATTGAAGCATGTTGTATGATCTACCTTACTATTCCTAAGTTGCATGTGTTGATACAAAAAAGATTTGGCCTTTGAAAGTTATTGATTGTCTCTATTTTAGGATGACTATTCTTTGAAAATTGTCTAGGAGATTGCTTTACATTTTGATCATATTGATGGTGTGCTACAAATTAGAACATATCATCTTACAATGTCAGATCATGTGTGTTCCAATTTTCATGATGTTTGATTATTAGATGTGTGCTTTTCTCTTGACAAGTTTAAAGACAATGTTGATTCTGTGAAGGTGTTTCTAGCATGGCAATATATTGCTCTGCATTCCTATGATTTTGTGGTTCAAGAGTCAAGTTTAGTATGATGTAAAAGTGCTAAATCCAATGTTTCAGATCACTTGCTCCTCCATAGTGAAAGACATAAGTGACTGAGTTTTGGATCATGACTGACAATATGATGTGATGGTGAAGACTAAATGGAATGCTCCACATTTGTAGATATGGTTGTGTGGTTCTAGAATTGTGTCAAGAGGATAGTGAAGGTGTTATTTCTAAAGTCTAAGATCATTTTCCCCTATTCTATGAAAGTTATGATTGATAGAGTACCGATATGTGCTATAGCAGAGTGAAGTAGTGATGAATACTCACTAGAATCCTCCACATTCCTTCAAAAGTGAATGATTGCCCTTGTGGTTCTATGGATATGTTCTTGGATGTGTATTCCATGCTTCTTCTTAGTTTCAAGGTTCATTGTGGTTTGCAACTTAGTTTTTCAAATGATAGCATGTTGCAGTGTGTTTCAAATGACAAAGTGCTCTCAGAGCTAATGTTTGAAGTTGTGCGGCACTTAATATTTGATGTACAAAGGTAAAGGAGTGTTTGAGGATGTTGTATGAGTCCTGTAGATTCATCTAGAAAAGTTTCATGAAGATCTTTCTAGGTTCTAGTACCACACAAGGTTTTCAAGTTGCTATGGTCGTTGCACATCAAGTCTTCATGTGTTCTTCTTAAATCTATCCTATTTTTAATTGAGTGGAATGTGCTGTGGCATTGCCTTGATGTTGAAGCTATGAAGATTGGTTTGGAGCTGATTAAGAAAGTTCTGATGTTTGCAAGACATGACTCTTCTACTGGTGTAGCATGTTGTTCTAATTAGGACCTATCCTCTACACGTTTCACTTTGTGTGTTGTTTGGCTGACTTGTAAATGTATTTTTCATGTTGTATCTAGCCAAAAATCTATGTAATCAATGTAATATCATGTATAAATAGGAAATCAAGTTGAGTGCAGAAGGAGTGATTGCAATTTGATTAAAAGGGTTTACAAGTAGATAAAAAGTAAAATAGATACATTATTGATGTGTGACTGAAGGAGAAAGAGCAGAAGTTGTTGATACTATCTGGATTTATTTTGAAGACATTTATGATAGTGATCAAGTATAGAGTGTGTCCAAACAATCAGATCTTCAGAAGAAAGTGTGAAGAGGTAGAAGTACAATCATCAAAAGAAGTGAGCTTCAAGGACAACATTCAGACAATTGTAAGATTATCATGTTGTAATCTTCTATAAATGTGTTCTCTGATATAGGAGTTGTTGCTTCCTTGGGTAGTAGCCCTAAAATAAAGTTTGTAAGGAGTTGTATCTTCTTTGGGAGTGAACCTAAAGCAAGGTTTCAGGGAGTATTTGCTTCCTTGGGTTGTAGCCCTAAAACAAGTTGATATTTGTGCTTCATATATATTTTGAGTTGATCCTCACCGTGGTTTTTCCCTTCTTAGGTTTTCCATGTATATTTGGTGTAATATGTTGATGTGCATTATGTTAATCTTTATTGCTAATGTTCGCATTGTGATGATTAAGTTTTAATCTTCTTCAGATAAGTTAAAGTTGTGAAAAGTAAAGTTTGATAAGGTACTGATTCACTCCCCCTCTCAGTACTCTAGTGTGTCCAACAATTGGTATCAGAGCCAAGTTCCTCTAAAGGAAGCTTAAATACTTGAGGAAGGTTCAAGATGGCATTAGGAGGATCCAGCAAGATACCTAGGTTAGATGGAACAAATTATGCTTTCTGGAAAGTAAGGATGGAAGGATACATCAATTCACTAAGGCGTGGAGTTTGAGATTCTATCAAGAAAGTGTACACTATCCCTGAAAATGTTCCTACATATCCAAATGAAGTCAAGAAGTATGATAATAATGCCAAGGTAAAGTTTTCTATCATGAGTGGATTAACTAATTTAGAACTTTCAAAAATGATGGGGTGTAGCTCTGCTCAACAAGTCTAGAGTAAACTTGAAACCATTTATGAAGGAGATAAGAAATTAAATCAAGCTAATATGCAAATATTCAAAAATAGATTTGAATCCCTAAAAATGATAGAAGATGAAAATATTGATGGATTTATGCTTACGGTGAATGAAGTGGTCAATGGTATTGTGGGTCTTGGTGGGGAAGTGAAAGAGGAAGAAGTTGTGAGGAAGTTTCTAAGATCTCTTCCCAAATATTACAACCCTAATGTATCTACTATTGAGGAGACAATAGACTTCAATATGTACACCTTAGACTAGTTATTTGGTACCTTTACTATACTTTTGAAATGAGAGAGTTTGATAGCAATGCTTCAAAGAAAGAAGCTTCTTTCAAAGTCAGTAAAAAGGAAAAGGAAGAAACTTTTGATGACGATGAAAGTCGTGATGATGCTGAAGCAAATTTTGTAAGAACATTGAAGAAAGGCTTTGGGAAATATAAAGGTAAGTTACCATTCAAATATTTCAATTGTGGACAGGTTGTTCACTTTGCTTCTAAATGTCCTTTTAAAGAAATTAGGAAAAGTAACAAAAATAGTAAATTCAAAAGGAGCATGTTTGGCATAGAGGATAAGTGTTCTTCAAAAGATTGTTGAGTGCACAAGACAACTAAGAAGGGGGGTGGATCAGTTGTATCTTTAAATTTCATACCCTCACAAACATTTAGATCCACATTAATCCGTTAAACAAGTTATGATGATTAAGCATGAAAAACAAATAATAGGAACTAAATCATAACAACACCACACACAAGAGAACACCAATTTGTTTACGTGGAAAACCCTAAAAGGGAAAAACCATGGTGAGGATTATCTCACAATATAATGTAGTATCAATACTAAATTAGAAAAGGCTCACTACCAAGAGAGAATGCCCACTGTAGGGGACTCACTGTCCAAGTGGATTCACTACCCATTGAGAAAGAAAGAAGAGAAGAATGGCTCACTACTAGGATTTGAACTGATATAATTGCATCTAACCTATGCATGGATTTCAATTCTAATGAACCTCAACATCTACCACAAAACAAACAACACCTTTGCAACATCACCAAAAAATAGTAGACACCTTTTGCTCACTGCATCTAGTAGCCTAACACATGAAAGCTCTTGCTACCTCAATCAACCTTGATCAAATTCACATCACAGACATCATATTCCCCATACTCACATGCACACACAAACTCTAGACACTTATTTTTACTACCATCAACCTTGAAATCAATCTCCAAGGTCGGCAACACATCTTCACTCATAAAATTCAAATTCGGTCTGGACCTAAACATTCCTGTGGTGAAAAGGAAAGAAGGAAAACTACTTCATGACTTAGCTCAGACCTAAATCCATCCAAGCATGCTATGAAACACTCACACAATCACCAAAGTGAATATGTAATCAGTGCAAATACCCAAGGTCAGCCAAATGGTGTAAACATAAAGAATTCTTGATTACACGCTTCCACGATCATAACAATAACTTGTAGATCTTACACAAGGATTTAACACAATCTAGAAACATCCATGAATATCTTGAAATCACTTGAAAACCAACAAATTCCTTTGCAACATCTTTCACCTGAAGAAGGTTCACATTTTGCTTACAAACAACATTGTTGAACTCTGCTACACAATAAATCACTTTTCAGAGAATCAAATCTCAAATCTTCTAGATTGAAGATAGATAAGGACCTCATGAACACACAATGAGAACCAAAAATCCTAAAATCACTCTATAAAGAAATGTGGAGAAACACTTTCTCCCAAACACACTGTAAGTACTGTCAAACACTGTTCTCAAAATCGTGAACACAACTTTCACTATACAACGACCCAAAGCACCAAATTCTATATGTATCATCTTCAAACACTTCCAATCAACATATCCAAATTGTACACTCAGATCTTCAAGACAAAATAAATGCAGAGAAAAGACTCAAACAATACTCTATAAGCCAAAAGACTTCTTCAATACACTGTTTCCAATATTAATCAAATTTTCTCAAAATCATTTCAAAACCCAACAATAGAAGCATATCCTTAACATCTTCAACAACTATACAAAGCAACCAAATCACTTTTAGCAAGGCAATTCAAACAAATAGTCATAGCCTCATCAGAAGACACAGTTGACACCAATGATAACACAAGCTTGTTGACATCAATGACAATGTACCGATTAGCACATACTTGCAACAATCTCCCCCTTTGTCATTGATGGCAACACATGATGTGTAAAATGGTCATCAAGACACAACTTTGTACCAATCTTCTTTACTTTCTTACACTCCCCCTTTCTTTTACACATCTTACTTTCCCTCTAAATGCTCTCTCTTTCCCTTTGTTTTTCACATGCACTCTCTCCCCCTTTGACATCAATGGAAAAGGGAAACACAACTCTTTCTTGCTCTCTCTAGGATATTGCACATACTTGTACTTCTCACTATTGCTCTAAATACTCCCCCTGACTACAACAATCATCAATGCCACTACCTGGTCACCCTAAGTGGTAGCCTTCAACTTAGTTTCCAGAGGAAACATCTGCATATAGGCTAGTACTAATACATCCTTAGCCTCGGTTACGTCCTTAATCCAAATCTTACTCATCTCCTTCTTAGTCTCTACTGTATCAATTCTTTGAGCTAGTTTGTTCTTCTCTATCAGAGTATCCTTCTTCATGCTTCTACTTCTGTAAAACTTTGAAATGTGTCTAGGCTTACTACAGTTGTAGCACACAACATTCCTCTGACCATTGTTCCTTCCATTCATTATGGGTCTGCATTGATTAGCTTTATGCCCAAATCTATTGCATGTATAATAATTGTAGTTAAAGGATTCAATCATTCTACCATTGTTATAGTCATTCATCCTTTGACTTCTGCACTCATTAGCTTTATGACCAACTTTCTTGCAAGTAAAACATTGACCAAGGAAAGATGGAACAATTTGATTCATTTTTCTCATAAATGATTATATGGATTATGATTAATGCTTAGATTAGATGAGAGATTATATGTTGTTGAGATTATTATCATAATTTTTATGATTTATTGATGATACATTGATCATAGTTCATATGACTGTGAGTGTAACCAGAAAAGGAATCTACCTTCAAGAATGGAAGGGGAGTATCACCAAAGAGAAGGGGATAGATATTTTGAAAAGACTGGGTTTCCATTTGAAGTCTCAATTTGATCATTATGTGAACCCTTGAGAGAGAAGGCATGTGACTATTAGTTGCTATCTCGAGATTATCTTAGATTTGACCATTATCGATTTAACATGGGGAAAATGTTTTCCAACGTCAACCTTCATTGATTTGGTCGAAAGAGTTTCATGATCTCTTTCTTTGCTTTTCTTAGTATTTAAGCTAACATAAGCATAAGGTGGTGATGGGGGAGAAGGTCTCAACCCACTCTCGCACCGTAGCCATTGTCGAATATCGACTTACATTGAAATGGTAATGTTAGGTACATTGAGTCGATATATATATTATTTATATAATTATTAAGTAATGATATAGTGATAAAGATAATGGTTTTTATTAGAATATTAATATTTATTTCTATGTTAGAATTTAATTTTAGATATATGCTATCTTCATGCTCATGTAGGAGAGCATTTCTCCCACAACCCTCGAAACAAGGGATGGAATGGGAATAACCCACTTAGTCATGGGGGTGACTGGGGTAGCTAGCTGTTGGCATGCCCTCTTGTGGAGATTTAGGAGGAGACAGTTTAGCATCATGGAGTTTGGGGGGAGTTGAGAGAATCCCATTCTCTCGAAAGAGGGAGGTTTATACTATGGTTTTTGGCTATTTTCTATTTTGGCATGTATGCTTCGGGCAGGAGGAATGAAACGAAGGACAACATAGTTATTGACAATATGTATCTCATGCAGGAGCTTAAGGGATTTGATAAAAACTGAGGCTAAAGTGTTCAAGTAATCCCATATATGCTTCTACTATGATAGAATATGTAATATTACATATCTCTATTCTCCTTTGGTTGCCACTGTGCTAAGTGGTGTTGCATGTCGGCCAGGGCTGAACCCCTATGCCATGCATGTTGATTGTTCATGTTTGATATAAGACTATTTCTTGGGACGAAACTTGTCTCTGATATTTCTAAGCTATATTTGATAGCTATGCTATCATTTACTTGAAACTTATTACTGTTATTTCCTATACTTTGCTTTGATAGATATGTTATCATTGTTCAAAGCTTATTACTGTTATTTCTATACTCTACTTCAATAGCTATGCTATTATTATTTGAAACGTGTCTCTATTGAATCTAGTTATATATTTCGATAGCCATGCTGTCATTTTTTCATGATTATCATACGGCTCACCATATGAATGGAAAGGTGGCGGCTGAAGTATATATCCATGTAATCATATTTCATTACGTATACATATTGATAGACTAGCTATGTCTACATGTATGTAGAACCCCAACCATGTTCACTGTCATAATGATAGGAATGGTGAAATATGGGAACAATAGGGTTATAAATTCAACCCTACTTTGTTGAATAATTACATTGTTATTATTATCTCTCTTTTATTCAAGAGGTAGTATGGGCTATTTAATATGTGCCATGAATATCATATGGCCATCCATTATAAAGATAGTGTTATTATCACATTGTTGCACGTCATGGGTGGTTAGATGAGAATAATACGACCAGCTGAGGTACTTCTTTATAAACTTTAAGCCAGTAAGGCTGTGAATGATTGTGAAGCTCTCGACAACCTTGGGTTGGAGTAGCTTAAAACAAAAACATTGTTCTTTAATGCATGCATGTTGCTAATACCACTAGTTAATTGGTAGTCAAAGAAACTTTTGTTAATGAGGTCGAATGATACAATGCTATTATGGAACTATTTTGCAAGAACTCTAGTTAACCTTCATAATTAAAGAGAGTTATTGGGACTTGATATAAATAGTTATTATTGTCAAATGTGATAGTCTCTTACTTCCCAAGAAAAATATTATTATATATTATAGGGTTAGAGATGAATAACCTATTTATGGACAAACATTGGTAAATGTACAACCCTTTTATTATTGACTTTTGATTAAACCAAGTCATTATCAGGGAGGATTAGATGAGAATCCTGATCATCTTGAATGAGTTCCTCAAAGAAATTTTGAAATTTTAACAAAATTCTCTTGTGTTGATACTAGATATCAAACTATTTACGAATACAAATTTTTGCAATAAGGAATAGGGTGACAGGTAGTCATAGTTTCCAGATTGTAGTTGAAACAAGAAATCTTGTATTGAACTCCAGAAATTGGAGTTAGAAATCTAATCAGATGGACTAAGAATTACCTAATTCTATTGATAATGTATATGTACATGTATTTATCCTAGTCTAAGGAATGATAGCAAGTGAGAGTGACTAAAGGAAATGATAAATAGACAAATTATGTCTAAAATCTTTACAGGATGAGATAGATTCTAAGTTGAGTTAGAGTGTGTGAACAATTGACTACGTTCATTGTGAAACATCTATATATATTAAATCTTTAGCAAAAGTAATGCATTTGTCTCTAGATGCATTAGTCGATTCACTATGCTCCATATGACATAACTCTTTTAATAGTGTCATACATAGAGTGGAACTATAGTTGTATGACCGTGAAGAATTATGGACACAACACTAGAGACTTAGATGGCAAACCTATTAGTACATTATATCTATCCCCTTCATGAAGGGTAGGGCCAATTCTAGGTAGGAAGTTGTGCGGGGGGCCACCAGTCTACAGTTGGAGGAAAAGTACTTAGGTGATGCTCTCTTTCCCAAGCATAAGACATGTTGAGGCTTATGAAGATAGATATCAATACTCCAGATGTAGTATATTTAATTATATGACTTGTTAGTCAAGAATTTTATGTAAGACTTGTCATTATTACCATGAACAAAACATTATGATTGTATAGTGAAAGGATTCACTAATATGTTATCTTTGAATCTATTATCAATTTCAATTTTGAAATTATTCAAAAAAGATATGCATTTTAATTATTTTTATGAAATTGTTTATTGCTAAACAAAAACATGATTATGTTGATCATGACTATTTAATTAATGGTAAATTGAGTTGATTATTTGGGTAATATGAGTTGACATGTTACAATGAGTCTAAGACAGAGCACAATACTCCACTTTAGAAATATTATAGTCTTCGTATGAAAATGTTCCTCTTTTCCTCTAAAATTTAGAACAAACAAAAAATCATTGATCTAGTTAATGAAAACTAATTTTCACCAAAAGACTCTATATCACTTTCACCCATTCATTTTATAGTACAAAAGTGATGGGAACTAACCTTTCCCATATAAATGTCTTTGCAACCAACATTAAGTACAATAATACCTATTTTAATAATAATAATAAAAGAAGTGATGTCTAATAATGTATAACATAACATAAAAATTCTTTGAAGCTTATAAAAAGCACAATAAAACATCATGTAGAAGTTTCTATTTCATTGCCCTCTCCAACATCATGATCCATTTGTTCATCTCGATGCACCTGTTCACCTTGATCATCTTTGGCCACCTGATATTCATATACCTGAGAAGCATCTAATTTCACCTTAATAATTTTAAACTTGTACAAAATTGGAATGATAGATTTTCCATTGGGTATGCTAGTTATGGTCAGTTTGGTCCTCCACATCTATAAGGCATTGTTGGCATCCTCATATTTCTTATGTACGTCTACATTATCTTTCTTCAAATTTAGAAGGTAAGATACCACATTACACAATTTCTCTATAGGATTTCAATCTAAGTCCTCCTTGGCCTTTAATTCTTCTACTAATAAACCCTCAAAAGCTTTGTTAGCAATAGATACATCTAACATATTTGTTTCAGTTTCGTAAAAAATATCAACACCTAGAGAAACACAGGAACTCCTGAGATCCATGAAATATGACCTATTATTTTTAGCAATATTCTTTAGGTCTATGAGGCACTTTTTTGTCATTACCAAGTTTTAGTCAATAGCATTCAACCACTTTACTAATTCATTCTCTTCCGACTTATCAATGACATGTTCTAAGACCAAAACACTACAATCAATTTTAACCATTTTTTGGAATCCATTTTTAGCCACATTTACCATTGCCTCTTCTTTTCTAATTATCTTTAGGTTAGCTAAAATTTCACTCTGCTTATCGGATATTTTATTATATGTTTGAGAATAACCTCATGAATATGTAGGAAATCCTCCACTGTAAGTTTCTCAACCCAATGTTTTGTTGCTTTTCCCAAGAACTTGTATTTATTGATTTGATCAATGAATTCAACACTCACACCCTTTGGAGGAACCTTCACAAGGGTGTCCATGGTGGAATCTAAAGGTTGAGTGGTGGTGTCTGCAATAGACCTAATATATTAAGTGAGGATACTCACTTGTTCTTCTAACAACTCATTTTCTCTTTCCCTCTCCTCTAACCATGTGGCAAGAATTTCCACACGTAGTTTGGTGTTATGGATATCACCCTGTATGGAAGGAGGCCCCAGATCTACCTTGGTAATATTAAAATCATCAAGAAAAAGGTTTTTCTCACCCTTTTCTATCATAGGCTCTGCCATCTCCACATACTGTTCTTTGTCACAGGGTCCACCATGAGCCTTGACATCCTCTTTACCTTCTTAGGAGTGGTTTGTATTCTCAATAGCCTAGCAACTGCATCAAATTCAACATTGGTAATTTTAGTATACTTCCTCTTATTACCAACCTCTTCCCTCAACCATGTAGGGGTTGGCAAGATAAGAAAACTATCTACCATCACATTTCACACAGTATCAAACATAAATGTATTAATCATATTCTTTTGCTGCTAGGAGGATGAAAGTGGAGAAGATATCCCATTATGGGAAGTAGGTGGAGTCTACATAAAATATGGAGGAACTATGTCCTTATGTGATAATTAAGGAACCACTTTATCTTCTTGATCTTGTTGCATCTGTTCCTTCCTCGACACTTTATCTGCATAGTGGTCCAAAGGCCTTTTAATTTCAAGTTTCTTCTTAGGTGGATGATTGTCCCCCTCACACTGCCCCTTTAGTTCAACATTCTTCTTCAATCTTCAACCCTGTCATTTCCATACTTAACATGAGACTCTAACCCTATAAAGTGAATCTTGATAGGTGTGTCCCAGGTAGAGGTCCCTACAGAGGTTTGTTGATCTCCCATGGTATGCTCCTTGTGTGAAGGAGAACTTACATCATCACCATTCATCTTTGTTATGGAGTAAAAAGTGTGCACATGTCTTTTTACCTCCTTGTTTAGCTCCTAGGTCTTATTTATTACGTGATACATTCTAAATGTTCATTTTGATGCAAAAAAACTTGACACCATGCTAAATTGGGAAATATGGGCCCCTTCACTTATCTTATCTTGGACTCAAAAGGGGCTGAAAGACTTGGGCACCACCACCCAAGTCCTCCCTGATTCATTGGGGCAAAATCAAGTATGGGTCAGGTGTACAACTCTCTATAAGTTTCTCCTTGTCAGCTCTTTTGGTTTAATTTGACAAATGTTAGTAGGAAAACATATATAAGTGTGTTTGTGAATTCATTATGGACCTAGATAGAGATAGACAACTTGTGATCTTGGACTGGTGGCCGTTCAAAGTATTCATTGTGATTCTAGAGCAGATTTGTGTGTTGTTATATTATGTTGTTGCAAGTTTTAAAGTTATCATCTATCTCTCCTTATGAGTTGAAGGATCTTCATCCTCTTAAGGGTCTCATCACATAGGTGATATCATTGTTATTTATCATTGTTTGAATCATTCTATCATCATTGTCTTTAGCCCCTGCCCTACAATGGTAGACTCTTTTTATCTATCAACGGCATTGGGAAACTTGAATTCTATCTTAGGGTTTGACTGAGGCAAGTCCCTAAACACCATAACCCCCCAAACCCTCTCTTGTCATCTTGTGTGCACATTATAGGAGCAAGATCTAAGAAATGTGAAGATACAGGAAGACTGAGCAAGGATCAAGGTTTTGAGATCTGACAATAGTTTGGGAAGATTCCTCCAACCAAGACTTGGGTGGTGGCACCCTAGTTTTCCTACCGTCTTTGACTCTAGATCTAGCATTAGGACAGTCTCTAAAGCATTATTCCAATTGACACCTCTCATAGATTCTCACTCTCAGGACTTGGGTGGTACTTTTGACATCCTATGACATTTCCATTTTTGGGTGATAAGTTCTGTCACCCCTCTAATCATCCTTGTGTAATTGGTTTCTAGATTTCAGTCGTATTCTATCTGTTATAAACAAATCATCATAGAGCTAGGGTTTTATGCATTGACAACCTAGGGTTTGAGCAAAATACTTGATTAAATTTGATCTTTCTTTAGCAAACAAGAGCACAAGATTAGTAGCTAAGTCCTCCATTTGGTAGTGATTTTAGTCAGTCTTGTCCTTGGATTTTATTATGGAAGAAGGATTTGATCTAGTGTGCATGCTAGTATTTATCGTTCTCCTTTCTCTTTCACTTAACATTTTGGTGAATCTGTAGCTTCAAACACCTGCATCTTACTAACTAATAAAATTAGATCTTGCATTGATTCACTACATACTTCTCATTATTCCTTTGAAAATTTTACATAATCTTGGAAAAAGTGCGTATTTAGGTCTTAAAAAGCTTTCATTTTGGTAAAATATTGCATTAGGGTTCCAAAAAAATTATCTTGCATGATCATTTTGGTGACATCAAGCATCCATTAAATCTAATTTTGCATAATAATCATTTTGCATCCTTGATTTGAAAAATTATACTTTTACAATTACACATTGTGTATTTTAACATAACACTTTCCACATCCCTTTCACATCCCTTTGCAAGAAATCTTAAATTATTTATATTGCCTTTTTGTGCAACATTTTTATCATCATAATCACTTTGTTCGTAGTGAAATTAGTGTGTGTTTTATCTTTGCAAAAACCTCAAAAACCTAATTTTCTCAAACTAGTGCCTTGGTGTACAAAGGTCTCACATGTATGGCATCTAATAAAAAAAAGGGTGGTGTAGCTCCTCCCCAATATAACAAGAAAAGGAAGGATCCTAAGCCCATCATATCCTTCACACCACATGAGGTCACTATTAGAAACATTGATTGTCCTCTTTACATAACAACAAGAAAAAATGGAAATCCTATAAGAGGAGTCCTTATAGATCCCAATTGCATGACAAATGTTATCATGGAAGAATTTTTGTACATGCATGACCTAGCACAAGATACTTACAATCTAATCGACATAATGATAAAATTATATAATGGTTACTTCCTCCCGACAATTGGAAAGATAACACTTTGCATTAAGGTGGTGGAAAAAGCCCTAGAAGAACCATTTGTCATCATTCCCACCTCAGATCTCTTTCATGTGAAATTAGGACATCCTTGGCTAAAATCCACAAAAGCAATTCCCTCTACCATTCACAAATGCTTAAAGTTCCCTCATAAAGGATGAGTGCATGTTATTCATCACAGTGGATGGAACCATTAGCCACTCGTGCAAATTTCAACTTGGATTATTTTTTGCCACAACCTACTGAAGCAAAATCAACCAAGAGAAGATCAATTTTTCTTGGCATATAAAAATATAAATCAAATAAAATAGCTGAAGTATCATATGGCAAGAATGCTCCTAGACCCTCTCAGTCCTTTGAGGCTATAATTCCTCCTATCAAACAAATAGAGAGTGAAAACCAACCCAAGCCAAAGGATTCCCCTCAACCAAGAGGAAAGGGAATTTTTGCCAAGGTTCCTCCTCCGTCATCCTTAAAAGGATCAGGAGAAAACCTTCAAGAGCGAAGCTATTCATTACAAAAGATCACTTTTGTGCTGGCTTCCTCTTCACAAACAATCATGAGCATGGAAGTTCATGAACCCTTCATAGTAGACAAAGAAACTCCTTAGGAAAATATAACTAACAAGACTTGAATGAATATAAATGCAAGGGAAAGAAGGAGAAAGCATCAAGCGTTGACTCAAAAAATGTCACCTCAAGAAGAAAATATACCACCGACAGAAATAGAATCAAAAGAAGAGCTAAGGGAAGAAGACATAAAGGAAGAAGTTTCAAGATGGGCTATAGTACCTTGTGTACCACCTATTCCATATAAAGATCAATATTAGGAAGAAGATGATTTGATAAAGGATGACTACTAGCAAGCAAGTATTTCTTCCTTATTTAGCCACAATTGATGTAGCACTTTCTCAAGTTGCTCTCAAGAGTGGCCCTCTCTTAGATATAGGCATATATGTTGTGTTATATTCTCCTGTGATGTGTTAAATTTTTGTTTAGGTCTCCTTGGATGACCCTTGACATTGTTGTAAGGTCAAGGTTACAAGGACATTGCCTCCATTGTGACATTCCTTCTATTTGTTTCTCTTTTCTTCTATACTTCTTTTGTTGCAATTGTTTTGTGTGGTGCCTTGGGGGCATAATGTTATGGAGGTGTTTGGGGGCATCTTCCCATGTTGTGATCCTAAATCACTTTTGTCCTCTCTCTCGTTTTTTGTGATTTCATTCTTCCATCATACTTGTGGCTCTACTAGTCAGCAGATGATGAAGACAAATAAACACTGATAAGGACCATGCGTCCCTAAACAAAAATTAAAAAATAGACCCAGTCCATATATGAAGATGAGAGTAATTTTTTATTGACACTTGACTAGTAGAATCACTTTTGTGTCATGATGTGATCATGTATCATATTGTGAAAATATTGTAACAAACCTTTACAATACTCTAAATCTGCTTCTAGGTACTTGGAAATGTTTTTGTCTCACATTGTAGCTATACTAAATTTTATGATATCTGAAGTATAACCTCATGTCTATACTTGGTTCTGAACCCGTAAGTATAGCCTTAGTTTGTTTAAGTGGTATGTTGCTGTAATCTTTAATAGACATGATTTTTTTTTATGGTTAGCATAAGATACTAATGTTTTTCTATTGTGATTGTTGGGAACAATCAATAATCATAAGCACATGTCATTTTGGGGGCATGGGCTTTGCAAAAGCTCTTGTTCCCTCACATGTTTTCAACCTTGTACCTTAAATGTGATTGCTACCGACAAGCAGGATCAACCACTATAAGGTGGGGGCATATTGTGGTAAATACTTGGATATCTTACATATTATGATAAAATGTTGGTGTATGCTTCCTTTTCACCGTAAGGCATCTCTACGATGCAGGTGAGATTGTATACTTTGTGCACATGCTTCCTTTCACCATAAGGCTTCTCCATGATGTAGGTGGGAACCTTGTATGTTTTTAAATGCCCTTATGTAGAAGGCGGTATTGTGTATTCCCTTGAGTGGTTGCACATCCTTTTGAAAAAGTCCTCTCGCAAGAGGCACGGTTGGATCTTGAGTTATTAACCCTTAAGCATTTTTTGGCGATCATGGTAGAATAGCTCAATCGCCAAGTGTGTTTGGCTTGTCTTAGATGGTGGCATGTAGCGATGAGCTCCCCCATCACCTGTGTTTGTTGTGTATAAGACATATCGTGGGTTGACAACACACTCTATGACATTCCTGTTTTCTGTGTGTTTTCTGCATGTTTTCCTTGTGTGTTTTATGTGTTTGGTGGTTGTGTGTAGCAATGATCTTCCACCACATCATGTGTCTTGTATGTTTTGTGGTGGTACATAGTGATGAGTCCCCCCCATGCTGTGTGTTTTGCATGATTGTGATGGTGGTGTGTAGATATGAGCTCTCCTATCGCCTAGTTAGGGTTGTTTAATCATTTAAATCATGTCTTCTCTTCATGTATGGTTTGTGTACTAAGTGTTTACACTCATGGATTCTCCATGTATTGCATGCTTCTTTACTATCTACCTCATGTTTTGCATGATTCTCATGTGTCTCCTCATGTTTGCCTAAGCTTGGGGGCTAGGGATAGTTTTCCAAACATAGGGCATGCTTTTGGCTCTAATGTTTTATGTACTTGATGTGTTTTGACCATAATTTAATGCATGTGCTAATCATAAGATCATACACACATTAAAGAGGGGGCTAAACATTATGGAGTAAAAAGTGTCCACATGTCTTTTTACCTCCTTGTTTAGCTCCTAGGTCCTATTTATTACATTATACATTATAAATGTTCATCTCGATGCAAAATTTCCTGACATCGTGGTAAATTGGGAATATGGGCCCCTTCACTTATCTTAACTCAGACCCAAAAAGGGCTGAAAGACTTGGGTGCCACCACCCAAGTCCTCCCTGATTGGTCGAGGCAAAATCAGGTATGTGTCGTCCTTACACATCTCTAGAGGTTTCTCATTGTCAGCTCTTTTGGTTTAATTTGATGAATGTTAGCGGGAAATCATATATAAGTGTGTTTGTGAATTCATTATGGACCTCGATAGAGATAGCCAACTTGTGATCTTGGAGCAAAGAGCATTGAAATCATTCATTGTGATTCTAGAGCAGATTTGTGTGTTGCTATTGTGTTGTTGCAGGTTTTGAAGTTATCATCTATCTCTCCTTATGAGTTGAAGGATCTTCATCCTCTTAAGGGTCTCATCCAATAGGTGATATCATTGTTATTTATCATTGTTTGAATCATTCTATCATCATTGGCTTTAGCCTCTACCTTGCAAGGGTATGCTCTCTTTATCTATCAATGGTGTTGGGAAGCTTGAAAAATATTTCAAGGTTTGATTGAGGCAAGTCCATAAACACCATAACTCCCTAAACCCTCTCTTGTCATCTTATGTGCAAGTTACAAGAGCAAGATCTAGGAAATGTGAAGACACATGAAGACTGAGCAAGGATCAGGGTTTCAAGATCCGCTAGCAATTTAGGATTATTCATCCATCCAAGACTTGGCCAGTGTTGCCCTAGTCTTCCTGCCCTCTTTAACCCTAGATTTGGCATTAGGATAGTTTCTAAAGAATTTTTCTAGTTGACACCTTTGGCATATTCTCACTCTTAGGACTTGGGTGGTACTACTGGCATCCTCTAACATTTTTGCTTTTAGGAGATAGGTTCTATCATCCCTCTGATTATACTTGTAATTGGTTTCTAAATTTCAATTGTATTCTATCTATTATAAGAAAATCGTCATAGAACTAGGGTTTTGTGCATTGACAACCTAGGGTTTGGGCAAAAGACTTGATTAAATTTGATCTTTCTATAACAAACAAGAGCATAAGATCAATAGCTAAGTCCTCCATTTGGTAGTGATTTGGCTCGGTCTTGTCCTTGAATTTTATTGTGGAAGAAGGGTTTGATATAGTGTACATGCCAATAGTTATAATTCTCCTTTCTCTTTTAGTTAACAATCATAAATTCTAGCCACCTTTGACTTTTATCCAACACAAAAGAAGATCTAACAAAAATATCTGATATTTCCCTTTTAGACCATCTTAGTTTGGGCAATGGTTTAGCACTTTCAACATAGTAAGTTTGGTCAATCATGTTAGAATAATCATCAACCAAGTTAAGGAGATCACATCCAAGCCTGAAGGCTCTCATTTGATCCAAGGTTAATCTTATCTAGTCTCTTCTCCTTACTTCATGTCTGACACAATCTACCAAAAAATACTCTAAATGAAGCTGTTGTTCTTGTAACATGGGAAAATATAAATTATTCTTCACAAAGTCCTTACTATCAAAGAATCTCATAGACTAATAAGAAGGAAAGCTTAGCTTAGAGAGAAATCTATTCACATGTTTATCATTCTTAGGCTTGATACAAGTATAAAGAGTCAATTTCAAAGGAAAGGGGTACCCTCTTTTCTTGCTTTCATGATATCTCTTGTTGGCAATAGGTATTTTCCTCTATTTAATTCCAAAAACAGAAGATAGTCTTATGCATATCTAGGTAAAATCAAAGGAGAAAATTCAAACCACTAATCCTAAAATATGTAAATATGTCAAATTGTATGAAGTAGCTACCAAATTGCATTATTGAATTTACATCTTCTGTTGTGATCCTCAACTCAAGATTCTCATATATATTTCTCACCATAAACATCAAAAAAGTATCATTAACTCTTCGTTAATATTTATTGCCAAATTCTTCCTACAACTAGGGAAGTAGTCATACACTCGAGTGTCTTTCTCCAATGTGCCAGTAGTATTCAAACCTGGCCAAACTCTCTAGGTACTAGCTAGAAGATACACTAAGTAAGAACACATGTGGAATTTCTTTCTCATCTTTTGAAAATTCACTAATTGATCATGGAAATGTTCACCAATGAGTTTGGCCTAGTCTATTTGTTGTTTACTTGTTGTTATAACCAGTATACATTGGCATATCCAATCTAAAAATTCATTGGAGTCCTCACTCCCTACCACTCTGTGTAACAATATTATTATGTCAGAGATGTCATCTTTAAACAAAGATTTGATCATATTTTTGTGAAGCTGGGAACCACCTTTTTCTCTTTGTTCATCCATGACGTGGCAATGGCTTTTCTACACATTTTATTTCCATCAATGTAAAAATTTCACCCAGTTTCCTATGAAATATTGGCATATTCTCCCCACATTGGTAATCTAAGTTTGTTACTGATGGTTTGAGCATCTAACTTTATAATTACATCATCATGATAGTTATGAATACAAATCCATTATCAAATCTTGGCATTGCACAGCTAGGGGAAAGCCTCCTATGTGAGCTAAGACACATTCAAGAGTCTTTTGGGCTATGGGTTCCCTTGGATTTATGTTCATTCTTTCCCAAAATTCATTTAGGTCAACATGACCTAGGTTCATGTCTTTCATGTCAAAAAGTCCATTATCTATTATGAAGGAAATATCAAGGCCTTGGTATTTATATTTCATATTGGCAAGTCTTAATAACCACTCAATTGAACTATTGATTGTTACTAGTAGTAAGTGGTTTATAATCAATGAGAAAGGGTTATAGATGAAAGTTGAAAGGAAGAGGGTTTCACTAGTCATGAAATAGGATAACCAAAAGACAAACACCCTTCCACTAATGAAACAATATTTAAACTAAAAAGAGTATTGCAATAATGCACTCACCTTATAACTATAATGTACAAGACTGGAAGCTAAATGACTATGGGAGAAAGCAAACCATAACTGCTCTAAATTGCAATACATATAATGCATATAACAAAAATCACTTTTAATATAAAGTAAAAAAATTTAGGGTAAAAAGGTTTCATTAAATGCCTTTGTAATAAATGCTTTCCTTCACATTATAAGATTTACCCTATCGATTATTTTTCCATTTCACGAAAAAATATAAACATCTTAAAATTTTCCACTATTGGCAAAAGTAACCATCATCGAACTTTATAATTGAAAAACTCACCATTCAAAGAACCAAGCCTATACATTTTATTCTTTTTAATGATTGATCTTCATATCAACAAAATATTGGTTTCACAAACTAAGTCTTCTTTCAAATGATATTGATAAACTTCTTTATTGGTGAACTATAAGTTCACGAACCAACTTTTTCTCTAACCTCCTTTGCATGGCCTTCTATCAACAATTATGCTAATTGACAAACTTTTACATGTTGGCAACATAGTAAAGAGACACTACTCTAATGGAATGTTATAAGTTGCAATTGATGGAAAAAAGGAATTGTATAGGGGTTTTCAATTATGGCACCAAAGTTTGGCAAAGGTCCGGAAGACTTAGTCATAATGGCTAAGTATCAGCAAACTAGAGATTCGGTCAGTATGCCTTCATAGTTGAAGATCACATAATGCAGTCTAGGTATGTTGTTTGTAGTTGTTTGAAGGTGTCATATTTAAGTTTGCAAGTCCTAAAGATCTCTGGAAGACATACTATGATTTAGCTAAGTACAGGTGAGAAAACCTAAGTCAAGGACAGTGTATAGTACTAGAGAAAAAGGGTTTGCATTTATCAACTGTTGCATATTTTGTCTTGTGGTTATGATGAAGGGGGTAAATCATAAAACACACAACAATAGGAATTGCACACAGAAAATAGAACTTACTTTATTGATTTGGACAACTTATTATATTACAGAAGCTCAAATACAATCAAAGGAATCAACCCTCCACAAGCTACAACACTTACAACTTCCTATCACAAGACTCTGGAATCATCAGCCTTTTGTAACCCCAAATCAGCTAGGGTTTCTATTTTCCCACCTATTCTTGACTCTACACTTTTACCCTTAACTCTACTACTACCTAGGATTCCCAAAAATGGTTATTAATAGCTTTTTTGGCGGCCAACAACCTAATTTTGAAATTTGCATCTCCCTCCAAAAATAGGTCAACTTCTGGGAGCCATAACTTTTGATCCGGGTGTCTGATTGACGAATCGTTTTATGCATCGGAAAGTTCACAGAGTGCTCTACATGCTAAGAACCCACTTTACTTGTTTCAGCCATTTTCGGGCCCGTACGAGGCCATTTAGTGCCTCAAACTTGAGTTTGAATAATTTTCAGGCATTTTTTGGGAAAAGGGAACTTTAATATCTTTTAGATCACAAATGATCTTTGTGTGATTCCTTCACCAAAGGTCTTATTTTTTAGTTATGTAGCTTTCTATAAATTTTCACTTCATTCCGTACCCAAATGCAAACTTTCTAAAAATAACAGGTTGCCATTTTTAGCAGTTTTGAAAAACTGAAAGTTCTACATCATTATTCAAGTGATTATAGAACCAGAACCACAAATTTTGAAAAGAAATGGAAAGAACATTAATACTTTTGAAACACATCTTTTTGGGTGATGCAAGATTGCCCTTACACCATTGGATGCTCCTACATCAGACACCTAGGCTAATTTGAGAAGTGACCCTATCATGTCTCATGTGTTTGTGTGAGAAAAATCCAAACGGTCAACCTCTACCTTAGGCAACCAAGAAGAATCTTCAATAGGCCTTCCTTTCCATTTCACCAGATATTCTTCATATTGCATGTTCCAAGTACTTCTCCCCACATGGCTATCCAAGATCTCTTCTATCTCCTCTGTTGTAGTAGATGCCAAATACTCCACTGTTCTTCTGTTGGGCCATCCTCTGTCCTACCTTCATGATATTCTAATAAATCAGCAATGTTGAAAACAGGGGAAATGTTGATCCCACTCAGTAGCTCTACCTCATATGCATTTCTTGAATCATGTTTCTTCAAAATTTTGCATGGTCTAAATTTCTTCATTTTCATCTTATTGTATGTTTCAATTGGGAACCTTTCTTTTCTCAAGTGAACCATGACTTCATCTCCTACCTAGAATTCCTTATATCTCCTCTTCTGATTTGCCTTAGCCTTGTACTGAATATTCATCTTATTAATGTGCCTTTTCACCTCTTCGTGTAAATTCTTCATGTGTGCTGTAAAGTCTTCAGCCTCAGCACTTGTGTTTTCTCCTTTGTCCAGATTCCTTAACTCTGACGCATTTCTTGGACTATTGCCATATACAATCTAGAATGGTGATTTACCAGTACTCCTATTGATAGAACTGTTGTAAGCAAATTTTGCCTGTGGTAAAATCAAATCCCATCCCTTGGGCTTATCTCCTACTAAGCATCGTAGCAATCTACCCAAACTCCTATTCACCACTTCAGTCTATCCATTAGTCTATGGATGGTGTGCAGAACTGAACTTCAAATCTGTCTTCAACTTCTTCTACAATGTCCTCCAGAAATAACCAACAAACTTGGTATCTCGATCTAAAACTATGCTCTTTGGTAGATCATGTAATCTCACCACCTCCTTGAAAAATAACTCTGCAATATGAACAGCATCATTAGTCTTCTTGAAAGGAATAAAATGTGCCATCTTTGAGAATCTGTCCAGCACCACAAAAATGGAATCATGTCCTCTCTATGTCCTTGGTAAACCAAGAACAAAATCTATACTGATATCATCCCATGGCTTCTCTGGTATAGGTAGTGGATGATATAGTCCTATATACTGACTTGTTCCTTTCCCCATCTGACATAATCTGCAACTCTACACAAATTTCCTCACATCCTGCTACAACTATGGCCAATAATAATTTTTACCAATAATAGAAATGGTCTTATCTTGACCAAAGTGTCCAGCCAATCCCCCACTATGCTTCTCCTTAATCTGGTTCTCTCTCATGGAACTCCTTGGAATGTACAACTGGCTTCCTCTAAACAACATGCCATCTTGGATTATGAAATCCAACCATTTTGTCCTATCCAAAGTAACAAGTTCCAAACAAGCTTTCTAGGCCTCTACAAAATCTAGATCTTCAGGGTACAAACTTTTGAGCTCATCAAACCCAACAACGTCTATCTTCATTTCTGTCAACAAATTTTGCCTTCTGCTCAAGGCATCTACAACTTTGTTGGACTTCCCACTCCTGTGCTTCAAAACACAAGTATAGCTCTACAAAAACTCAACCCATTTTAAGTGCCTTTGATTTAACTTTTCTTGACTATTAAGATACTACAAAGCCTGATGATTAGTATATAAAACAAACTCTTTTGGCAACAAATAATGTCTCAATTTATTCAAAGCCTAAACTATTGCATAAAATTCTTGATCATAAACAAAATACTTTTTCTTGGCATCATTAAGCTTCTCACTAAATTAGGCAATGGGCTTACCTTCTTGGCTCAAAACAGCTCCTATACCACTACCACTAGCATCACAATCTACTTGAAATACCTTATTGAAATCTGGAAGTGCCAAAATAGGTTGTTCTATGACTTTCTACTTCAATGTATCAAAGCTCTTGTCTACTCCTTTAGTCCATCTAAACTCTTTTCTATCCCCTCTCATTGTCTCAGTTAGGGGTGCACAAATGCTACTAAAATTCCTGATAAATGTTTTGTAAAAACTTGCCAAACCATGGAAAGATCTTAACTTAGAAGCACTCCTTGGCATAGGCCATTCAATGATAGCCCTCACCTTCTCTGGGTCCATCTTAAGACCTTCCTCTAAGACAACAAATCCCATGTATACCAACTCCTTCTTTGTAAAACTACATTTCTTTAGATTGATCAACAACTTCTCCTCCCTCAGCTTCTCTAAAAATCTTCTGATATGCATTAGGTGTTCATCCCAAGTCTTACTGAAAATCAAAATATCATCTAAATAAACAATAACAAAACTTCCCAAAAATTCTTTCAGTACCTCATTCATGAGCTGCATGAATGTGCTCGATGCATTGGTTAGCCTAAATGGCATGACTAACCAGTCATACAAACCCTCCTTTGTCTTGAAGGTTGTCATCCATTCATCTCCTTCTCTGATTCAGATCTGGTGATACCCACTCTTTAGGTCAATCTTCGTGAAGTACTTGGCTCCACTCAAACAGTCTATTATATCATCCATTCTGGGCAATGGAAATCTGTACTTGATTGTGATCTTATTGATGGCTCGAGAGTTTGTACGCATTCTCCACTCTCCATCTTTCTTTGGTGCTAGTACTGCAGGTACCACATATGGACTTAGGCTCTCTCTTATCAATCCCTTCCTCAACAACTCCTAAACTTGTCTTTTCAACTCTTCACTCTCTACTAGAGTCATTCTATGGGCTACCTTATTTGGCATACTGGCTCCTGGTATCAAATCCATTTGATGACTTATCTTCCTCACTAGTGGTAAACCCTCTGGTACATTATCAAAGATAATGTCCTTAAATTCTTCCAACATATCTGAAACTTCTGCTAATACATCTTCACATTTCTCTTCATACCCTCCAAAAATTTTCTACCATCTACCAAGCAAATTCTAGTAGTACTACATACCTTTTCTTCCACCTCTTTCAAGGGCTTTAATTTATGACTAACTCCATCTTTTGTTAGGGAATATGTGTTTGCACGGCCATCATGAACAACGCTCCTATCATATTGCCACAGTCTCCCCAACAGCATATGACATGCATCCATTGGTATGATATCACACAGCACCTCATCATGGTAGTCTCCAATCTTGAACTTCACTAAACATTGCTCATTGACCAAAGCTCTATGGTCCTTCTGCAACCATGCAATCTGATATGGATGTGGATGCTTTCTTCTTGTCAACTTCAACTTGTCAACCATCTCCTCTGAAACAAGATTATCAGTGCTTCCACTGTCAATAATAATATCACAACACTTACCTTCACATTTGCACCTTGTGCAGAATAAACTCTTCCTCTGATTGGGTTCTTTCTCCTCATTCAACAAAGTTCTTTTGACAACTAGGGTTTCTCCCCTTTTAGTATCTTTAAAATGCTCAGACTGTGCATCTTCGTCTACATGTGTAACTCATGCATTACCTTCAGGTCTTTTATTCATCCTTCCTTGATGTTGTGGACACTCGTATGCTTGATGCCCTTCTTCTCCACATTGGAAGTAGGTTCCTCTAAAACCTCCTCTTCCAGGTCCTTGCCCAGGTCAGCCTCTTCCTCTTCCTCTTTACTCACCATTGTTCTGGTCATAAAGGCGATAGGCATTATCCCCTCTCTGATTTTGACTGGTGCTAGCTTCTTCACTTTTCTTTTGATCTTCATTATGGCCTCCATAGGGTCTTCCACCAGTCCTTCTACCTTAACCTCTTCCCCTTTGCTTGCTATCAAATCTTTTATTCAGCTTCTCTTCCACATTTAGGGAAAACTGGTATGCATCTTCTATGGTGGTCATTCTAACCAGGTTTAGCTCCACTTGAATACTCGGCCTCAACCCATTAATGTAATGGGCTACCTTCTCCTTGTTGGGCTCTACATGACTGGTTCTTATAGAAATCTTATAAAATTCTTTTGTATACTCCTTAATAGACATGTTGCCTTGCTTCAATCCTTGCAACTTCTTCAACAAATCCATCTCATAGTCCACATGAATGAACCGCTTCTTTAGTTTCTCCACCATCTAATCCCATCTGGTGATCTTTCCTTTTCCTCTTCTATTCCTCTCTAATTGGACCTCCTTCCACCAAATACTGGGATGGACCTTCAACTTTATTTTTGCAAACTTGACCTGATCTGGGTCCTCCATATCATTGATCCAATCAATAAGCTGTTCTAGATTCAAATCTCCTGAATATTTAGAAACTTTGATCCTGGGCCTCTTTCCAATCTTTGAAATGGCCCTCAACAACCTAACTTCTATAGGATCTCCTCCAGCTTCTTGTTCTTCCTCAAATAGCTCTTCTTCAGCTTCATCCTCACTTTCTTATCTTGTTCTCAAATCAAACCCTCTTCGCAACTCCTCTTGCAATGCATCGATTTGCCTTTGTAGGGCTCTAGAACTCTCTTCCATCAAAGAATTCCTCCCAATATGATTTCTTCATGGAGGCATCTTGATCTCTACAACAAACATGCATCCTCAGGTCCTGGTGCAAATTGCCTCACGGTCAGCGATCTGTCTACACACTTAGGATCCCTTGCTCTGATACCACTTGATGAAGGGGGTAAATCATAAAACACACAACAACAAGAATTGCACATAGAAAATAGAACTTAATTTATTGATTTGGACAACTTATTACATTACAGAAGCTCAAATTAAATTAGAGGAACCAACCCTCCACAGGCTGCAACACATTACAGCTTCCTATCACAAGACTCTGGAATCATCAGCCTTTTGTAACCCCAAATCAACTAGGGTTTCTATGTTCCTACCTATTCTTGACTCTACACTTTCACCCTTAACTCTACTACTACCCAGGGTTCCCAAAAATGGTTATTAATATCCTTTTTGGTGGCCAACAACCTAATTTCAAAATTTGCATCTTCCTCCAAAAATAGGTCAACTTCCAGGAGCCATAACTTTTGATCTAGGTGTCTGATTGACGAATTGTTTTATGTGTCAAAAAGCTCACAAAGTACTCTACATGCTAAGAACCCACTCTGCCAGTTTTGACCATTTTCAAGCCCGTATGAGGCCATTTAGTGCCTCAAACTTGAGTTTGAATAATTTTCAGGCATTTTTCAGGAAACAAAAATTTTAATATATTTCAGCTCGCAAATGATCTTTACGTGATTCCTTCACCAAAGGTCTTATTTTTTAGTTATGTAGATTCCTGTAAATTTTCACTTCATTCCATGCCCAAATGCAAACTTTCTAAAAAAAGTAGCTTGCTATTTTTAGCAATTTTGAAAAACTGAAAGTTCTACATCATTATTCAAGTGATTATGGAACCAAAACCACAAATTTTGAAAAGAAATGGAAAGAACATCAACAATTTTGAAACACATATTTTTGGGTGATGCAAGATTGCCTTTACACCACTAGATTCTCCTATATCAGGTTATGAGGTAGTAAAGATACTTATTACGATTACCAAAATCCAGAGTTATAGCTTTTGCAGTTCTTTTGATCACATTATACAATTTTTTTTTATCATCTTGCAGTCTAATACTATTTCATAGTGACAGTTCTGAGATTTGCATTTATCATTAGTTGAATACTATGTTTTGCGGTTCTAAAGGTATGACAAGTGAGCTATAATGGATATTGGATATGATTTTTAGAGTCTCATATGGTCCGCATTGGATGTTATGATGTGACAGTTGAACTAGTCAAGTATGTACTTAAGGGATAAGATGATAGACATGTTAGATCTATATGCGGTGAAGATATATTGTTTGAACAATCAATCTAAGTGATTGAATGATTGTTCCCGACCTATATGAAGACTATTGTATGCTTGTTTGGGTCCACATTGCTATTTGTACACAAGATCAAGCTGACAAGGTATAACATTTGTATACACATTCCTTGTTTGGCTTGCTGACCTAATCATGAGATAAATCTTCTTGTGGATATATATATACTCAATGGATTTCAATGTTGGAGTGATGGATAAGTGTGGATATAGTGTGAATTCAACATGTACATGATCTAAGGAAGTTTGCAAAGTAGAAAAAGACAATAAAGGTAGAAAATAGAGTATATGTAGTAGAACAGAAAAGCAGGGTAGAAATAATGAAGACTTTTGAATCTATGTATTGAGCTTTCAATGGAATTGTAATCCAACATGTGGTAGATGCATTTGTAATAGTTCACCACTAGCAGTACTTGAGCCAATTTTCTTCTCTCTTCTATCTTTCTTTCTCAGTGGACAGTGAGTCCACTTGGATAGTGAGTCCACCTGCAATGAGTATTTCTTTGGGCAGTGAGCCCCATGGTAGTGAGCCTTATGTAATCCGGTATTTCTATCATAATATATTGTGAGCTAACACTCACTGTGGTTTTTCCCTTTTCTAGGTTTTCCACGTAAAACTCCTGGTGTCTATGGGTTACGTCTTTATGGTTGCTATTCTCATGTTTATTCTACTTTCATGTTATTAATTTTTGAATTGGATAAATGAACATGTTAATAAGTGGTTTTGTGGATTACTGATTCACCCCCTCCCTCTCAGTATTCCTTATATTCAACAATTGGTATTAGAGAAAGGTTCTGTTGTGATGTTCACAACATGCCCCATTTTGCTCCTTAGCAAAACGAGGACCCCTGCTGACGTTTTGCTTTTTGCTTCTGCTTGTGTTTGTCTGCTTTCTGGCGGTTTGGTAAAAATGAAGGTCAGGTGCATCATCATCATGATATTGGATGAGGTAGGTCATCATCATGAGGTCAGTTTGTCAAAGTTCATATTTTGTTTCTGTGACCTCATATTTAGAAAGAGCTTGAAATTCCATGCAGTTTTGCCTTTTACTTCACTTGAAAATTAGTCCATATGTGGAAGTTATGCACGGTCAAAGTTTTGGTCAAACCTGATAATCACAAGTGATCATCATATTTTTTCATGTTGTCAAGATCATCATGATCTTGGTCTATCACCTGATAAAAATCATGCAGTCGCAATATCCGGACGTAAATCTTAGGTGGTAGTGCCCTTTACCCGTCAAAAGGCCTTATGCGCATCATGATTTTTTAGGAGGGTCATATTTTATAAACTTGGTTTTGCTATATGAAGAGCATCATCATCATCATATTTGAACCCCCCCCCCCCCCGATAATATCCTGAGGTTCAAATATCATGATGACGTCAACTTTAGGTCATGGTAAGTTTCCCCCGTCGAGCGGTCTTTCGCATCACGAACATCATGATATTTTTACATCGCCTAATATTGTAATATCATGCTGATAATATAAGATCACCCTGACTTAGAAAATCCGCCATCGGCATATTTGCATGCGCATGTTATAATCCTATCGGAGGGTCATCATCATGATATTTGCTGAAATTCGCTAAGATGATGATGACGACTTCATATCCTCCTGATCTCCTTTTGCATGATGATCATCATCATCCTGATCTTTCACAAGAGGGTCGTATTCGCTGAAATTCGCTAAGTGATGGAGACATCATCATGATATTCGATAAAGAGGATCATCATATTCATATCCTCCTGATCTCCTTTTGCATGATCATGATGATCACCCTATCTATTAAGAAGAAGGTGATATTCCATTCGTCAACAGCATGATCATATTTTGAATATCACCCTAGCGCAAACCTGATGATGACCTCAACTCATCTTCATGCTCCAAAAACAAAATATGATGATTACGTCATCATGATAATTCGATGAGGAGGATCATCATATTTTTTATCCTGTCATATTGTCAAGATCATCATGATCTTGTTTGTTCACCCGACATTTCGTGAAGTCCTCCTGCCGAGAAATACAACCGTTTGCAAGTATCCTGATGATCATCATCATCACATTTTCCCTTCGGCAGGATATTTTCTAAAACATGATCCGGTTGGCGAAATATCATGATGACGTCATGTTCTAAGTTTAACAAAGGCCCCAGATATCATGATGATGTCATCCTGATCTGATAAACGAAGAAGTAAATATCCTAATGATCATCATCATCACATTTTCCTTCAACAGGATATTTTCCAAAACATGATCCGGTTGGCGAAATATCATGATGACGTCATGTTTTAAGTTTAACAAAGGCCCTGGATATCATGATGACGTCATCCCGATCTAATAAATGAAGAAGCTAGTATCCTGATGATCATCATCATCACATTTTCCCTTCGGCAGGATATTTTCTAAAGCACGATCCGGTTCACGAAATATGATGATGACGTCTTATTCTAAGTTTGACAGAAGCCCCAAATATCCTGATGATCCTCATCATCCTGATCTTTCGAGAGGGTTGCCTTGGCCGCAAAGGGGTCATATTACATTCATCATCCTGATCATGCTCCTTAGGTGACCTGATATTGCATTTATCCCCTGATCTTAACGAATATGACGATGATGCCATCATTTGCATTTTAACGAAGCCCAAATATGACGATGACGTCACCATCATATTCCTTTCCTCAGCAGCAGGATCATATTTCACATCCTCCTATTTTCCTTCAACATGATGATGATGATGTTGTTGTTCTTTTCCCCAATATGCAGAAGCGAAACATCCTGATGACGTCACCTGGACCTTCGGAAGGGAGTGCATCATATTTCCAGAATATCATGATGATGAAGAGAATGTCGACCAACATGTTTGTTTTTTGACACGCCGATAGCGATAGTCATGCCGATGGGCGGGAAATGAAGCGGTGGAGTTTTAAAGTGTTTTTTTTTGGCGCCTGTGGCATTTTCCCGGTCAGCGATAGTTGACCCGATGAATTTTGAGCAGTCTGAACGCATTTTGGGCGCGTTTGAGGAGTATTCTGGATCCAATTTCCACAATCTTGCGCAGTCACCTGGATTTAAACGATTATTTTAATTTCCTGCTATTTATGTGATCAATGAAATACTTATTGCTTGTCTTGTCTTGCAGGCTTGCAGTTGAGGAAGCAGCTGGAAAGTCAACACAGTGACCTCATAGAGGAGGAAAATCCGATCTCAGGAGCAGGAAGATAAGGATGAAGTGTGAAAGTCAAGGCCATTCAAGTGAAGGACAGAGTTACAGCTGAAGGTATTACTACAATAGACAAACAGAAGTTATTACCCAGCTACCGGAACTTCTCAGAAGGGGCAATATTTCGCCTAGATTTGACACTGCTCAGAGATATTTTGAAGAGCTGGTTCACCTATATTTATTGCTGTAACCAAGGGTTTGAACCAGGGGTTCAGTTAGGTTTTTGCTGTAGTGAGGACAATCAGAATGTCTTTTTATTGTGCCTCTCTACACTGTAATACTTTACAACAGGGATTTTAGGAAAACAACAGGGATTTTAGGAAAACAACAAGGGTTACAACATTTTTTAGGAGCATACAGCAAGTTAGCATAGTTTAGAAGTAGAAGAAGGAGGTCGCCTGTTTGTCTGCAGTAAGGTGCGCGTGGAATGTCTGGCTACCTTACTGTATCTGTAAAGCTTGTAAGTTCTCTGTAGTATGATCAATGAAACTAAGAGTCATTCCTACATTGTAAATCGTGTATGACTATTCGTTTCTAATACAATAGAATCTGGAGTTCTGCATCTATCTTCTGAGTGTTCTCCTGCTCTTCTTTGTGTTTTGAAATATTTTCTTTGAGAGCTTGCAATTTTAAATGTATGTTTGTGAAAATGCTCAGAACTTGCATTTAAGGTTTTTACTGTGGATTTGATCAAATTACTGTGGAATTTACATAGTGCATAACAGAACAATTAGATCCTTCGGTAGATTAAATGAGGTATAGATTAGATCTTTCTAACTTTTCCCAACCCATCTGAAATATTTAGCTGAAAACGTAGAAATCTAAAGGAAATTGTCTCAAATTTGAAGAAGCATGCATAACAGAGTTATAAGTAGACAGTTTTTCATAAATAGATAAGGAAGAAAGCTGCAAAAATTCAAGAAAACCATCTAAAACTTGCAGCACAGTAACACCTTTATGCAAAAGAACGAAAAGTATTGACATATCTCATGACCTTTTTGCATATTCTTAGTCCAGTAAACCACCAAATAAACCTAAACTACGTAAGGCCCCTTGAACATTACAGCTTCACATTGACCAACTGAACTTGACCAACCGAACCATTGTAGACTTGGGATTAGTTGAATCTCAAATGATTCCTTCTTGTCTTTCAAGTATAGTTTCAGTTCATTATATGTGAATTTTAACTTATTGTTATGATTGCATCAAAACAGTCATCAACAGTTTTCTGGCGCTAGAAGGGGGGCCTTCCTGAGTTAGGTTTCATTTCAAACTAGCTAACGATAGTAATAGAGTGACTAGGTCTAGGTCCAGTTCAGGAGATATATTTGTGCAACTACCTGATACAAGGCAAAGTAAAAGCCCTTTAATTTGGAATCCAAAGATATCGCAAGCGGGAAGTTCATCTGGAACACCTCTTGGGTCACCTTTTAACATCCGTAGTATTGTAAGTCCTGACAGATCACTGTTCAGATCTTTAAATCTTGGTTCAGGCACTCCTGGAGGTCTCAATCCTCCTGTAAATCCTAATCCACCAATCAATCTAGGTATTTCTGCAAGTTTAAGTCAAGCTCAAACACCTGCAATGGCTTATTTCGATGTCAATTCTCCCATATTCTTCAATGATTATCATGAGATGCCAAAAAATCCGGAAAAGATATGTCCCAAATACCAGTTGCATCAGGACCCAGAAGATCATATTAGAATATTTAAGGAAGCATGTTTTAGGGCTATGTTAGAGCACGAGGATGTTGTGTGTAGATTGTTTCCTTACACCTTTAATGAGCAGGCCTCTAGCTGTACGTAAACTTACCCAATGGTTACATTTCTTCCTGGGCATTTATGGAAGAAGCATTTCTGTCAAGATTTAGAGGACCCATTGACCCTTGTGCTTTGTATCATAAATTGGCTGCCATAAAACGAGGTGAGGGAGAGCTAATTGATAATTTCAATGACAGATTTCAAAAGGCCTATTCTAGGCTGGTAGCCCCTTATACCATAGATGATGCTCCCTTATTGGCTATGTACTATACTGCCTTGGATCCTTTAACTGCCATGTTTGTCAAAAGAAAACCTGACATAGATTCAATATCCAAAGCCTATAAAGAGGCAGCCTCAGTGAACCAAGAAATGAGACATACAAGTTATAGTCCATTTGTCAATGGAGGAAATTTTGGGGTGCAGAATCAGGCACACCCATGGAATGGAGTCCCTGTGCAGCATGCTCCACTAGTAAATCCGGTTCCTTCTTACACACCTATGTATAATCCTACTCCAATCCAAGCTATAACTCCTTACACGACTAGTACTTCCAATAATAGTCAAAATAATGGTCAGCCTTTCTTCCAACTTCCTAGGGATGTAACTGTGGAAAAAGCACAAGAGGATAGGGAAGAAATCAAAGAGATTACTGCACATTTGAAAAGATTAACAACCGAAGTGACACAGCTAAGAAATGAGAACCTCTATGGAAGAAGCAACCAAAACTACAATCCACATCAAAATCACAACCAAGGCCAAAATCAGAATTATAGTCTCAACCAAAATCAGCAGTACAATCAGAACCAAAGCTACAATCAACATCAAGGCCCTAGTCAGGGGCAACCAATGCAAAATAGGGGGCCAGTGATAGATAATAGGACCTGGGGCAATAATAACAAAAATCAGAATCAACCTAGGCCACCCAAGACATGGAACACTGGGCCCAACAACGGTACTCTGGCTTCTCCTTTTGAGAATACAGATAATCATGGTGCAAAACAAACAACTAGCATACAAATGGCCAGTACAGCACCCAAAAATTGGTGCAGATTTCACAATACCAATGCCCATGCTGAGCACGACTGTCCACAGTTCCACTTGGCAGCTAGTATTTTCAACGTAGATGTACAGCCTCCTACCTCTGAATTTCTCATTCCTAAGGGTAATGAGGTAATGCCCTCAGAATATGACACAGCATTAGTCTTAGAAACGTTTACCTTTGCAACTGCAGAAGAGAAAGAGGATGAATTGCTAGAGGATGAACCATACTGTTGTGAAAGTCTTTATCCTGAATCAGCCTTTGTGTTAAACGCTTTTCAGTTTCCTTTTGAATCTGAAAACGAGATATTAAATGAAACAGAAGAGGTGCAGGCCTTTCAACAGACAAATAAAAGCCACACCTACAATTTGAGGAACAACCCTAGGCCGGGAGGACCTTTCACCACCTCCACTCCTCCGAATAACATCAATACACCCCCAGATCAGAATGCTAGCAACAATCCTGCCATACTTAAAGCTAGTCAGCACACAAATAATGGAACAACAGTGCAAAGGGATCAAACAAGTAAGACAGAAGCAATAGAGACAACAAGATTAATGAATTACTTATCAGAGGAAATAAAGAAAATTAAGGTCAGTATACCTCTAAATGAATTATTGAAGACCCCAGGGATCAGAAATGCTTTTTTAAAATCCCTGGATACATCCATAACAAACAAGGTGTCTGCTGATATAACTGTTCCTAATAGTGATTCACCACCTAAGGAGAAGGGTAAGAAAGTTGAGCAGCCTTCCAATACAAATGTGGTAATACATGCGAATAAGAGGGATACTCAACCTTTCTTGTTAACTGTTAGGTTGTGTGGGAAGAATATACACAATTGCATGGTAGATTCTGGTGCTTCAGCCAACGTAATGCCCTTAGGAATATGTAAAACTCTCGGGCTGACTCCCACCAAATCTGCCAAGGTTGTCATGCAGTTAGATAAGACCGAGGTTAGCGTGATAGGAGAACTCATGAACATACAAGTGCAATTAGCTTCAGACCCTAGGGTAAGCCAAATCATTGACATTCAAGTAGTGGATATACCCGTAAATTATGGAATGTTGCTAAATAGGGATTGGTCCAAGACATTAAACGGATATATGGCTACTGACTTTTCACACATGTGGTTACCTTGGAGAGGTATCCCAAACCAGATCAGAATAGAGGCAGAACCCAGAATGAAACATATGATAACAGAGTATAATCGAACTAATGAAATATTATATGCTGCTGTTGAACCAGGTGTCTATAGAATTACCAACAATGGGATGCAGATTGAAGAGATTATGATGATAAACATTAGAAAGAAGTGTGTCAACAATAGAACGGCACTATTCATTGAGTCTGACGGGAATTCTTCAGATGAGGAAAACAATGCAATAGACAAATTTGGTCGTGCCATTAGACGAGAGGTGGAAGAGTGCGTTACACACAATCTCCCAGTCCAATGTAAGTTATATAAAAATAGGTGTAGAGTCCATGATAGGCAACATTCTGAGGAGAATTGTGAAATATGCAAAGACATCATTGAATATGAATACAAAAAGTGCATAGGGAGGGTAGAGTCACAAGGGAAAAATGAGAATCCTGATCCAACACAGAGATATGTTCAGGATAGTATAGATGCCTTGATTCCAGATTTAGGAAAAGAAATAGAGGACAAGGGTAGTTATCTTTCTGAGTTGCAAACTAAAAACACACATATGCAAGATAACCAAACGGAAAAACCCATGAATAAACAGGATAACACCCCACAGGCAATAAAAGGGACAAAGTATGCCAAGGTAAAAGATCAGAAAAGTAAAGATGGCATGTGGACGTTAAAATGTGATGGGTCCAAATCAAAACAGGGCACAGGTGTGGGTATTGAACTCATAAATCCTTAAGGTAAATCACATTTGGCAGCATATAGATTACAATTTTCCTGCACTAACAATATTGCTGAATATGAGGCCCTAATTTTAGGACTTGTCATGGCCATCAAGAAAGGGGTAAAAACCATCAGAGTATTTTCAGACTCTGAATTAGTAATCAGACAAGTGAGGAAACTATATGCCTGCAATTATAAGAAAATGATTAGTTACATACATAGAGTATGGAGTTTAATGGATTCGTTTGATGCTTTTAACATAGAGCACATTCCTAGAGAGCTGAACCACAAGCCAGATGCGTTAGCAGTTGCTGCTAGTACATTAGAACCATTGACACTGTCAGGATTAAGACGATTTGCTGTTGAGCTAGTTAATGTGCCTAGTATACCAGACAATGTTACACACTTTCAGGTATTTGGAGAGGATCAGCAAATTATTAATTTTCTGACTTGTAATGAGGCATTTGAGGCCCAAATTATTGATGAACAAGAAAGACCTGAAGTAACATGGGATGAAGAAGATATGATCAACTTAAAGAGCAACTTCTTACCAAAAGGAGTAATCGAATTAGAACACATCTTTGACTTCGACGGAGTAATAAGACAGAAAGACTTACCCAAAACAGAAGGAGGTAAGTGTGATTTACATAACTTAGGGACTGAGCTAAATCCACAAAGTGTACTAATTGGGAAAGCTTGCTCTGAGAAAATCAGAAAAGAGGTTCTGGACGTTCTGAAATAATATAAACATGTCATAGCATGGACTTATGAAGACTTGAAAACATTTGATGAGTCCATCATAACTCACGTAATACCTTTAAGAAAAGAAGTCAAACCATTTAGGCAGAAACAGAGGCCTGTAAATGCCATTCTAGAGCCTTTAATCTTTGAGGAAGTTAAAAAATTACTGTCCGCTGGAATAATTTTCGCAGTCAGACATTCTGTCTGGGTAGCTAACTTAGTACCAGTGAGGAAGAAAAACGGAGACATCAGGTTGTGCGTAGACTTTAGAAATTTAAACAAGGCATCCGAAAAGGATAATTATCCTTTGCCCCCAATAGACGAAGTGCTGCAAGCAGTAAATGGCACAAAGATGATGTCTTTTTTAGATGGTTTTTCAGGTTATAATCAGGTCTTAATTGACAGAGAAGATAGACTAAAAACCACCTTCACTTGCAAATGGGGAAATTATGCGTATAGAAGAATGCCTTTTGGTCTAATTAATGCAGGTGCCACTTTTCAGAGGGCCATGGATGTTGCATTCCGTGGATTATCAGGTAAATGCATTGTTGTGTATATGGATGATTTAACTGTGTATTCCAAGGATGCATCCACCCACGCTGAGGACCTCAGAAAAGTACTCCAGCGATGTGAAAGGTATGGGATTTCCCTTAATCCTAAGAAATGTATATTTGGCGTAACTGAAGGAAAATTATTAGGCCATGTCATTTCTGAAAATGGAATTTCAATTGATCCGGATAGAATAGAATCCATAAAAAATTTGCAAATACCAAACAGTAGGAAAGAATTGAAATCATTTTTTGGTAAAATTAACTTTGTTCGGAAGTTTATAACAGGTTTTGCAGAGATCGTGCAGCCGTTGAATGCCATGTTAAAGAAAGATGCACAGATGGAATGGACGCCAGTGGCCAAAGCCGCATTTGAAGATATCAAGGAGGCAATTTCTAATGCTCCTGTATTGGCAAGTCCAGACTACACAAACCTGTTTTACGTCTACTCCTTCGCATCTTCTCATTCTGTCGCGGCTGCCTTGACACAGAAAGGTGAAAATAATGAAGAGAGGCCCATAGCATTTATGAGTGCGCCTCTGAAGGATGCACAGCTGAGATATCTAGATATCGAAAGACAGGCATTAGCATTAGTGAAGGCTGTGAAAAAATTTAGACACTACATTCTGCGCAGCCAGATTAGAGCCATAGTACCAGACGCAGCAGTAAAGATGTTGCTGATGCAAAATGAGCCTGGAGAAAAAAGAGCCAAATGGATCACCACACTGCAAGAATTTGACATGGAGATCATTCCTGCAAAGCTGGTCAGAGGGCAGGCGTTGGTGCAGACAATAGCAAACATGGATCCAAATATGATAAAACAGCAATATGTATTGAATTCCCAAGACGCATCAGGCTGGTACGATGATTTAAGCACCTTCCTGATAGCTGGAAAGTACCCAAGCAAGATGAAGGCTTCTCAGAGGAGAGCTTTGAAGGTTAAGGCACAGCATTATATGGTGCAAGGAGGTCTTCTATTCAGGAAGAACCATGATGGAATTTATCTGAGATGCATAAACAGAACTGAAGCTGATAGAGTGTTGACAGAACTACATGACAAGTACAGAACCGGCCATGGTTCCCATTTAGCTACAACACACAAAATACTGAGGGCGGGCTATTACTAGCCCACTATGTTCAAAGATACTAAGAGTCACATCAGAAGTTGCCACACCTGTCAGACTGCAGCAGACAAAGGGAGAAATCTGGCCAATCCACTACAGCCTGTGATCGAATCCAGACCGTTTGCACAATGGGGCTTGGATTTTATCGGAGTCATCAATCCCCCATCTTCTGCAGGACACAAATTTATATTGACGGTAACAGACTATTGTACAAGGTGGACTGAGGCCACCTGCTGCAAGTTTTCCACAACTGAGGTAGTTATCAAGTTCCTTGAAGAAAACATTATCACCAGGTTTGGAACACCCTATTCATTGGTATGTGATAACGGCCCTGCTTTCCCTTCTTTAAAATTTTCTAAATGGGCATTTGAATATGGGATTATTCTAAGGTTTTCTTCAAATTATTACCCTCAAGGTAATGGACTGGCTGAATCAACAAACAAAATCTTATTAGACATAATCAAGAGGTTAATTGCCAAAAGTCCTAGAGAGTGGAATACCCTATTAAGATATGCATTATGGGTAGACAGGACTAAGTTTAAAACAGCTTTAGGTAGCACACCTTATCACTTAGTTTATGGGACTGATCCCATACTTCCGGTTAATCTGAGAATACCAACCTGGAAGTTTGCCAATGAATATCTAGGCTTTGATAACCATAGGGAAGCCAGAATAGTGCAAATGTTACAACTAGAGGAGAAAAGAGGTCAAGCCCTCGAGAAGTTTGCCAAACACCAAGCGGTTGTTAAGAGGTGGTTTGACAAAAGGGCAAGAGTCAAGACATTTAGGATATCAGACTTAGTGTTGTGCTGGGACAAAGCACATGAAAAGAAAGGAAGCCATGGAAAATTCGATAAATTATGGCTGGGTCCATTACAAATCTCAGAAATAATAGGAGATAACACCTTTAGACTTAAGACCTTGACTGGAGAAGAAATGCCATTACCAGTTAATGGCCAGCATTTGAAACACTACTTCCAGGCTTGAAGGTCAGGATGAGGCAGTCCTTTCTTTCTTAATGTAAAATGCTGTGGATAATGTACAGTTCTTCTTCTGCTGTTTTCTTTTGGGTTGGCTGTTTGTATAGTTTGTCCTCTGTTTGTTTTTTGCTTTTTGTTTCTTTCTGTTTGTACAGTTTTTTCTTTCGTTGTGTTGTTTGTACAGCCTGTTTGTTTGGTCTGTTTGTTGTCTCCTCAGCAGGGATCTTTATTTTACTTTAGAGTATTAAGGAGAAAAACTAGCAACCATTCAAAACAGTATAAAATTTAGGATATTCAGGTTAATCATTTGCAATTTACACATAATTTGTCACTGTCATGAATGTAGAGAGTTGTTCATCTTCTGAAGTTTTGTATTCAATAAATGTGATTGAGAATTCGAAGCAGGTTTCTCACGATGACACACCTAAAATCCTTGGGTTTGTTGAACCTACCAGTGTAGATATTAGGTGAAAAATCAGAGGTCACCCTTGCTACCATTACAATTCTCAGCTTAATTTCAGTAAGTGTCCACTCCTTGCATCATGAAGTTACAAATTGCTATACCTTATGAAATCTTTCAAAATTAGAAAACAAAAAAATAAATAAATAAATGAATAAAGCGGATTATACTGAAAATCCAGATTAAGCCATCTAAGTAACTCTACCGGGGCTATGGACGCTCACTGGCAGTGGGGCTCTACTTAGGAGAATTGTAACGATAACCTTGCCAGGGCTATGGACGCTCGCTGGCAGCAAGGCTCTATCCGGTCGGCTATGAGGGAATATCCTCACCTACGTAGGCTAATGTCAGTCACTGGTTTGTTCAACCGATCTTCAAGATGAGGATAATTAATCACATGCACACAACTAAACTGAAAATGGGAATTCATGCATCTTTATTGAATACTTTAAGTCTCAAGCTGAATAGTAATTTGCAGGCAAGATAGTTGGAAGTTATGAGTTCATTTCATCTAGTTTCCTTGAACACTCTGAATTTAATTGTTTTGTTTTGGTTGCTAGTTGTTGTGATGTTCACAACACGCCCCATTTTGTTCCTTAGCAAAACGAGGACCCCTGCTGATGTTTTGCTTTTTGCTTCTGCTTGTGTTTGTCTGCTTTTTGGCGGTTTGGTAAAAATGAAGGTCAGGTGCATCATCATCATGATATTGGATGAGGTAGGTCATCATCATGAGGTCAGTTTGTCAAACTTCATATTTTGTTTCTGTGACCTCATATTTAGAAAGAGCTTGAAATTCCATGCAGGTTTGCCTTTTACTTCACTTGAAAATTCGTCCATATGTGGAAGTTATGCACGGTCAAAGTTTTGGTCAAACCTGATAATCGCAAGTGATCATCATATTTTTTCATGTTGTCAAGATCATCATGATCTTGGTCTATCACCTGATAAAAATCATGCAGTCGCAATATCCGGACGTCAATCTTAGGTGGTAGTGCCCTTTACCCGTCAAAAGGCCTTATGCGCATCATGATTTTTTAGGAGGGTCATATTTTATAAACTTGGTTTTGCTGTATGAAGAGCATCATCATCATCATATTTGAACCCCCCCCCGATAATATCCTGAGGTTCAAATATCATGATGACGTCAACTTTAGGTCACGGTAAGTTTCCCCCGTCGAGCGGTCTTTCGCATCACGAACATCATGATATTTTTACATCGCCTAATATTGTAATATCATGCTGATAATATAAGATCACCCTGACTTAGAAAATCCGCCATCGGCATATTTGCATGCGCATGTTATAATCCTATCGGAGGGTCATCATCATGATATTTGCTGAAATTCGCTAAGATGATGATGATGACTTCATATCCTCCTGATCTCCTTTTGCATGATGATCATCATCATCCTGATCTTTCACAAGAGGGTCATATTCGCTGAAATTCGCTAAGTGATGGAGACATCATCATGATATTCGATAAAGAGGATCATCATATTCATATCCTCCTGATCTCCTTTTGCATGATCATGATGATCACCCTATCTGTTAAGAAGAAGGTGATATTCCATTCGTCAATAGCATGATCATATTTTGAATATCACCCTAGCGCAAACCTGATGATGACCTCAACTCATCTTCATGCTCCGAAAACAAAATATGATGATTACGTCATCATGATAATTCGATGAGGAGGATCATCATATTTTTTATCCTGTCATATTGTCAAGATCATCATGATCTTGTTTGTTCACCCGACATTTCGTGAAGTCCTCCTGCCGAGAAATACAACCTTTTGCAAGTATCCTGATGATCATCATCATCACATTTTCCCTTCGGTAGGATATTTTCTAAAACATGATCCGGTTGGCGAAATATCATGATGACGTCATGTTCTAAGTTTAACAAAGGCCCCGGATATCATGATGATGTCATCCTGATCTGATAAACGAAGAAGTAAATATCCTGATGATCATCATCATCACATTTTCCTTCAACAGGATATTTTCCAAAACATGATCCGGTTGGCGAAATATCATGATGACGTCATGTTTTAAGTTTAACAAAGGCCCCGGATATCATGATGACGTCATCCCGATTTAATAACCGAAGAAGCTAGTATCCTGATGATCATCATCATCACATTTTCCCTTCGGCAGGATATTTTCTAAAGCACGATCCGGTTCACGAAATATGATGATGACGTCTTATTCTAAGTTCGACAGAAGCCCCAAATATCCTGATGATCCTCATCATCCTGATCTTTCGAGAGGGTTGCCTTGGCCGTAAAGGGGTCATATTACATTCATCATCCTGATCATGCTCCTTAGGTGACCCGATATTGCATTTATCCCCTGATCTTAACGAATATGACGATGACGCCATCATTTGCATTTTAACGAAGCCCGAATATGACGATGACGTTACCATCATATTCCTTTCCTCAGCAGCAGGATCATATTTCACATCCTCCTATTTTCCTTCAACATGATGATGATGATGATGTTGTTCTTTTCCCCAATATGCAGAAGCGAAACATCCTGATGACGTCACCTGGACCTTCGGAAGGGAGTGCATCATATTTCCAGAATATCATGATGATGAAGAGAATGTCGACCAACATGTTTGTTTTTTGACACGCCGATAGCGATAGTCATGCCGATGGGCAGGAAATGAAGCGGTGGAGTTTTAAAGTGTTTTTTTGGCGCCTGTGGCATTTTCCCGGTCAGCGATAGTTGACCCGATGAATTTTGAGCAGTCTGAACGCATTTTGGGTGCGTTTGAGGAGTATTCTGGATCCGATTTCCACAATCTTGCGCAGTCACCTGGATTTAAACGATTATTTTAATTTCCTGCTGTTTATGTGATCAATGAAATACTTATTGCTTGTCTTGTCTTGCAGGCTTGCAGTTGAGGAAGCAGCTGGAAAGTCAACACAGTGACCTCATAGAGGAAGAAAATCCGATCTCAGGAGCAGGAAGATAAGGATGAAGTGTGAAAGTCAAGGCCATTCAAGTGAAGGACAGAGTTGCAGCTGAAGGTATTACTACAACAGACAAACAGAAGTTATTACCCAGCTGCCGGAACTTCTCAGAAGGGGCAATATTTCACCCAGATTTGACACTGCTCAGAGATATTTTGAAGAGCTGGTTCACCTGTATTTATTGCTGTAACCAAGGGTTTGAACCAGGGGTTCAGTTAGGTTTTTGCTGTAGTGAGGACAATCAGAATGTCTTTATATTGTGCCTCTCTACACTGTAATACTTTACAACAGGGATTTTAGGAAACAACAGGGATTTTAGGAAAACAACAGGGATTTTAGGAAAACAACAGGGATTTTAGGAAAACAACAAGGGTTACAACATTTTTTAGGAGCATATAGCAAGTTAGCATAGTTTAGAAGTAGAAGAAGGAGGTCGCCTGTTTGTCTGCAGTAAGGTGCGCGTGGAATGTCTGGCTACCTTACTGTATCTATAAAGCTTGTAAGTTCTCTGTAGTATGATCAATGAAACTAAGAGTCATTCCTACATTGTAAATCGTGTATGACTATTCGTTTCTAATACAATAGAATCTGGAGTTCTGCATCTATCTTCTGAGTGTTCTCCTGCTCTTCTTTGTGTTTTGAAATATTTTCTTTGAGAGCTTGCAATTTTAAATGTATGTTTGTGAAAATGCTCAGAACTTGCATTTAAGGTTTTTACTGTGGATTTGATCAAATTACTGTGGAATTTACATAGTGCATAACAGAACAATTAGATCCTTCGGTAGATTAAATGAGGTATAGATTAGATCTTTCTAACTTTTCCCAACCCATCTGAAATATTTAGCTGAAAACGTAGAAATCTAAAGGAAATTGTCTCAAATTTGAAGAAGCATGCATAACAGAGTTATAAGTAGACAGTTTTTCATAAATAGATAAGGAAGAAAGCTGCAAAAATTCAAGAAAACCATCTAAAACTTGCAGCACAGTAACACCTTTATGCAAAGGAACGAAAAGTATTGACATATCTCATGACCTTTTTGCATATTCTTAGTCCAGTAAACCACCAAATAAACCTAAACTACGTAAGGCCCCTTGAACATTACAGCTTCACATTGACCAACTGAACTTGACCAACCGAACCATTGTAGACTTGGGATTAGTTGAATCTCAAATGATTCCTTCTTGTCTTTCAAGTATAGTTTCAGTTCATTATATGTGAATTTTAACTTATTGTTATGATTGCATCAAAACAGTCATCAACAGGTTCCTTGGAAGAAGTTTAACAACTTGAGGAAGATCTGGGAAAGAGTAATCATGGCAGCCAGAAGGTATCCTTCTCCAGGAATTGTCACAATTTATCAAGAATTAAAAACAACCCTTGAAGATCTTGATAAGTATGAAGCAGATATCTAGGAATTAAAAGAAAATGTCAAAGAAGTAGATGAATGCATCTTGAAGCTAAGAGAGCAAGTTAATAGATCAAAGAATAGGAATAGAGAGGTGAATAGTTGATTGAAGCAAATGAAGCTCTAAATAATTTATCAAGGTTGGTTGAAGAGAAAGAAAAAGCTGAGGAACATTTGAATCAAATGATAAAAGACAAATCTAAGGAATGTGAAAAGTTGGCAAAAGATATTATACTTTTGAAGTTTGATTTGGAGGTGGTAGACAGTTACAAAGAAAAATTCAAAATAAGCTTTACAAAGATTGATGAGTTGCTTGAGAGTCAGAAAAATCCAGATGACAAGAAAGGTTTGGGATTTGAAAAAGGAGAGAGTTCTAAATTAGGTCAAGAAAACATTGAGATGAGGAAAAACAAAGGAAACCAGTTCAGGAATCAGAGAAGAAGGCCTAGAAGACCTTTGGTCAGATAGCCAAAGGTACCCATCTCTTAATGGCTATTGTTTTAATCGCAATAAGTTTGGTCATAAGGCTACTCAGTGTGGGAGTAGAATGCATCAAAATATTCCATCATTCTCTAGTCAATGTTTCAATTGCAAGAAAATTGGTCATAAAGAAAATGAATGTAGAAGTATGATAAGGAATGGTCCCAACATTGCAAGAAATACTTAATCTTTCAATGGGAAGTGCTTTGCATGCAATAGATTTAGACATATGGCTAACCAATGCAGATCAAGAATCAATCCAATCAATAGAAGGAATCAGGGACATAGGAATGTGGTATGCTACAATTGCAATAAGTTTGGACATGTTACAAGATTCTACAGAAGTAATAATGAGAAAAGAGACTATCTTATAGAGAAGAGGAAAATAAAATAGAGAGAAGATAAAGGAAAGAACAAGATGGATCCAATGGAAATAAAGAAGGAAATGAGCAAGGTTTGGATTAAGAAGGATGTTAATGAGGCCAAGGACGTACCGTACTAGGTTCTGGTGCATATACTTCTTCTGGGAAGTAAATTAGGAGGTTTGACTCACAGGGAGCTATATTGAAAATCCTAATCACCTAGCTAGATAGTTAGTGCTGGGATCTAACACAAAGACATGATGTGAAGAATTATATGGAAGATCTTTTGAAAGAAATTTTGGTAGAAAAGGGATCAAATGTGGAACATTACAGAGCAATTTGGATTGACTGTGCTTGACAGAGAAATGTTTGACAACTTTTTGAAAGATAGCATTTATGTCAAGTAGGTTAAGGAAAACAAAGGGTTAAAAGGCTTGGATTTGAAAAGATTAATCACTTTACATTTGACCTATCAAGCATCTAGGAGAATTGAAGCAAGATTCCAAGTGACTACAGAGATTTTTAAAGGGATTCAAAGAAAGAAAAATTGATCTCAAGAAAAGAAAACCATAATTCAAGAAAAGAGGTATTTTCAGTTTGAAACCCTACTGTAAATTTGTTCGAGTCTTTGTGGAAATGGAAACACCACAAGTGGTTAATATAACTAAGAGACCAATACCAAAATTCAAGAAACACCCCTTTAAGTCAACAGAGGTTGATCCAAATGGTACATTTTTAGAAATACCATTTGGAGTGATGCATGCGGAAGATGTTAGGGCTTACATTCATGTTGCCCTAGAAGAGTTTGGTGATACTATGTTTTCGGATTTATATGTGAAGCACTTGAGCCATGAAAATTTTGATTTGAAATAAGAACATAAGGCATTAGAAGTGAAGAAATTCATTCAGTATATAGACTTCCCAACACTCATAGAGGATGAATAGGTCTTGTATGTTTTGAGCAAAATCCATGATGAATTCATATGGCTGAAGAGACTATTCATGATTACAAAGGAGGCAATAAGAGTTGTGACTGGATTAAGCTCCTCTGTAAAGAATGAAACAATGATATTAGCCACCAGAGCCAAATTTGATAAAAGAGCATTAACAATCAATATATTGAAGACCATGCTGTAAGGTTTGCATTCATGGTGTTAGGCTATAAAATCCATTTCACTAATTGGGAGAACTCTATCTCTAGTACTACTATATACACTACTTATCAGATGATTAAGGAGAATGCAGACTATGATTTCTATGAGTTGCTTCGACAACAACTGATGGAGAACCTTGCGAAGACAAAGGAGCAAAAATATCCTTTCAAATTTGGTACTCTAATTCTTTGCCTATTATTCTATTTCATGTAAGAACTATCAATGATAAAGAGCTTGATTTGGACAAGTGATAAACCTATTGTAGTACAAATTAGAAATCTTTTAAATGGTATAGGAAGTTATGATGCACAAGCTACAGCCCTATGGGGCTATTTCAAGAACTTCCAAAGGGTAATCCAATCTAGGGAAAGAATCCCTAAGACAATTGTTGAAAAGTATAAAAATGACATTTTCTTTATTGTTAATAAAGATCAATGCATGATGGAAGTAGTTGAGCCTAGGATAGTGTGGATTATGCCAATGGGTTATGAAGTTGTAGCAGATGTGCTAGATGGGTATGCATTGCTCATGTTGAGCAAACCTAAGGACTCCTTTGAAGAAAGATTTGAAAACTTTGAGGAGCTATTTGTAAAAGTTCATGTTGAACTAAGGAAGCCTAAAATCTAGAAAAAGGGTAGGAAATTGGTAGAAGAATATGCACAAAGAAAAGGATTCATCAAAGAACAAATATCTACCACAAGAGCTAGAGCTGAGGCAGAAAGAGCAGCTAAAGAAAAGGAGAAGAAGTAAGAAAAGGAATCTAATAAAGCTCCAGAAGTTCAAGAGGTGCAACAAGAGGCACCTTCTGCACCAAAAAAAAAGAACAAGAGGTGCAAGTTCCTCTGGAAAAGCATCTAAATCCTCTAATATTTACTCCACAACAATTGTAGAAGCACAAATAGAGAAGAGGAAGAAGACCAAAGGTCAAAGAGTGTATGCCAATGTTGGTGTGGTTGATGAAGAGTAAACTAAATCAAATTAAGAGGTTAAGCAAATGAAATTTAAAATAACTAAAGCCTCCAGTAGTAAGCCAGATAAACCATTGATAGCAAAGGAAGAAAGAAAGAGAAGAAGGCAGATTTTGTAAAAAAATAGGATACAATAAGCTTGGAGGAAGTTTTGAAGGCTATTATAATTGATGGCAATCTGAAACCTATTGCCCAATTGTATGATGACTATAATGATGTAGACAAATACATTATTGAAACTGCTATTGTAGAATACTTCAATATATACAATAGGGCTCTCATTGAGATAAGTGTTGATCTCCCAGATAGCCTGAGCAGTATAATATTTGCAAGGAAGGAAACTACTATGGCAAAGGACATTAAAGTTAGAGAACATACACTGATAAAGTTATGTCTGAAAATCACCCCTAAAAATAAGGAAAAAATCTCCAAAGTTATTAACAAAGAGTTTAGATCAAAGAAGAGGATGACCACTCTCATGTCAGATGACATTGAGAAAGTAGTCAAGGAGACTAAAGAAGTTACTTTGAGAGTCTTGAAGGAATTTCATCTCCCAACCATATATGATAATGAAGAAACAAATGTTGGAGATGACACATCTATTCTGGATGTCAACATGGACAAAGGGCTAGACAAAAATTTTGAAGAGATGAAAGAAAAGGAAGATCAAGCCCTAGCTAGTGGTGACCTAGACACTGCTGAAAGGGACCAAACTAAAACAAGTCCTCCTCCATGGTGCAGGAGCACCTTGAAGACATTGAGAATCTAAGGATTCTATACATTTTCTGTTTTGTCCAAGTGTCATATTGTAAGGCCTTCGTGCCATATTGAGTTATACATTGCCAAGTAAGGCATAAAACTAAATCTGTATGTGTTGTAACAGATGTAACCGAACAAGTTGGTATGTAACCGTAAGGTAGAGGTGGTTAGAGGCAGTTTGTCTTCCATCTTGTAACTTCCTACGTGATAGCTGTGAGTCATTAAATAGCTGAGTCTATATTCGTAGGAGAGAGATATAGACCGACAAAGAGAACAACTTGTATGTATAATTTTTGGAAGGAATAGAAAAGTTTTGGGTTCTGGTGTAATTTCAAGAACATTGATTTGGAGTCATTCCACTGGTGGATTTCTTTGAAATCACTGGAATGACCTCCGTGTGTTAGTTTATTTTCTATTCAGTATTGAATTAGTAGTGTTCTGTGTTGTGTTGTTCAGTTAAAAAATGGTTGCAGGGGAGGAACTCTGCATTTCATATGTATATGTTAGTTGTATGATAGAATAGCTTGTGTGTATCCATCATTTGTATGTAGTAAGACATACAACCAGTTGGGTCAAAGACTATGGACCCCACGAATTGCATAACAAATTCTATGTATGCATCGGTGTGACCAAAGGCATCGGGCTGAGGAAATTACATTAGGCCGACGGTATAAAGTTTCACCGATTGGGGTGACTATTGTGAAGTATCACTGATAGTAGGGGCATCGGTGAAAGTATCATCATCGGAGGAAACAAAATCAGTTGGCCTAATAGTGAAAGTATCACCGATGATTGCCTTGACCTAAGGCATCAGGTTGAGATGGAGTATCGGCAAAAGAGTCTCAGGTTAGACCAAAGACATATGTCTGGTTGATGGTGAAGCTAGCACTAAAGCTTCAGTGTGACAATCGGCATCAGAGATGGGGTGGAAAGTTAGGCCGATAGCTATTATGTTGCCAATAGGCAACCAAAGGCGAAAGTAAGCGGATCGTTCATCGGGGTAACAATTTGTATCGGTATAATAAAACTTGAACTTGCCAATAGTAGTATATCTTGCCGATGGTGAAAGAAATCAAATACTTTGGTATTGGTGGGACGTACGATAGGGTTTAAAGGTGATTAAAGAACAAAACCCTAAAGGTCGTGGGTACAATGGGTTTTCACCTTGTTATGTAAGCTTCTACTTAATTGCTCTGCATCAAATTGGTATCGGAGCTCAGAAGATTCTGAATGTGTAGATAGAGCATCGAAGGAGGCAATCTACACCAGGATAAGCATTACTTTTTGCTATCTGATTCTTGTTGTGATGTTTTATGGTTTTAGGTGCAAATTCACTCGCTACAGTAGATAGACAAGACTGTCTATCAAGAGGGCCAGAGGAGATGGTCCATTGTTGTCGCCAAAAGTCTTGGGGAGAGAGGCAAGAGAGGACTCCTAGGTGAGGGATAGGAGTGTTGTTGTAGTAGGTAGGAGTGGACTTGAAATGATAGAGAAGTACCTTGAAGGCAGCCGGTCAAACTCCATTGATAGGACTCATAGTTGGAAGGTAAAGAGGAAGTAGAGGAGGCATCAAGTCAGGGTTAAAGACATAAAGAGGCAAAAGTTGGTTGAAGCAGACCACATAACTCTTGGGACAAGAGTTTTCTTCATGCTGAGGAGTATGGTGCAGGAGCACCTCGAAGACATTGAGAATCTAAGGATTCTATACATTTTCTATTTTGTCCAAGTGTCATACTATAAGGCCTTTGTGCCATATTGAGTTATACGTTGCCAAGTAAGGCATAAAACTAAATCTATATGAGTTGTAACGGATGTAACCGAACAAGTTGGAATATAACCATAAGGTAGAGGTGGTTAGAGGTGGTTCACCTTCCATCTTGTAACTGCCTATGTGATAGCTGTGAGTCGTTAAATAGCTGAGTCTATATTTGTAGAAGGAGAGAGATATAGATCGACAAAGAGAACAACTTGTATGTATAATTTCTGGAAGGAATAGAAAAGTTTTGGTTTCTGGTGTAATTACAAGATCATCAGTTTGGAGTCATTCCACTGGTGGATTTCTTTGAAATCAGTGGAATGACCTCCATGTGTTAGTTTATTTCTATTCGGTGTTGAATTAGTAGTGTTTTGTGTTGTGTTGTTCGGTTAAAAAATGGTTGTAGGGGAGGAACTGTGCATTTCATATGTATACATCAATCGTATGATAGAATAGCTTGTGTGTATCTGTCATTTGTATGTAGTAAGACATACAACCAGTTGGGTCAAAGACTGTGGACCCCACGGATTGCATAACAAATTTTATGTATGCATTGGCATGACCAGAGGCATCGGGCTAAGGAAATTACATTGGGTCGACGGTATAAGGTTTCACCGATCGGGGTGACTATTGCGAAGTATCACCGATAGTAGGGGCATCGGCGAAAGTATCATCATTGGAGGAAACAAAATTAGTTGGCCCTACGGTGAAAGTCTCACTAATGATTGCCTTGACCTAAGGCATCAGGTTGAGAGGGAGTATCGCCAGAAGAGTCTCAGGTTAGACCGAAGGCATATGTCTGACCGATGGTGAAGCTAGCACTAAAGCTTCGGTGTGACAATCGGCATCGGAGACGGGGTGGAAAGTTAGGCCGATAGCTATTATGTTGCCGATAGGCAACCAAAGGCGAAAGTAAGCGGATCATTCATCGGGGTAACGGTTTGTATCGGTGTAATAAAACTTGAACTTGCGGATAGTAGTATATCTTGCCGATGGTGAAAGAAATCAAATATTTTGGTATTGGTGGGATGTACGAGAGGGTTTAAAGGTGATTAAAGAACAAAACCCTAAAGGTCGTGGGTACAATGGGTTTTCACCTTGTTATGTAAGCTTCTACTTAATTGCTCTGCATCACTCTGGATCATCAAACTAATTATCAAGCAAAAAAGGAGAAGATTGATGAACAAATCAAAGTTGATGATCAAGAACTTGATCAAACTAAGAAGAGCACTGCACTAGAACAAAATAGTGATCAACAAGAAAATATGGACCTAGAACCTCTTGAACATATCAAAGAAGATAAAGTGTCTAAAGAAATGACAAGAGACACTGCTGCTACCCCAGTTGATTCTGTCAAGGAATTGGATGAGTCTGAGCTTTTTCAAGGACCAATCAATTTGGCCTCAATGTCTCCTATGCAAAAATTCAAACTAGTGTCAATTGTTCAAGCAAAGGCTCATGAAGAGATGTTGAAAACACATATAAAGGACAATAAGCTCATTAATACAACATCTAATGTGTTGGAGAAGTTGATGCCTACATACTAGAAAGATACATCATTATCATCAACTGATCAACTTAAAGGTATGATAAAATCAATTAGCACTCATTTTGAATCTTTTGAAAAGTATGTAGAAACAAAATCAAGGAAAGAGTTTGATGAGAAGAGATTAACTAAGTTGAAGACCATGTTGATCAATGATAAAACCTTATTAGATAATGAAATAAAAGGTATCTAGAATGCCATTAAAGAAGCTTGTGATTTGTACAAATTTTGTTTATCATGGCTAGATGCCACAAAGGAGTTAGAAGAAAAAATAAAGGATTTGGAATTGTAGCTGACAAATATCTCTAAGTCATTTGATCTGACAGTTGAGTTAGTAAGAAACAAAGAGAAACAAGTTATCAATATTTATAATGACTTAAGTAATCTAATAAATAAGAGGGATCAAATGAAAAATAGAATGTGTCAGTTGAGAGAACTAATAAGTCCTAACCTAGACTCAATGTCAAATCTTGTAGTAGAAGCATTGCAGGTAAATGCACTAATTGACACACCCTCTAATGTACAAAAGGTAGAGAAATTAGTCTTCCTAATAAATGGCCATATTCAAATTTTGGATAATGCAAAGAAGAGTTTGGATAGAGAGTTAGTCCAAATCAAGATTACCTTCAATGACATCCTACAACCAACAACAAATTAAGTTGATGATTGTACCTATACTTATGTGGCAGAGTATGACAATTTTTGTAGTTTTGTAGTTCTAACACAATTTTGACTCCTATACATACATGTTTTCTATTGATGTCAAAGAGGGAGAAGAAAACCAGTGACAAATGTGCAAAAACCTAAGGGGAAGAAGTAAAACAAAGTGTATATAGAAAGGAGGAGAAGATAAGCATTTTTCACTAAGTTTTGCTATTAATGCCAAAGGGGGAGATTGTTGGCAACTTAGTTAAGAGACACTGCTATGATGGAAAGTTGTATGTTGTCATTGATGGTAACAAAGCATAGTAAAGGGGTTTTTAGTTACGGCACCAAGGTTTGGAAAAGGTCCGGAAGACTAACTTAGTCAAAATGGCTAAGTATGGGCAAGCTATAGAGTGATAGAGGTTGGGTCAGTATGCCTCTGCAATTGAAGATCAAAGAGTACAGTCTAGGTATGTTATTTGCAGTTGTTTGAAGGTGTCATATTCAAGTTTGCAAGTCCTGAAGATCTTTGGAAGACATACTATGATTTAGATAAGTTTAGATGAGAAAACCTAAGTCAAGGATAGTGTACAGTACAAGAGAAAAAGGGTCCATATTCCTCTACTATTGCATATTTTGTCTTGTGGTTCTGAGGTAGTAAAGATACAAATTATGATTACCTAAATCAAGAATTATAGCTTCTAAAGTTCTTTTGACGACATTATACAAGTTGTTCTTTATCGACTTGTAGTTTGACAGTGTTTCATAGTGACAGAGTGATAGTTCTAAGATTTGCATTTATCAGTAGTTGAATACTATGTTCTACAGTTCTAAAGGTATGAAAAGTGAGCTATGATGGATATTGGATATGATTTTTAGAGTCTTATATGGTCCACATTGGAAGTTATGATGTGACAGTTGAACTGGTCAAGTATGTACTTAAGGGATAAGCCAACAGACATGTTAGATCTATATGCGGTGAAGATATATTGTTTGAACAATCAACCTATGTGATTGAAGGATTGGTCCCAACCTATATGAAGACTATTTTATGTTTTTTTGGGTCCACATTACTGTTTGTGGACAAGATCAAGTGGACAAGGTATAACATTTGTATACACATTCCATGTTTGGCTTGCCAACATAATCATGAGATAAATCTTGTTATAGATATATGGATTTCAGTGTTGGAGTGATGGATAAGTGTGGATATAGTGTGAATTTGACTTGTGCATGATCTAAGGTAGCTTACATAGCAGAAAAAGACAATAAGGGCAAAAAATAGAGTATATGTAGCAAAACAGAAAAGCAGGGCTAAAATATTAAAGACTTTTGAATTTGTGTATTGAGCTTTCAATGGAACTATAATCCAGCATGTGGTAGATGCATTTGTATAGTTCACCACTAGCAGTGAACCAATTTTCTTCTCTCTTCTATCTTTCTTTCTCAGTGGACAGTGAGTCCACCTATAGTGAGCATTTTTTTGGGTAGTGAGCCCCATGGCAGTGAGCCTTATGTAATCCGGTATTTCTATCATAATATATTATGAGCAAACATTCACCGTGGTTCTTCCCTTTTTTGGATTTTCCACGTAAAAAACCTAGTGTCTATGTGTTATGTCTTTATGGTTGTTGTTCTCATGTTTATTTTTCTTTCATGTTATTAATTTTGGTAATTGGATAAATGAACAAGTTAAGAAGTGGTTTTGTGGAATACTGATTCATCGCCCCCTCTCAATATTCCTTGTATTCAACATTACACTCACGAACCTTCAATATGAGTGATACTGACTTATTTTTGACTTTCCCTTTATTGGCAAAAAGAACATTTTATGAAACAAACTTCACACAAGGCATCACTTAATAAAAAAAAACATGAACATGAGAAACTAGTGTCAAGCAATAAATCACAAGTTAAGTTTGTAAATGACAACAAACACTGATAGGGAAGACATCTTAATGAAGGGTGATAGCATATATCAGGAAAATGAGAAGTTTCTGAACCAAAGATTTACCTGACAAAGTTCATAAGCTCAAATTTTTGCCAATAAAGAAGGAAACAAAGATTGGGTCTCAAAATACATAAAAATTTGATAATAAAGAGTAATTAAACAAATTCTTTGTTGCTAAAACATAAGGTTCATGAAGAAACCAAAGCCAATGATAAGGGTTAGGAAATTTCAAGTTTGTTGATAAAGGAAAAGGAAGACTCTTCACTCGGAACACAACTTAGTAACATGGATAATAAAGACCGATAAAAACTAATTTTGAATTAGATGAAGACAATGTTAATTTTTTAAGGATAATGACCAGAATTGGGTCAACATACCCTAAGAGTCAATGAGGACACAAGTGAAGATGTTTCTCCTCGCTCCTCCAACACTTATGCCACCCAAACAAGATTGACCTTTCATTCTTTACTTTAGAGCAAAAGAAATATCAGTAGCATCCATGTTGGCGCAAGAAGATGATGATGATGGAGAAAGAGTAATATACTTTATCAATCGCACTATTAGATTATAAAATGAATTACACCAAGGGAAAAAAAGAGTGTTTGGCCATAGGCTTCGCTAGAAAACAATTATGACATTACATGCTAAATCAAGAAACACGAGTCATCATATGATCTAAACCACTACAAACCTTCTTAACACAACCAATGTTGTGTAGAAGGGTTGGGTGATTATTGACCTTAATATGTGAGTTTGTGTTAATGTATTTTGACTAGAAATGCATCAAGGGATAAGTGATTGTTGATTGGTTAGATGAAAATCCTATTTCCCAAACTAAAGCAATAAACAAGGATTTTATTGATAAATAAATCTATACAATGGGCCGTAAAAAGCATGTATTATCTTAATTGTATAGGGACATTCCAACTATCTAGCAAATAAAGCTCACCCTAAAATATGACCCCTATGAGCAAAAGATGATTGTGTGTTCTAGCTACAAGGTATGTTTTGATCAACAATACCTTCTATCGAAGAGCTCTATACATAATTTTTCTTTGATGTGTAGACAAGGAAGAGGCACATAAGATCTTAGAAGAATGTCAGAGTGGAATCTGTGGGGGACATTTTGATGGTCATTCCATCGATATAAAAATCCATCACTTAGGTTATTTCTGGCCTAGTCTAGAAGGGGATGCAATCAAATTTGTGAAAAGGTTCCCAAAGTAATCATATATATATGTGCATGTTCATTATCCACATGGGGTTTAATGGTGATAAGTCAGTTGTCTCGCCCATTCATATTTCTCGATCACTACCTTACATATTTGAGCCCCTTTAGTAAATGCCTATTTCACTAAAATCATGGTCAATATATTAAATTTTAGTACTTCTCTTTTATGTACCACTCTACGAATGTTAATGTCATTTTTTTCACTTTCCTCATGTTTGATATTCTGAGTTCATGAAATAGTGACAAATGTCATCATCCAACTCTCTTACACTATCAACAATCAAACACATGTATTGTGGTTGACTAGACACTTTAGATTGGATGAAAAAAAAATTAAAAGAGGTTTTGAATGCTAAATTGGAAGGGTGTTAATGTGTTAGGTTACTTTAAGCGTAAAAAACACTTTATATAAAAATTATAGGCTAATTAAATAAAGCAATATAATTAAATAATAAATTTAGATTAGTGAGTTTGGATTCGTCTATGGGTTTATAGCCCAGCAAATTTTATCAATAATGATTATATGGATTTAATTAAATTAACTATGGCATATTTTTTAATGTTTTACTTTTTTAGTTCTACCAAGGCAGGAATACTATTGCATTCATCTGATGCAATTAATTCAATTCAGTTGACAATTGAGCATTGAGTATTAAATTGATTTGGTAAAATCCCTAAAGTTGAAACTTAATTTTTTTATTTAATGATTTAATAAATGCAATTTATCTATTGTTCTATTGGTCAATTTGGTGAACAGTAATGTGAAAAATAGAATTTTTTATTTTTTAATTATATTAAATTTCAATTGACCAATGAGCATTGACTATTAAAATCATTTTGTAAGATCATTATAGTTGAAGCATTGTGCAAGTACCAAGTTGACACCGTGTGAGTACGAAGGTGACACTGTGTGAGTAGCATGCTATACACACTGAAGTTGACACTATCCAATGGTCTGGATTTCCTCTTTCCGAACACCAGCCATTCTTTTTTCCATTAGTTTTGTTTTTTGTCAGTTCACATTTTCCAGTGTACAACATGTGAAGAAATGGTACAGAGCAAGCGGGCATTGTCTGAGAGAAGGAAGAAAAGTAGCTACAAAGTGGGTTGGCGGGCATTGTTCCCACCATCCCCTGCTCCCCTGTGAGGATCCTACCAAAGGCTAGTGAGCTGGCAGGAATTGTTCCCACCATCCGCAGCTCCCCTGCAAGGATCCTACCGAAGGCTTGCAGGCTGGCGGGCATTGCTCCCCCGCTGAACTGTTTGACAAAATGACTTAAAGAATTGTGGTTTAATGGAATGCAATGGTTACAAGTTATGCTCTAAATGGATTTGTTGAAAAATCTTTAGAAATTTTCAAGCAAATGTAAATGGCAGGTGTAAATCTAGACTCAACAAACCTTTTCCAGCATCCTCCCTACCTGTGCCAAAATGGGAACATTGGAACACGGTATGGACCTCTATCAAAGCATAATGAAATGGGGATTTTCATCTAATACTATAGTTGGAAATACTCTGGTAGACATGTATGCAAAATGTGGAAGCATAGAAAAAGCTCATGAACTGTTTGACAGAATGCCTCAAAGAGATGTAATCTCATGGAATGCAATGATTGCAAGATATTCACAAAATGGATTTATTGAAAGGGCTTTCAAAAATTTCAAGCAAATGTAATTGGTATGTCTAAAGCCAAATTCTACAACCTTTGCCATCATCCTTTATGGGATGACACCGCCTTACCATAGTACCGTCAAGGGAGGTTGATGGTATTCCAAATGGTGATACCACCACCCTGCAACAATCAGTTTACATGGACTTTGGTTGACTACGGTAGTACAAATATTGTGTTAGCTTCAAAAGATGGTAAAATCATTTGTGAAAACACAATTGATGCAAGACTAAATGTTGTATTCAGGCAGAAGCTTCTAGAGATCCATAAACTTCTCTTTAGCAAGGGTGTAGATATCCATCAAAGCATAATCAAATGAGGATTTTATCAAATGTTGTAGTTTCCAGCGCCCCGATAGATATGTATGCGAATGTGGAAGCATAAGCAAGACATTTGAACCATTTTTTTGCCACCATAGATTTGCAGGCTATTCACAAAATGGATGTGTTGAAGAGGATTTTGTTAGACATTATGGTTGGAAATGCTCTGTGACATGTTGCCATAGCCACCGCAAGGAGATGCAGCCCCACAGGGCTAGACCAAACAGTGAGTAGTGTTGTGTTAAATAGAGGCTCTTCCTGCAATCCCGCCAAGGAACCCTAGTGTGTGTACGGTAATGTTGGGGACTAAGGGTTTCTTCCTATAGCCCCGCAACTAATGTCAAAGTGATGAGTGGGTATGCGGTGAAGTAAAAAATAAGGTTGAGTGGGAGTCAGAATATAATATGGTGTGTGAGTGTACAAGTGTTTTTTTCTACAAACTACTTTGAGCTCAAGAGATTCAACTTAGTTTTAAATTTGCAATACTTTTTAACAATAGTAGAGGATGCCCAATGTACTAGCACAAAGCTAAACCTCCTCTCCATATAATTCAATTTTTGCATATTATAATTATATTTAAATAAATTTTTTTTGCTATATTAAACAATAATAAAGAAATTTTGATATATATTTTGATTATTATTTTTATATCTATTATTTTAAGTTAAAATGGCTTTCAAGTAGAATACAATTTAATTTCTAAAAATTATATAAAATTTTTAAAATATTTTTAATATTTAACAATTGTATATTACATTTCATTATTTGTGAGAAAATTATAACTACTAACTAGTTTTAATCTCCAAACACGTCCACATTTTGTGCAAGTGCAAGTGTTGTTTTGTATGTATTGTATTTATGATTTTGATGGGAAAGTATCTAATTATAATAATAATAAAATAATATAATTTCCAGCGGATACATAGCACCTATCCACCTGCCATTTCCGATGGTGGGACCCAATTTGATAGCAAATGGCCATATTTTTGCCTTGAAATGCAAGTGAAATTTTAGGAATAAAAAATTTCAAATATGTAATTTATGATATTTTGTATTTTAAATAAATTATAATTTTAATACTATATGAGATTTTAAATAATGCATTATTATATATATATATATATATATAATTTGGTATTTCACCCTAGAAAGTATTGCTAGACTCAAAACTGTATTCAGATTAAAAAGTCAATTTATAAGTATGTGCTTGAAACCATTTTTTTAATTGACAACATTTTTAACTTTGTAATTTCTTTGTAATTCTTCACCAATAACAGGGTGCTCTTCTCACCATTCTTCTTTCCATTCATTTCTTTGTTGTGTAAATTTTAATAATAGACAAACTTGCACTTCAATAATTTATTTTAATCAAATCCACTTTCACAAGCTTCAGAAAGTCATTTCATTAGATGATATGCAGAGGAAGACTCAGGTGTAGACTATGCATGGAGCCATATTATATAAACCTTATACAATTTTAGAGCTCCCTCTCCACTTGATTACCTTCTAAATTTAATTTGAGCCTAAGCTTACTAGCTTCTAACTAGTCATTGCCCACCAACTCAAGCATGAAATATTCAAATTTGCATGCTAGAGTGTTGTATAAAAAGACAAATCCTTGGTTCATTTTAAATTACTAGGTATTAACCATTCATGTCACTTGAGTATTATCTAGAGAATTGCATCAACATGTGAGATTATAAGAGTAGACATATACATTTGCATTTCTACTTGGTGTGTCTTCTAACTTGTTTCTCAAGGGACTTGATGAAGGTATAAGGTGGGAAGCTAGTCATCTTCCCTACCCTAGCAAAAGAAATTCCAACAATGTTTCTAAGCACTACCATTTTTAGATATCACTGACAAATAAGATTCTGAAGACTTTAAGTCTAAAGATCAAAGCTACAAACCATATTTACATTTCATATTTTTACAATGATTTGTATCTATATGTTATTCACTGACCTTCTCACATGACAGAGTTGTAATTTGCTTGGTGGTCATAACTTCGAATGCACTCCTCTTGACTGTGTCCTTGTGTAACATGATGATCTACTTCAAGTAGTATCCAACTGGTTCATTCTCCATGAGCTTCCATGAAAGTTTCAATGCTCATATTGATCATTTTCTTTTCTCTAACTCTAGACCCTAAACATTATACACTAAACACTAATCTCTATACCTTAAACACTAACTATTAATCTAAATGCTTTCACTACTAAATCTTTAAACTTATTAAGCTGAGAGGCTTCTACAGTAAGTAATTCAACATTACAATGGCACAAACCTGATGCAATGCGTCTCTTGTTTCAAAATGTATATGGCTTTAAAGCCTTAAGAACTCACAAGCAAATGCCTTTTTCAAGCGAGGCTTTAATTAAATTAATTATACATAATATAATTCAATAATGATTGCACATAATATTAATATTTATTTATAACTTAATTACACTTATTTTATATATAATATCTAATATCTAATATAATTATATTAAATATTATATATTATATTTAAAATAAACATAATTACTATGCTTTATAATATGATATTATTTTGAAAATATATTAAACTAGTATATTTATATTTAAAAATATATATCTACAGTACACCGAGAGATATCTTCCAATTTGTTGGCATTTATAAATTACTTGCAGTTAGAAAATTTGATATGCTCATATGAGTTAATTTAGAGAGACTATGCTGCCAGACTTTTCATATTCTTCAAACATAATAAAGATTTCACTCCATAACTTCCCAAGTTTTTCTATTTTTCAATCCATTTGGCTTCCACGAATTTATTTATTTTTTTGTTTAACCTGATAAAGATTTCACTCCATAACTGCCCATGTTTTTCTATTTTTCTATCCATTTGGCTTCCATGAATTTATTTATTTACACATTTTATGAATTTTGTTTACTTGGGAATCTAAATCTTAATTGTTTACGGGAATCTAAATCTTTCAGCCCTTGCTATGAGTGTAGAATGCCTCTTAGTGTAATAATTTACACTAGCATACCTATATTTAAAAAATATATCTAAAGTATGCCGAGAGATATCCTTCTCAAGGTGCCTATTCCACCTATGTATGGTAAATTGATAAAAAATAGGTGCCTTGAGAAGGATATCTCTCGGCATACTTTAGATATATTTTTTAAATATAGGTATACTAGTAGCATCCAGAGGGGCAAGTCTAATTCTAATTATATTATATAATTATATGGATTATTATAATTGGGTAAATGCAAGAAGTTGTGTCCACTTAAGGTGGAAGTTTCAAAGTTAGAAAAAAATCCAAAATCGGGTAACCAAAAATGGGATCCCGTTTTGGATTGGCATCCCGAGCCTAAAACACAAAACGTGATCCCATTCCTTAGTGGTATCCCGAACCTAGATGCCAAAAATGGCATCCCGTTCCATGAAACAGGATCGCATTTTATGGAATGGGATCCCGTTCCATAAAATGGGATCCCGTTTTGAAAAAGTATTAAATTTTAAAAAAATGGCAGAGACCCCGTTTTCCCTAGTGATAATCAACAGGTGAGAACGAGATCTCGAGTTGAGTGACCATCCGCCCACCAAGTAAGTGGATTTTTCCACTTCTACAAATTACCCATGAATCTTTTTAAGCTTCCCTTGTTTGTTTTGGTGTAAAATACAATCAAAATTTAAATTGTGAATTGTTATTTAGGGTTTCTGTTTATGAAATCAATAGCTATTTTTGACATTTTAGTTGTAAAATACAATTGAAATTTTGAAAGACTATATCATATAAAAGGATAGAATTTGAACAAACTATCAAAATTATGTTTAAAATTGAGAATTGAATAGCTATATTTAGACATTTTAGCTGTAAAATACAATTGAAATTTTGAAAATACTGTATCATATGAAAGGAGAGATTTTGAACGAACTATCAAAATTTGAGTTTAATTTGAGTGTTGAATAGCTGTATTTAAACACTTTAGCTGTAAAATACAATTGAAATTTTGAAAATACTGTATCATATGAAAGGAGAGATTTTGAACAAACTGTCAAAATTTGAGTTCAATTTGAGTGTTGAATAGCTGTATTTAAACATTTTAGCTGTAAAATACAATTGAAATTTTGAAACGATTGTATCATATGAAAGGAGAGATTTTGAACAAACTGTAAAAAATTATATAGCATTGGGTTGATATATATATATTTGGTTTTTATAAAATTTACTTATATTAATGTATGTCATTGTATTTTAAATGCATTATTGAATACGTAACTATCATGTAAAAAAATTACAACAAACCATAATAAAACCTTTATCACATCCTTCATAATCAAACCTTTAGAGACAACCAACTAATCAAGAATTGAGAAAATTTTACAGTTTTTGTGATAGGCAACTAATCAAGAATGAAATCAAGCCAACATTTATGTAACTTTTGAGATACTCAAGTAGCTACCCTCACTAGCTAGGTTATGCCCCTGGGATGAACATCGTGATGTTAATTGTGATATGAGCCCAACCTCATTGGTAATGCTTCCCCTAATCTTAATGACATTGATGTAGGCTCCACTCATGATCGTTACAAAGATCTTTCCACCACTAACCTCTTTCATGATAGGTCACTATCCTCACCATCTCCTTAGACCTATAATACCTTGAGCTTATCGATTGGGACCAACACGACCCTTTATGATTTGATGATTTCCAAAATGATGAAGCCATCATGAAACTTATGAAGTGTCAAGACCACATCCCCATTGTAATCATAAGAAAGACTTTTCCACCATACTTAACACCTACATATGCTTATTTTGGACAGAAAGAAAGAACCCTTTAGTCCTAAGGCACCCTAGTAGGCAGAATAGCAACAAGATATAAGAAGAAACTTGTGATCGATTAAAATGATAAAATAAAAATGGACACTTCCCAAGAGCTCCTCAATGACAAACTTCACCTTCCATTAGATACCACTCAGATACAAGATGACTCCCCTCTCCTTGTTGAGGATGCTATAGACATCAACTGTGAATAGAAGAGGACCCTAAACTCTCTAAGATAGTAGCTCCACTGGACCTTGACATCAAAGAAGGCATAACCATCACCATTAAAGATTACGTTGATTTCTTCATGTGGTCTTATGGTGATATGCCTTGAAACTCCATCTTTAAAGTCATGCATCATCTTGTGGTTCACCTCAATGCCAAACCTATTCAATAAAAGCTATGCAAAATGCACCCCCATGTAGCCCTCATGGTCATAGAAGAATTGTATAAACTCTTGGATGTGGGGTTCATTCAGACTATTACTTATCCTAAATGGGTCTCTAATGTGGTCTTAGTTAACAAGAAAACTAAGGGAATTCATGTTTGCACTAACTTTTGAGACATCAAAAAAGGATCCGCCCTAAAGATAACTTTTCTCTACCAAACATTGATATGATCGTGGATCTCATAGCCATATATATATAATGTTATCATTAATCTAGATATAATATGGACCAAGTTGAAACATTTGAGTTAGACATGGAGACACCTAGATTATGGAGCTCAGTCTATGTAAGAAAACACCTCCTATAGACTCAACACAAACTTATCCCTCAATCCTCTAAATTATGACTTACATCATTTGATTACCCTGGAACACACTATAGACAACCCTATACAAATTTGGCAAAAGATATTTTCTCCTAACAGAAATTTGTATACATGTAGAAGCATCTACTACTACATTAGATTTGATATACTTCTTAAAAGGAAAGAGTTGGGACTAACAACTAAATAGAAAACAATAATTTTGCAAATCTAGGAAATAGGAAACAAAATCGAGCTAGAACCATCTTGACTAATTTATCTTTTTCTATCTAGTTTGAATTCCTACAATCACAAGTTAAAAACAAAGCATCAAATTCTTCATTAAATTTAAATCATAAATCATCAGAATATATTCATCTTCATACTCTGCTTAGTTAGGTAGGCAACTAGTAACTTCAATCCTATCTCCATTATCAAATTTGGTTGCCATAGACAACTTCACCAAATTTAGGTTTTCAGATCATGTGGCATGCACAAGATATCCACCTCAAGGTAGTTCTCCAAGTCTAGTTATAGTCTTGCAGATGTTCATTATGATTCTACCTAGGTGGTATGATAGTCCATTGGTTTCTAGATGACATCATTCAATAGCATAGATGCATCTGAACATTCACCCTTCATTGATATATATTGATAGTAAAATAGAGTTTTAAATTGTTCTTAAGGCTTGGGGTTCAATCATAGTGTTAAGATAGTGCAAATTTTAAGACTATTTAGACTAATTAAATGGGCTTAGTCTCAAGCTAAATAACACACATAAGAGTTGGGACTAACAACTAAATAGAAAACAATAATTTTGCAAATACATATGAATAGGAAACAAAATCAAGCTAGAACCATCAACTAATATCTTTTTCTAGCTAGATTTAATCCCTACAATCACAAGTTAATCAAAGCATCAAATTCTTCATTAAATTTAAATCACAAATCATCATAATATATTCATCTTCATACTCATATTAGTCCTAGGCAACTAGTAGTCAATCCTAGATCTCCATTATCAAATTTGGTTGCCATAGCCTGCAACTTCACCAAATTTAGGTTTTTAGATCATGTGGCATGCACAAGATATCCACCTCAAGGTAGTTTTCCAAGTCTAGTTATAGTCTCAAGTAGATGTTCATTATGATTCTACCTAGGTGGTATGATAGTCCACTAGTTTGTATGACATCATTCAATAGCTAGATGCATCTATTCTAATTCATTTCTTTTGTCCAAAATGGTTGTGACAATAAAAAAGAAGCTTATTGAACTCATAATCAATAGGAAACCCCTGATCATGTAATAGGTCTTGAATTTGGTACCAATGATTGTGAGTTCCTTGTAGAATATGATGAACCTTTTGAACAAGAGAACCTTGTAGACCATGATGCATATCTTGAAATTTAAACTTGAACATTATTGTCATGTGAATGCTTTTAGCCATCCTACATCCTCCTATCACCCTTCATCCTTTTATAGGGATATGCCACACAACCTCTCCAAGTTGACCATGCCAAACCCAAAGTCACAATCCTAAGAGGTCCCTAATTTCCTCCCAATGATCATGAGAACCTTGAAGATCATGATGCATATATTTTGAACAAGACTATTGAAAGTTAATTCACAACGAGAATGTGCAAGTCTAAGTTACCCTTTTCAGGTCAAGATCAAGTGTCTTTAAGTCCTTATGTTACCTTTGACAAGGAGAACACCACTCTAGATTATGTATCTTATGGGTATCCTTCATCATCATCCAATCGAATGCCTATCCAAGAGCCTACTAGTCCTATCCCAACACCACCATGTAATCCTAATCCTAATTCATTAGTCCATCCACCTTTTAATCCATCAATCCCTTCATTACACTCACCACCATCTAATCCTCCAACTTCACATCCTAAATTTAAATCACCTCTCTTAAATTTGACCTCTATAGATGTACTATGAACTATATTACAAAGACGAACCTATATGCCATATCCCTCTCTATTAAGTTTGATCACTCCCAATCCTAATCCATTTTCTCCTATTATCCATCCACCTAATCCTAAACATTCAGCCTTTATTGATATATATATTAATAGTAAAATAGAGTTTTAAATTGTTCTTAAGGTTTGGGACAATCATCTAGTGTTAAGATCTAGTGCAAATTAAGACTATTTAGACTTTAAATTAAATGGGCTTAGTCTAAAGCTAAATAACACACATAAGAGTCAAATGACTAACAACTAAATAGAAAACAACAATTGCAAATAGGAAATAGGAAACAAAATCAAGCTAGTTCACCATCAACTAATATCTTTTTCTAGCTAGATCATCCCTACAATCACAAGTTAAACAAAGCATCCTAACCTTCTTACCTCATCATCTATCTTAAAAGTGGAAGATTTAATCATTACCACATGTATATGGTTATATATGTCCTATCAAATGGTAAGGATTCACTCAAATTTTCACATACTCTTAAACACATATATCCAATTTGTGAATTCATGATTGATCCAATGCTTAAACCAATGCAAGCATGACTATTGTTTGTTGACTGGAAGCTTATTAGTCATATTTAGTTAGATAAATTCATCCAATTTAACCATTACAAACGATTTGTAGCTTTGCCATAGGAAATGTTGGATCTCCTAGAATGAGTACTTAACATCAAACCAATAGCCAACTCCATAGAAAAATTAACAAAATTGAAACCGTGGACCTAACATATGATAACAAACCTCAAGAACAAATTCATTATGGTAGTCCTAATAGCTCTTTTACATTTTGAAATTTGTACATGCATGTATACATTATCTGTATGTTTAATTTAAATTTATTTCAAGTGTAATTTCTTGAAACATATATATATTCTTGATATAATTTTAAATTTGTACTCAAGTTTGTATGTTTATATGTATATATACAGGGTCATATTTGTTTATATATATATATATATATATATATATATATATATATATATGTATCATGAATCTAGATGATATTCACTTTGATGTTGAGGACTTCCTTAATGCACAAGATGATTCGACCGCACCCCCACCCACACCCACACCCCCAGTGCCAGATGCCCCACCTCCAGATGACCCACCTCCACCTCCACCTCCACCCCCACCTGGAACTGACCAGGCTTGCTTGCGAGCCATAATTAATGAAAATGTGGATTCCATACAAGAAAAATTGAATTCCATTCGCAATGAACAATTCATGCCACCTCACGTGGTACGTTTTGCAACTTTGATGCAAAATGTTATAGATTCTGTGAGGTCTATTGACTCGGACTTTGATGGATTCCAGAAATGGAGAGAGGACAGGTGCCAATTTTATGCTGATGGCCTCTCCTATAAGAGTATTTTGGATCTTAAAATCACAAAAGCTCATTTAGCGCAATATTTTAGACATCCCATTACAAATGAACCTATTCCTACAAATAAGAAAAGAATATCAATTAGGTGGTGTAGGCATGAAGGAATGTCTACCAATTTTTGGGATAGATGGTGGATGGTGTTTGATTATCCACCTCATGCTAATTATGAGGTTCCTTTATATTTTTTTAGAAAATTATATGCAGAGTTTGTTATGAATAATAAACCCAACTACTTTGATTTTAGATCATTCTAGGGTATTGGTGGTGGCATGCCACAACAGAGGTTGGGGGCATGGGTTGATCCCCAACAACCCATGCCTGTTCAACCTCTTATTGACCCTCCTGTTGCTGCCATTCCTTCGCCCTTCCAGCATCGTGCAGTGGTATCCACACTAGGCACATTGAGTGCACTCTTAGGTAGCCTACATGAGCAGACTTCTATGATGGTAGCTCGAGTTAGAGAGCATGGAGGAGTTGATGATGGAAGTGGTCCTAGTACCACTCCACATGTGTCGATGCCTCATACATGTACGAGTTGCAATCAGTTGTGTTATGGACATTATCAGGGAACTGCACCCACTTTAGCTACACATGCATTATCTGATAATGTGGGCACTGAATCATTTGTTGATTATCTATTTGTTGAGGATCATCCCACTGATCATTCAACACAGGTATATATAGTTTATGTAAACATGTTGAATTTAAAACAATTTTTTAAGCATGTGTTTTTAATCAGCATATAGATCAATTAAATTGTAATATTTTAACAATCGAATTGTTTGGTGTAGATGATGGCAACAAGGGTCACCATTGATCGAATTAATTTTTCATCGACACCTATTCATCTCGGGCACCCATTTGGGGTACATTTTCAATGATTTGTATTTGTAATTCAGTCTTGAATGTGTGTACCATTAAATATTTATGAACTGGTTCACGGTTCTTCCACATTGAATCCTCCATCTTAGGGTGTCTCAAGCACTCCTCCATCATTGGGCATCTCACATAACACTCTTACAGTATATATATTATTTTAAAAAACTATATATACTTAATTTTTTCTATTTTGATATCAGTGTATCTGAAAATGTGTACATGTACTATTTAATATATTATAAATATGTCTATGCAGGTTGACACAACAATGAGGATGGGCATTGTAGCACACTTGGATAATCCAAGTTTATATCAGGAGTCAACTGCATTTCAGGTTGTTCAAAAATGTATAACATGTACAAAAGTCAATTATATATATGTTTTAAAACCTAATTTGTACACACATGTGATAACTTAAATATAAATGACATTGTAGGAGCTTGTTAGTGACACATTTTATCAACACACAGCACATGCAGAGCAGGAGGACAGATGAGATGGGCAGCCTGATACAGTATAATTTAAAATTTAGATTATATTTAAATTGAACAATTAAAATATACATTGTGAACTTAAAGTAAATTTCTTGATATATATATATATATATATATGTTGACATGTACATTCAAAATTCTTTTTCTTTTATAGCTTGATACATGTCATGGAGCTAAGCCTGTAGAGACAGGTCTTGGAATAGAGGATTCACAACAAGTTCCTCTTATGGTATAATAATTTTTAAATATGATAAATTATAAATTAAATTGAATTAAATCATTTTTAAAATCATCAAGTACATCTAATTTGAACTTGAGCTTTCTCTTGTATTAAATAGATTGATTCAGAGCATGGAGAGACAGGTCCAAGTGCACCAAAGCATGCATCTCAGCGTCACACGGTAATTTAATTTTATGATAAATTATAAATTTAAAAATTGTCATTAAATCATTTTTAATCATCTTACATCTAATTTCATCTAAATCTTTCTCTTTTGCAGAGTGATTCATGTCATCTGAGTAGTTTGCATGGTGTGAAGAGGACTCTTGATGATAGAGATAGTATGTGATAGGTTATTAAACATGGGCTATGTATAATTTGACTATTTCATGGACTATGTTATATACTGTTTGTCATGGACTTTATATATATATATAAAATTGAACATGGACTTTATATATTTTTTGAACATGGACCTGGAGTTTATACAACCTGACCTTCCTCTATTTGTTCTTGTGTGGGTTATTTAGGCATTGTTTTCTTCTTGTGGATATTGTTGTTTTATTTATAGTTTATAATTATGGATTTTGTAAGGTTATATATTTGTAATCATACCAAAATTGTTTCAATCACCTTTTTTGTTGCTACTTGATCCCCCAATTGTTGCATTACGAAAGCTTAATGAGTTGTCTTATGTAGTCAACCTACAATCCCTTAACTTAAAAACCTTATAAAGAGAAACCACACTATCAATATCATATACATGTCACACAATAAATGCAATCCTGTCGTAACAAAATCATACACATGTCAAAGTAATAATCATGTAAAACCATCATGTTAGTTTAGGTGCATCCATACATATATCTGTTATCCATGTATACATACATTGCATATACATCATAAACTATAAAAGCATAACATCACATACATATGTATATACAAGCATACCTAAATTTAATCATAAATCAAACTCTAATCTAACCATGTGCATGAAGGAAAAGAAATGTAAACATTTGAGATCAACCATAATAAGATATAGATTGACATCAATAGAAATAATCAATTGTCATATATAAATCTACAAGTGTCAGAGTGTTGATCTAGATTTGCACTTAATGAAGAAATTGCACTGAAAGAATATGTAGTGATGAGGTCCTAATAAAGTTCCTCCATTCATTCACAGTATGCATATTTAGGTCCTGGTCAAATTTTAAGCAATAAAATGCTAAGCAAATCAAAACAAAGAATTAAAAAGTGAGATACTCATGAGGATCTCTTGCCTACTAGGAGGGATCAATCTCTCACATCTTCTCATCTAGATCAACTAAGTTCTAGAGGAAACACCTATAAACTAGGAGTGTGCAACCTCATCTAATGCATTATCATCCTCAGGTCCACCTTAGGATCTAGTAAGATCATCATTGGACCCCTCATCCTCTCTATCATCCTGATCACTCTCTACATAAAAAATTAAATGATCCTAGCATGGTTATAGTTATATTTATCCAAGTGCCTTGGTGCTTGTTCTTGTGTTGACCATGTAATAGGAGTCCCTAGAGCAAGAGTCCATGGGAGTGTCCCTTGACCAACCACTACTACATCTTAAGTAGAATTGTAGAATGGGAGTGTACTAGGGGAAATCCTTTAGAAAGTCACCCCTTTTCAATAATATCTAGTCATGTCATCTCCTAGACCCATCTCCTCTCTATCTCTATGTAGGGGTTTGTAATAATTTGTCTGTGTTAGTCAAAGTCACCATTGTGTAAATGTGTAATAATGTGCCATAGTAACCCAATCAACACTACTTGATACCTCAAGGAGGTGAAAGATTTGATGTGGGCATGGGTCATTGATACCTAGTCTAATATGTTCCAATATCCATACCATAACTAGAGAAGGATGACTAAATCCTAGAGGTCATGGTAGACCTTGAAGGTAGGATGTCAATCCGCCATGCATAAACTTTACCTAACTCCACTTGCTCAATGATAGGAGCCTACATACCATATGAGAAAGTGGACATTTTTAGTCCTTCACATGCAAAGTTCAATATTTTTTCCAATCTCTTGGATTCTCTATTTGTGACTTTGATAATCACCTCTTTTTTAATGTTAAAAATGGTCAAATCATTATAGTTGTATTATATATGAATGACTTACTCATTACGAGTAGTCTTATTTCTTTAATCCACAAATATAAAAAATAAATTAAACTAGATATTTGAATAACTAATTTAGGGCTTCTGCATCATTTCTTAGGAATGATTATCTTCTAGGATCATTAATCTATTAGGGTATCACAAGCAAGATACAAATAAGATATATACTTAAAAATTTCAATTATGGTTGACTATAAACCAACTGCTATTCCTATTGAATTGAGTATTAAACTTGACTCCAAACCTCTATTTGAAAAGACCAATCCTACTTTGTATAGATAGTTAGTAGAAAGCCTTATTTACCATACCATACCCATACCAGACATTACTTATGTAGTAGGTATTGCATCTAGATTCATGCAAGATCCATATGTGGATCATTGGAAAATGACTAAAAAAATATTGAAGTATATTAAAAGTACTTTTAAATATGGTTTTTTTTTCCTACACCAAAATGCAAATTTATATGGTTATTGTGATGTTAACTATATTGGTAATTTTTTTCATAAGAAATACACTTCTAACTATTTCTTTAAATTTGGTGTAGGGACTATCACATGGAGTAATAAAAATCAACCTATAGGGGCTCTATCATCCACGAAGGCCAAATATAAAAGTGCAATAAAAACATCAAAAAATCAATGTGGCTTAAAAGATTATTAAAAGACAAAAAGAATAAAAAAACAAAAAAAAAGATTATTAAAAGAGCTTTAGCTAGGTACTGTTGATAGTACCACCTTGTTATGTGATAGCCAAAATTATATTGCTTTTGCCATAAATTTTGTTCAACATTAAAAAACAAAGCACAGTAAAGTTAATGTGCACTTCATTTGAGAAGAAATTCTCAATAGTGATCTTGCTCTCCAGTTCTATCAAACTGATGGCTAGGTGGTAAATATTTAAAAAAAAATTTAGTGTAGTGTAATTTTTTTTAAATTCAAGACAATGCTAGACTTCAAGAAGTTGGCATTGAAGGAAAATGTGCATAACAATGACACCTCCTAGTGGTAAACTATTGTATTATATATAATGCCTATGGGAATCTTGTGCTAAGCTATTAAGCCAATCATGACCTTCCATAGGGGAAAAATGTTAGGGGTTTGAACTTAAGTTAGATAAACTCCCTTCCTATTTCTTGGTCTCTTAATTCCCAAGAAAGTGGCACAGGCTAGTCTCTCATCCTTTGATGCCCACTTTGCCTATGTCAAGTTGTCTCTAGATAGGGACAGCCAAAATCTAGTAGATGGACCATATAGTGTAATCATCCACCCTCTAGAAATGCTAGGAAAATATAAAATTTAACCCTTTACATCTAAATAGGTTAGTATGTCATAATAAATGTGTGATAAGGATAACACAATAGGACCCTACACCACTCTATCTATCCAACCTTGTCATAGGGCAACTTGATTTGTTATAGAGAGCTCCTACACACTACTCACCAACGATGCTTGCTCCTTAGATCACTCAAAAATTGAAAAAAAAACATGAAAATTGAAAAGATGAAAATGTGATTACATTCCCTACCTAGACACCTATCATTTGCAATTAACCTACAACTTGATGCTAACTTTTTTGATATCTTAAGGGGTCCTAATTTACGATGTCTTAAGGGGATGTTTTAAGTTCTCAAAATTTGGTGAAGTTGCCCAAGGCAACCAAATTTAACAGTATAATAAAATCAAATTTAAAGTAAATTCAAAGTAGAAAAACATGGACATTTAACAAATAAAATACATAGAATAATAATTTTGATAAATTTAATAATGTAGAGTATAAAATTGTGTACATACACATGTATACAAATTTGTGTACAAAATGTGTAATAATGTAATTGTGTATGTACATATATGCCAACTCAAAATAATGTTTACAAAATGTGGTTATGCCATCTCAAGAAAATCCAAAACTTGTGGGGAATGTAGCAGGTCTTCATGCCACCTGATGTAAAAATAATACAAGCAATTTATCAATATATCTGAATCAAAACATGTATTTTAATTTATATAAAACTATCTAGATATACACAATTTGTACCTGTATTTACAAGTGCCTCTCAAGTTTTTGTTCCAAAGTATGTGATGAATTTGTGATGATGGCCTAAGGATATAAAAGGACAAATTAAATCAATTTCAACTAATAACGCACAAGAAATATCAAAACATGTATTTAATGTATTTAAAAGAACAATATAAATCTATTTAACTATATTTACCTATATTTACTTATTCTATTGTACCATATCCATCCTCTCTTTTTTCCAACGCATCGATGATTGTCTCATGGTCTTCCATAGAAATGTTCCATAGCTCTTTATTTGTAGGTTTTCCATGATACCTCTCCAGTTTTATATTTATTGCCAACACCAAATGTGAGTAGTGTATAATCTTCTTATGTGTTTCATAATCTTTGAATGCAGGCAAACCATTCTTCCTTATTAGGTATTTTCGTAGCCAAGTGCCAACAACCACCACCAAACCTATTGGATAATGATAGCCATCATCAAAGAAATACTTAAAATTTGCTTAAGGGGATCAAATAAGTTCTTAAAATATGCTTAAGGGGATCAAAGACTTGTTATCAAAATTTGCTTAAGGGGATCACCAAACCTCTTGGATAAGGAAAGTCATCATCATCTTCTCAAGGTTCTATTAACTTATGTTTAGTCTCCACACGACAAGCCAACCAATATTCAGTTTCTTCTTCATTATTCTTTGGTGCAACAACAACATACACATGTCCTGCAAACAAATTTTGATTCAATAACTTGCACATGTCCATAAAATTTGACCAATCAACATACATGCATTCAATGTACACATAAATAAATAAAAGCACTACAAATTAGTAATGAAGTGAAATAAAATGAAATAATTTGAATTAAATTACCTTCTTGTACAAAGTCTGAAACATGATCATAATCGTCTGATGCAAACAGTTGATTATTGTCTTCAATTGTTGTTTCACTTTGATCATGTGCTTGTGCAAGTGTCAATGGTCTTTGCTTCCACTCTTCAACCCATTTTGTATTCTCACATGCTTCCCAATCTCCTGAAATACAAAATTGACAAAAACATGCAAGCTCCTTTGTCCAGATAGTCTATGTACTTGCATTCAAACTCCTAAATGAATGCCATTTAGTAGATCCACTGATTGTCTAGCAATCAAGTCTAGGCAGAATGTTTTCTTCTTCAACCAACCAAAAGAATTGACAAACTGTAGAGTACTCACTTGATCCAGGTGTACATAATCTTGTATTACACCAATCTACAATCCCACATACATCTTTAAATTTTACTGCATCCTCAAATTTTAATTATTATCTAGAAAGAATTCTTTTAACACACACACCAGCTCCATCATGTTCTCCTTTACCATGTCCAGCTTCAAAAAATTCCACATATGTTGGACATTATTCTCCTTCTGAACCCTACTTAACCAATAGAACATTTGAGCATTCTTGAACTGCTCTATACAATTATCTGACCATATAAGATGTTCAATCATCTGGATTCCTCTTTCTCTTAAATTTGTATAAAATATATTGAAACAATATTGAACAAACTTTGATGAGTGTAACTAGTTGTCACTCAAATAGAAATGATACTCCCTCAAAACTTTTCTATCATTCTCTGTGCTATCATCTGCATGTCTATAAACAATATGAACAAACATAGCAACCTACATTGAATTGTAATATTGTGATTGAATTTCCTCTTGCAGAGCTAAAGTATAGTTTTCTGCAAAATCAACCACTGATAGTATAGTACCAATTGGAAATGTGTTTCTACGTTCATGAAATTGTCCATCAAGCCATCGAGCTTGTTGAGAGTGCTTGACATATTTTGGTAAAATATTACTCTTAAATTCTGATATGAATGCATGCACACTAACCTTTTCTGTAATTAAATCACAATGCTTTCCAAATTTTCCATCTTTTAAAGAATATTCAACATTCTTAAATCTTTTAACATGCACTAATTGTTGTCTAAAATCATTTTCAACACTTTCATGCATACAAACTCTTAACAAAGAAAGATTGCCACAACTAGTGCATTGTCTAGAAATATATGAACTTAAATAAAATAATTTTTCATTAGATCTTTCATAGAACAAACTTGATATAAACTCTTTTATTGCTTCAGTTGGCATATTAATATCACATTCCTGTATAATCATGTTACGATGTAAAGTACAATGTATATATTGAAACACATCATAATAATAATGAAATTAAACATGCATTTTACAACAACAAGATATTCGTTCCTTATTAATCTTTACATACCATGGTTTGCATTTTTCAAAAGATCTTTGACTTATTTTAATATTACCAGGTAACACTAATTCATCACAAAATTTTGTATAAAATTTAGTTTGCATTGTATCTAATAGGTGTTTTGGATGAGGATCGCAAACTTTAGACCCCACTCTTATTTTTAAAACATCTCTAGCATTAGACGATACCCTAGTATTATCATGCCAATATTTTTTGATCAAAGATCTGATTTCAACATTTAGTTGCATGTCAGATCTCGGGAGTCGACCACTAAAACTCCAACATTGGTTAATTGGATCATTTTCTATACTTTCCCTTCTTTTTGCTGCTCTTACCAATATTTTTAGATGTATTTTTAGAATTCCACTAATATTGCTTACCATTCTTCTATTCAAAGTTGTTTTATTCACTATAGCAGTTGTTATAGCTCGTCTTGTTGCATTTTCATCTTTGGATCGACTATTACTTCCAATAGACTCAATGGCACTACCAACAGTAGACATAGCATGTTTTAGTGATTGATCTTTTCTTCTTGGTTTAAGAAAAATGCCTAACATTTTCATTACTTTTCTCATTTTTCACATTCTCATTAATTGCATCATTAGTTGACATTCAAATGATAGTTTTTTACAATAAAAAATTTCCTTGTATAATCTATTGGCATGTGTTCTTATTTGTCTCCAAGAAATTTTACCAGGAAGATTATCCAAAACATCTCTTTCAATTTTTTTTAAAAAATCTTATTTTCAACATCACATCCTAGATTTTCATTTTCATTTTCAACTTCAAAACGATTTTCATTTTCAACAAGAAAATGGTTTTCATTTTCATTTTTAACAAAAGGATTTTCGTTTTTATTTTCAACAACAAAACGGTTTTCATTTTCATTTTCAACAACAAAACGGTTTTTATTTTCATTTTCAATAACAAAATAGTTTTCATTTTTATTTTCAACAAAAGGATTTTCATTTTTATTTTCAACAACAATTTGTTTCAAATTTTGATCTCTATGAATATTACAAATCTCAACATTGTGATATCCAGCTTGTTTTAAAGCTCCTATTGTAATGCCCCGCCTTGAACACCTTAGAGAAATTCACATTTAAGCTATATGAAATAGGAATTTTTTTTTTTTTAATGTTTAAGATAACAAGCAATGTTAACATAACTAGTTATGACATATTCTCCAAGGATTCAAGACTGCATTACTTAACAATTCAACTAACATAATTTAACATACATCAGTAACTGATCTAAATCCAGTGCACAATTAAATAACATAATCATATTCATTACATGACATCATATAATCTAATCCACATGATCAATTCCATAACTGAAATGCTTTCCTTACACATAAGTACATCATTACATCATTACATTGCCATTTTCAGACTACATCAGAATTACATACATATGAATGATCTATTACACAAATCTGGTACAAGTACGATTGTCTGAAAACTGGGGTAAATCTTTTCTACACATGAATTTGATGAAGAATAACCAATGGATAATAAAGCTCTTCCACCTGACCCTGTGGAACCCTAAGGTCCACCCCCCGAGCTAGGAGTTAACATGAGGTCCCAAACAATGATAGTCAGGTAGACAAAGACTAACATGAACAGACGACCAAACACCAATACAACACATGGCAATAACAACACATCACAACTTAACTTCCAGAGGCAACACATAATGAATGGGGAGAGTATAACTAGGGAATGCTAGGCTGTAGTAGGGAGGAGTGTCATCACATGGCTTGTCATGGGTTGTCTTGGTAAGCCTTCCCAGGCCCCGGCCCCCATCTAGGGTTGTCCTAGTAGCCTCTCCTGACTCCCGGCCCCCATACAATGCTCATGCGGAATCAACATACCTTTCATGAGGACAAGGTAGTTGATCTTGCCATTCCAGGCCTTCTCATCTCATCTCAAGCCTAAACAAGCACTTGAGCCATGAGTGAGGCATCCACTTATCTTGTTTAATGTGCTTAACTACCCAACCCCCTAATTCATTAGTTAGGTTATCACTGAGTTATCAAACTCCCACATGGGTTGTCCTGGACGCCACTTTTGGGCTCCGGCCCCCATTGAGAGCCACTCCCCTATCTGCATCTAGAAGACCCTACTCAACAAACATAGCAAACATCATCATGACAACGATGATACATGAACCATGCAAGGCATTAACCATCTTGCATAACAATTATTCTCTTATCCACATGTAAATATAATAATGCAAGGCATTATCCCTCTTGCATATCAACTTAATCACAGGGACAACTCACAGATATTACCCATAACAAAACATAAACATTACTCTGTTACAATACTCGATGTCTCCCCCTTTCAAAATCTAACACAAAACTCAATACAAAATAAATATAATTAAACGAACAACAATACATCCCCAAGGGAATACATTCATCATTCACAATGTCTTTTATCCCAAACATAACTAGAGACAACATATCATCATATATCTGATACATAAAAACACTATACTTGAAAACAAATCACGTTATCCTATGCCTCTAGACTGACACCCAAACAACTTGCACAGTGGACCCCATTACAACCAATAATATCATTACAATGTTAATAAACCCACTATCAAGACTTCAATTAACAACTCCTTCATAATGATGTTGTACTAAGATCGTTACCAAGATTAATCAACAATAATCATAACGATTTAAATCAAACTATTAACTACATTTCCTTATAATTCAATAAATTAAATCTATTAACTTAACTAAAATATTAATCTACTTTTGATTTTGGCACTTTTAAAACTAACAACCATATAATTTATACAATTTCCCATTAGACTTCCTCCCATACATTTTCTAAACGGCTTGGAGATGACAACAATATCATTTGAATTAATAATAATAATATTAAACAATAATATTAACAATAACCATAATAATAAATTCAATGGGATATAAGATAGTAAATATTTTTCATCCAAAGAACATTAAATGAACATTAAACTGCAACAATTAAATTAATACCTTACAACTAATTATCTAAAAAAAATTACCTGATTAACTAAATAACTACAACAACTCATTCTTAAAGAAACCGCTCAAATCAATTATAATACTTAATACCTACTTACCCTTACGATTTTCTCATTATCCCATCATATATATTAACCGATACACTCCATATCTTTGGACCTTCTCTATTGAATTTCTTCCAACTTAGATTGATTTAACCAAAAAAGCTTCAACGGAACAAATTATTTTACCAACCAAATTACCACTTTTCACCGTCGAATGAGTAATAATATGCTGATGATTTTTGTAATAAGAATGTCTCTAGAAAAGATTTTATCAGAGGTGATTTAGTTCTATCAGGATGGTCATTTCTCAAGCAATCATCACTTGATAGTTGTAAATACCATGTTTTGTTTCCAAGACAACTGTCACGAGCGTTAACCTATCGAATTGTAAGAGAGTCGTAACTGTTCCATAACAACAGAATAAGAAAGGGTGGACACAGAAACAAAGGCAATAGGTTTGAGGATTAATGTTTTGCAAGTTCCAAGGCATTCTCAGTACCCATTGATTTGCCAATTAACCCAACTGCTGTGCAAATCTCCAAACTAGAAGGTACGACAACAGCGTTACAAGTTTTTATTTCTAACGGTGGTTAATAGATTACAAACTCTCTGTAGAATTCAACAGCTGATTGTTGTATGTACTTAGTGGATTCCCTTGCTATGCTGGCCTTCAGAGGAAGTGCCAAACTGCATCATCAAGGTATCTGTTAAGTCTGTGTTGGTTGTGTGGATTGTTTTTGAACATTGTCAAACTAATTAAAGTGCGCTCAAACGTCTCTGTAAAGACATTAAGTGCAGTTTATAAACGATGAAAAAAAAGATTCTAGGGTAATTGCACAGACTGCGCTAATTAGTTTCCGTACTCTAAAACAACGAAGCATGGACTGTTTTTATGGCCCACTAAAATATGTTATATTCCACAACGAATCTATAATGAAATTGGGAGTATTTCTTCAAGCTGCTGCATGTTTAATCTTTTGGTTTTATTTGTAAATAGCCAAATGTCATTAATACGCCATCAATGCCAAAATCTGAACCTATATATGTACGGACTTAGAAGCAGATGATTCGAACTCGGGACCTTTTGAGTGCTTACAACATGAGATCACGGGAAATTCTTTTACCGCCAAACGAAAGCCACAAATCACTAAAAGGTAAAGGCTGTTTTTAAATATTGTATTAAGGTTAACAAGACAGAGATTAAGGTGGTTTTTAAAAACTCGCAACCAAGCTGGTTGAAACTTTATGACCAAGTTTCAGATTAAGTGAAACCTTGCGTGTTCAGCTATATCAAACCCACCTTGATTCTATTTTGCAGCCCGCTGAACTGGTGTAAAGGTGGAATCTGTATGATGGGACCTCTCCAGAAGTGTGCTCAGGTTAAACAGCGATCCATACAAATAGTATAATTGCCGGATATAAACAAAATGAATGCAAAACTAATAGACAAATAAGATAGCGCTATCAGATTACTGGATATTGAAACTGAATATATTACAATATGAATTATCATTCAAATAATTAAATCAGAGACTGCAGGATAAAACTGACGACTTGTTTAATCAGATCTAGGTCGACTGCCCAGCTCATGATACCATTCACACTATAGAGTTGGCGTCTACCGTTTAACGATCTTAGTCACTGGCTTACACTCAGTTCGCTATCTAATTCTGTTCTCCTCCCAAATGCAAGGTTTTTGGTGATAGTCCAAAAGTGTCAATCAATAACAAAGACTTACAGCAATAAGCAGGTCCAAAATCGATGAAGTTATTAATAGAATGCTACAGTGCAGCCTAGAGACACTTCACAGCCCTAACAACAACCAGATGCCGCTGTATGGAAGCATGATGACATGGATCACAGAATTATAGATTCCCAGAATTGCTGCAATATGGAACATCAGTCATTGCAAGAGCAGCTCCTTTACACCTATACAGCAGCAGCAATAGAGACTAGAGCTGCAATCAGATTGTAAAGTAAGGTGCGGGAGCAAGTGATGCTGCGATTCTCATGAAATGAGAATCAGGAGTTCCCCAACAACCCTAGTGTAAGAGCACCAGACCCTGCTACTACTGTGGGTTAATTCCATTCAGATACGACAGCCTCAAATGGTATATGGTGCCCAGAGTGAATGCATTGATCAAGACACAGCAAGTATAATGTGTACGGCTATCCAAGGAACTTGCTCAGTTGAAATACCTTCTCCAAAATCATCCAAGAGTTGCCATTACATTAAAACATGTTCAACAGTAACTGATTGTTACACGTCTGTACAAAGATCCACTCGTGAAAGGTTATAAGATATCATATTTTATCTATATATAGTTTCTAATTATTTTTTTTTACAGTACGGACTTGAACACTACAATTATTGTGCATTTTACAGTACAGATAGTACTTTATAATCATATTACCAAGCATTTTTGACTTAGTTTAAAGGCTTACTAGTATGCAAAACGTGTAACCATAGACAAGTTGCCCAAAATGGACTTGTTGTAAAGGCGAGCTACCACTCCATCTAATGGCTGAGAGAGAAGGTGAAAAACAGAAAACACATCATGGCATCTATGAAATGGAAACATCATAAACGCAATCTCCTTCGAATGTAACCTGGGGAACAATCACAAAGTTGTTGATTCCAGTATAGTTACAAATGAGAATGTAATGATCTTATCTACTCCTTAGATATCAAGTCGTCTAAATCGTAGATAGAACCACTAATCAATAAATAGGTTTGGAGGTCGGTGGAAGAATTGTAAGGAAAATTCCATTTATTACAGACCCAATGATCTGCATCTAAATCTGTCCACAGAAAATAAACATTTGCAGAAGTGACAGAAAGTTCAAGCAGAAAACTATTTAACCAAAATAATTTCGTTTGCAATTAAAGAAGCAATCAACCACACAGGTTCAGATTCAGAAATTAGGCATTCAGTGGAACCTGGCTTTGATTATCAAATTGCCAAGTCTGTTTCAATTGCTGAAGTTCCAAGCTTCTTTTCCCAGCCTTCTTCTCTCTTCTTCTACCTGCAATCCCCCTCTTTGCCTCTACAAACTTCCCTTTTATAAAATAGTCCCATCTATCTTCCAAGGAATTCGACACGTGATCCCGTGCATCTCCCCCTCAAGATATATATATTTTTTATTTAATTTAATGATTCCAAGAGGTTACTTTTTAAAATATTAATACACAGCTCTGACAAAATTTAATTACTTTATAACCGACCAACCATATTGTTATTTAATAAAGTTATAATATTACATCAATCTATAATTTTATAACTATATTTTAATTTATTTTATTAATTAAGTTGTAAATCACAATTTACAACATGACTACAATTATTTTATTTATTTAAATATTTATTGCAAATAATATTATATTAAATAATACAAAATTTCTTACAATCTTTATTTAACAACTATACTTCTAATAAAATAATAATTTATTTACAACAATAATTAACAACTATCATCATTATGCTCAATATTATCTTTTATAATTATATTTAATTATCAACATTATACTTTCCATAATATGATTCTATTTAATGCACAACGGTACCTTACACACTTAGACACTTTCTAACCTAGTTAGACTCCAAGGTGTAATATTACCTGTCTGCAAGTCATGATCGAATGACAGACAATGACCAAAAGGATAAACTGACAACCAAACAACACTGACTAGAGACCTCACATTAACTCCAAACAACTAATCCATTGGCGAAGGCACGCTCAGACCTGGTAAATCAGGTGGAGTTGGTGCCTAGTACCTGCATCCTGTAGCAACGCACGGTTAAACATAACAATATATATATATATATATATATATATATATATATATATATATCCACATGCAGTCCTATGGTGAATGGAAATCGCAATGGGGTAGGGTACTCGAGTACGAGTAATACGACACCGTTCCATTCATGTTTATGAATAAACAATTAACTATATTTAACAAGGTATCTAATTACTAGTCAACAACATAAAACATTCAATCCTCCTACGATCCAATATCGCAATTGACATCAAAACATCTGTAACATCTAGTTTATTTATCAAATTGTAAAGCATAAAATACAGAATCTAACATCAATATCTGTTATCATAACAATTAGGTCCATAATGAATTAACAACATAACAAGGAATCCATCATCTACGATCTAAGATACTATCATAATGTCCAATACTACTAAACAAACATCAGTCTAAAAGATGACAAGTTGAGGGGCACTACACCTATCAACACTATTTCCATTTCATTCAAAGGTGGATTTGAAGAAGTACCTAGATTTGTGCCTATTGAAACATTCTCCATAGCATTAATAGAGGGATTTGAAGACATACCAGGAGTAGTTTGTATAATCATATTAGTTTCCACATTCAGCTCTTGCAAACTTGCATCGTCTACATCCATGGTCTCCTCAATGTTTTTATCTTCAATAGTTATGGAATGGGATGCTTCAGCATTATTCATTGATTGAATCTTTATTATTCTATTTCTTTGTCTTTTTGCCTCCTTCTCTCTCTTTTCTTCAATTTCTTTAGGGGTTAATAGCTTCCTATCTTTCATCTTATTACAACTTTGTGATCCCATGATTAAAAAATTTATGAAGCATGTACAAATGAATGTCAAAAACTTGAATGTGTTTCAAGTCCTTCAAACAAGTACCAATTCAACAAAATTTCACTCAAATAGTGTCTCCATGATGGCTTCTATCAAAATACAAACAATATTTCAAGTTGATGGACCTGTAAAAGAAAAAAATATGGCAAAGAATGCTGCAAGAGTCACTGTCAGCCGTACTGTAGAGCAAGTTGCAGGAATGACAGTCATAGTACAATCTTATTAAAAAAAGGCAAATAATAAACGGAATCCCATTTAACAAATGGGATCCCGTTTACTATAGGATCCCATTTATTAAACGGGATCCCATTTTATTTTCGATCGATGCATGAAGAAACGAGATCTCGTTTAATAGACGGGATCGCGTTTAGTAAACGGGATCCCGTTATTGAAAATTTGAATTTTAGGCTCGGGTTTTGCTTTGTAACCCGCTTCAAAAAATGCTTTGGGGACCCAACCCTGACCTCTAGACCTGGATTGACCTGCAACTTGAAGGCCCTGTCAATGTCACAACAAAATAGTGACTTTGGGCATATATCTAAAGGTCTATTTTGTAGAATATTTTGATGAAATTAAAACCCATTATAGAGGAGCCAATGTAGATTCCAAATATCTAATTTTTTTTACAATTGGATTAATTTTTCTACTTTTTAATCAATTTCTGATGAAATAGGTCCATAAACTTGAATTATCAAGGTTTTTTAATATTTTAATAACTTTTTATTAAAATATTTTTTTGTAAAAAAATTGTACGAAAATGCACTTTAGACAATTTTTTTCAATTTAAAAGAAAAAATTTTAAAAATGTTAAGTTTAGGTCATCTTATGCATGACGTACACGATTTTTTAAAAGACCAAAAATGGCCAATAAATTTTTTTTTAAAAAAATATTCAATAAAAAATTACAAAAAAATATGGAAAACATGCTTCAATGAGTTACAAATCTTTTCCCAAAAGAATTTTGAAAAATATGATTATTTAGGTCAAAATATGGATGACGTACACGTACATGGTATAGTAAAAAAAAGTGACTTTTAAACAGTAGTTTTTAGAAACACCTATTCAAAATCAATTTCTATCAACTGGGTATTGAAAGAAATTACATATTTGGAAACTAGACTCCGAGTAATACATTTCATATTTAGTGACTTTTTCCAAGATTCCACATTTAAGTGTTTCAAATTTTTAGGTCAAATGTGAGAAATTCTGAAAATCAGGGAAAACACTTCCACTTTTGGCCAATAAGTGGACACAGCTTCTTGCACACACCCAATTATATAATATAATATTATCATATAGATTAGATATATTATTATAATATATTATATATAATAATTATAATTATAATATATATAATTATTAAAATTATATATTATATTTAGGATTATAGTTAGGGGAAGTGGAAGAGGGAGAGATGTCAATTTTTTGCTCTGCATGTCGAGCTAGGTTATTCATGCCCTAGCCCGATCCTCTAGTTTTTTCTTGGCCGTGTGAAGTGTGGGGAGTGTATGCATTTTGGGGAGGTCTGGGATTGTGTTTTTTATCAGTGCAAAGTTTTTTTTCATCTGCATCAGTGTATCTTTCTCCCTGAGCGTGTAGGGGTTTTGTGCTTGGTTGGAGGCCATGGGTGGGGTTTTTGTGGCTAGTTGGTTTGGGTTTGCAGTTCGAAGGCAGTGCTGGGTGGTGGGTCAGTTAAACCCTAGTGGTGGTTCTTTTTTCTCAGGGGCCTACTTGCCCACCTTGGATCTTGGTTAGTTTCAATGCCGATCAAGGAGTCTTCAGGGGCTAGTCCCAAGATGGATTTTTGCTCAGCAGCAGTTGGTACAAATTCTCCTTCGCATGTTTTGAAGGTTTTTGATAATAACTTGTTCTCACCAGATCTGAGGTTGGTTGGTTTGGGTTTGTCTGGTGGTACTCGGATTACGAAGATCAATGGATGTCTTGAACGTTGTGGGGAGAGGCCAAAATTGGTTATCCTGCTGGAGATGATTGCAGAAGATATTGACTATTATTCGAAGCATGCATTGCTATGCAAGTTTATGGGGATGCAGGTTTCATTACAATTTCTTGAATCATGGGCCCAACGGACTTGGATGCCAGAGGGAGAAATGGAGGTTATGCTTTTAGTAAATAACATTTTCATGGTTTCATTCAATTGCTTGGCGGATCGCAACAAGGCCTTTGAAGGAGGCCCCTATTTTCATAATTAGATTGGGTTATTTATTAAACCTTGGCATGTGGGCTTTAATCCTGCTGAAGAGCTTCCGAACTAGGTTCTGATGTGGGTTCGGCTTCCAAGGTTTCCTATGGAATGTTGGCGGGATGATGTTTTACACTTATTGGCTTCGATGCTAGGAAAACCAGTCGGTGCTTCATAGCAGACTCAAGTTAAAAAGGTGATGACTTTTGCTCGTATCTATGTTGAGATTGATTTAAGTAAACCTTTGCCAGATTCGCTAGATATGTGTACAAGTCCTTACTCTTGGGTGGAGCAGTTGGACTATGAGACTCTTCCTTTTTAGTGTCGTCTCTATCATGAATATGGACATTTGCAGAGGAGATACCCAAAGGCTAGGCCTATGGATTCCCAGCCTTCTCAGCCTCTTTGCAATCCCCCTAGGGTTGAAAAGGGGAAGGAACCCATTCCTGGTGATGTGGATGGGGCTGATGGTTTCGTTCCTATCAAGGCTCGAAATAGGAATTGAGGTCAAAAGAGGACTTTGAAGGAAAGGCAGGATGAAGATTCTTTCAATAGATTTGAAGTTTTAGATGATCTCATCCAGCAAGAAGTGAATCCAGGCTTGGTGAATCTGGATCACGATGCTTCGGGTACAGGATAGGAGGGCCTTCTTTTTGAAGCTACTCAGGTTTTGCAGGATAATAGGGCTTTGCAAATGGACACAGATGTTCAAATGGAAGTCTAGGTGGAATCAGTTCCTCTTATAGTAGGGAAGAAGGGTGGTGAGGATGGATCTCCTCTTGTTTCAAATGCAAGTACTGAGGGGGTGAAGATTAATAAGTCTTCTTCTTCTCATTTGGGTCTTCATCAGAAGGATCCAAAAAAAGGGGCTAGGGAGAAGTCTTCCAAGCTTGGTAGAAAAAAAAGATTTGGAAAAGATTAAATTAACAGGGGAAACTTTTGTAGAGTCAAGGTCTATTAAGACTCTGGATTCTCATTTTTCAAGCCCCTTGAAATGATTGTTCTATCCTAGAATGTAAGGGGCTTGAATAGTGGCCCTCGACAAAAAGCTGTTCATGATTTGGTTAGAAGTCAATCTCCTGATGTTGTTTTCCTGCAGGAGACTAAGTTATTAGTGGAGTGTATGTTTGGTTTAATGCCTAAGTTGTGGGGGAGTGGAGAGTGCCAGTGTATTGGTGCTCAAGGGTCTGCTAGAGGAGTGGCTTGTTTATGGAATCCTCGGAAGATCTGCCCTCTTTGGTGGTTGTCCTTTCAGTCTTATATCTCTATGATTGCATCTCGTTTTGAGACGGGGGAGTCTGTTCTCTTCTCCAATATCTATGCACCTACTAAACTTCAGGGTAAACAACTTTTGTGGTCCCATATCTGGTTTGTTCGAAGCATGGTTCCTTTCCATCCATGGATTATGGCTGGAGACTTCAATGCTATTTCTGAGTTGGCTGAGAAGAGGGGTGGTATTGCGAGGCTTGAGCATTCTACTTTTCTACTTCAGGATAACATCTCAGCTTTAAATCTTGTGGATATCAAGCCCATTATGGCCAGTTTACTTGGAACAATTAGAGGATTGGGAATAACTGCATTGTAGAACAACTTGATCACTTTCTAGTTTCTTGCTATTGGGTTGGTGGGTTGTGGTTTTCTGGCTCTAAAATTTTGGATTGGAGGGGCTTAGATTGTTGGCCTATCAAGTTGGCTATTTCTTCAGCCCATGTGCCTTGATCTCCTTCTTTCAAGTTCCAGTTTATGTGGCTGCATGACTCCTCTCTCCCAGACTATATTGCTGAGTGGTGGAGGTATGGTAGACCTGCTTATGGTACATCAATGTATACTTTTGCTAATTTACTTCAATTTGTCAAGTACCAGCTTAAACATTGGAATCAATAGTGCTTTGGAAACATTTTCCATGCTAAGACTATTGCCCAAGCTGAGTTGGATGGTATTATGAGGTTGATTAGGGAGGATGGAGTGACTAAGGACCTGCTGCAGGAAGAGACTAGGGCTTTGAAAGTATTGGAAGAGTGTGATCTACGAGAGGAATTTTTTTGGAAACAAAAGGCTCGGATTGGTGGCTTCAGGAAGGGAATAAATATACTGCTTTTTTCTTCAACTCAGTGAAAGCCAGGAGACATGGCAATTCTATTTCTGCTCTGGTGAATGATAAGGGTGAAACTCTTTCTTCTTTTCATGAAATCACACGTGAAGCTATGTAATATTTTGCTTTTTTATTCAGGGAGGACTCGCAGGGGGGTTCTGATGAGGAAGCTCAGGTCCTTTCTTGTATCCCTTCTTTGGTTTCTAGGGAGATGAATGAGCATCTTATGAGTGATATTTCAATTGAGGAGCTAGAGGGGATTGTGTTTCAAATGAAGAGGGGGAAAGCTCCTGGCCCTGATGGTTTCTTGATTGAGTTCTTTCAAGAATTCTGGGAGATTATCAAGTTGGACTTATTGGTGGTTGTTTAGGAGTCTCATAAGAATAAATAGATGTTATGGGCTTTGAATTCTACCTTCCTTGCTCTCATCCCAAAGTGTGATGGGGCGGATAGGTTAAGTCAATTTCGTCCTATCTCTCTTTACAATGTGATTTATAAAATTATCTCTAAATTGATTGCTGATAGGTTGAAAAAGTGGCTTAAAGTGTTGATTTCTAAGGAATAGAGTAGTTTTGTGGCGGGATGTCAAATTCTGGATGGGTTTGCTATCGCAACTAAAACCATTCACTCTATGGCTAGTTCCAAAGATAAGGCAATGTTCATCAAGCTTGATATGGCTAAGGCTTACGACCGCGTTCGATGGTCCTTCCTTCAGAAGGTTCTTAGTGCTTTTGATTTTGGGGATGAGTGGATTTATTGGGTTATGAGTTGTGTTACTTCAGTCTCCTTCTCTATGTTAATAGATGTTGAGCACTCTAAGATTTTTGGTGCCTCTCAGGGTTTGCAGTAGGGAGACCCCCTCTCTCCTTACTTGTTTCTTCTTCTTGTTGAGGGTCTGGGATGCTTGATAAGGAGTGTGGAGTTAGGTTTCATTCATGGTTGGGGGTGGGGAGGTGGTTTACCACCACAGTCTCACTTGTAGTTTGTTAATGACACTACTTTGATGGGTATGGCTACATTAGGGAAGCTTTGAATTTGCGCAAGGTGTTGGATGTTTATCTTGTAGCTTCGGGCCAATTGATTAATGAAGATAAGTCTTCCATCTTTTTCTTCAATACTCCAGGTTCCATTCAGAGGCGAATTGCTCATATCTTGAGATTTCAGACTGGGGTTCTCCCTTTGACCTATCTTGGTATTCCCATCTCTGTTGGAAGACTTCCCAGGGAGTCTTGGCAGAATATTCTGGATAAATTTCATGTGAAAGTTAATCATTGGACCCATCGTTGGTTGTCCTTTGTGGGTTGTGTTCGGTTGCTCAAGTCCATGGTGCAGGCCCTCCCCATTTATAGATGTATGATTCAGGTGGCCCCTTTGGGTATTGTTAGGGAATTGGATTCCTTAGCAAGATAGTTTTTATGGGCTAGTAGCTTATTGTCCTCTAAATGGAGCCTTGTTAGATGGGACATTGTTTGTAGCTCGAAGAAGTTTGGTGGCCTTGGGTTAAGACAGTCGTCATTGTCAAGGATGGCATTGGTTGCTAAGTTGTATTGGCGGTGTTGTGTGGAGGAGGATGGGATCTGGGCCAAGATATTAACTTAGAAATACTTCTCAGGGATCCCTCAAATTGATATTCCTCATTATCCACTGGTGGGGAAGGCTCAATGATTTAGAGTATGCTCATGAAAGGGGCTGCTCTGGTCAAGGATGGTTTATTTTGGATTTGTAAAAGAGGGACAAAAGCTCATTTTTGGTCTGATTCTTGGGATGGTTTTCCTCCCATTGTTTGTCAATTTCCTAATTTGGTGACTTTGTGCCAGAGGTTCAGTGAGGTAGGTTGGTCAAGGGTGAGTGACTTCAAGTCCTTTTCTTCTCATGGGCAGTTGGTGGTGGCGAGATGGAAGAATCCTGATGAGTTGCTTGTTGTTGGTATGGAGGAGAAGTGTGCTAAGCTTCATAGTATCCTTTCTTGTAGACACTGTAGCTCCCTCCAAGAAGGGGATGTTCTTTCTTGGTCTCCTAATCCTAAGGGTGTCTATACTGTTGCTTCTAGATATCAGGTGTTGTTATCTAACCGGCTGGATGGGATGGAGGTTCACTGGTGGAAGAAAGTGTGGAATAAGCTTTCTTAGCCAAAGTGTAATTGCTTTATTTGGACTTTGGCTTGGAATAGGTGCTTGACTTGGGATAATATTCAGAAGCGGGGTTTTCAAGGTCTTTCTATGTGTGTTCTGTGTGGATGTGGAGAGGAGGACTCCTCTCATTTATTTTTCCATTGTCCCTTGAATTTGCAGCTTTGGAATTTTTGGTGGGAAGTTTGGAAAAGCCCCTATGTTCGTGCTTCCTCCCTGGTGGATTTTTGTAGTCTGGGTAGACCTCCTTCTATGGCCTCTTTCTTACAAGATGTGTGGTATGTTGGGCCTTCCTTCATACTATGGCAGATTTGGTTGGAATGGAATCACAGAATATTTCAAGGTGAGAAGCTGTTGATTAAACAAGTTTGGCACAAAACTATGAGTATGATTCGGGAGATGGTGGAAGCTAAGTGTGATGTGGTGCTCCCTTTGGAGAAAGGAGATGCTGAGCTGGTGGATAGATTGGGTATTCAGGGGTTGTCTCCAGCTTCTACTTATGTCAGGAGAGGAAGGCAAGTGAAAAAGAAAGTTCAAAGGGTGGGAAGTTGGCTTCCCCCTCCAGCTGGCATTCTAAAGCTCAATACTGATGGTTCTTCAAGGGGCAATCCTGGGCCTACTGGGATTGGTGGGATAGGTAGGGATTTTTTAGGATCGGTGGTCTTTTTCTATTCTATTCATGAAGGATTGCAAACTATCAACCTTATGGAAGGTTTGGAAATCCTCTATGCTTTAGAGAGGGCTTATTCTTTGGGATGGTGCAAGGTTATCTGTGAGTTTGATTCACAGTTTTTGATTAATTTACTGAATAAATAGAAGGTTTCTGATGTTAGTTGGCAGTTGGCTATGATGGTGCAGCAGATTCTGTAGATAAGTTCTTTGATGGAGATGGTGTCTTTTGTCCATATTCCAAGGGAGTGGAATAGGGCAGCAGATTGTTTGGCTAAGTGGACTTCTAAGAATTTAGATGGCTGGAAGACTGATGAATGGGAGCAGGTTCCTCATGAGATCTGACATGACTTGGAGAAGATTCTTGTCGAGGATGGGAATGGTATTGGTGAAGGATGATGTTGTTTCATGCTTTGTATGGCTATTTCTTATGGATTCCTGGGGCCTTGGCCCTTTGATGTTTTGTAATGTTCTTTTTTGAATTTCAATAAAGTTTTTACCCCATTTTAAAAAAAAGGATTATAGTTAGGGGTTAAAATTAGGATTAGGGTTACTGTTTTGGTTAGACTTAGGGTCACAATTAGGGTTAGGGTTAGAACTATGGTTAGAGTTGGAGTTAGGGTTAGCATTAGTGTTAGGATTAGGGTTAGGGTCAGGGTTAGGGTTAGAAATATAATTAGGGTACAAATTAGAGTTGGGATTGTGGTTAGCATTAGGGTTAGTGTTATTAGTAGAGTCAAGACTAGAATTATGGTTAGAGTTATGTTAAATAAGGTTAGATTTAGAAGTATAGTTAGAGTGAGGGTTTTAAGGCTTATAAAACAATTCTAAGTGTACTCCTATGGTTGTGGTTAGAATTAGGGTACCTATTTTAAGGATTATTTTAATCTCAATGTTGAACCTTAACCTTAATTCTAAGAGGAACCCTAACCCTAATTCTAGTCATAACCATGATTCTACCCTAATTATAACCCTAATTTAAAATCAAACAATAACCTTAATTCTAACCCTAACTTTAATTCTAACCCTAACTTGAATTTTAACTGTAAGCCCAATCCTAATTAAAACCCTAACCTTAATACTAAACTTATCCCTAATTGTAACCCTAACTCTAATTCTAACATTAACCCTAAATATAGTCATAACCCTAATTCTAACCCTAATCCTAACCCCAACCCTAATTATAATCCTAACCCTAACCCAAATCCTAATTTTAAACCTAACCCTAACCCTAACTCTAACCCTAAGCCTAACTATAATTCAAACTCTAACCCTAACCTTAATACTAATCTTAACCCTAATTTAACTTTAACCCTAATTCTAGTTTGAACCCTAACCGTAACTGAAACTCTAGTTCTTACCCTAATTCTAATAGTAACCCACCTTAATTCTAACCCTAATTCTAATAGAAAACCTAACCCTAACCCTAATTCTAATCATAACCATGATTATACTTTAGCTATAACCCTAGTTTTAAATCTAACAATAGCCCTAATTCTAACCCTAACTCTATCCCTAACCCTGATGAAGGGGGTAAATCACAAAACACACAATAGCAGATATTGAACATAATAAATAGAACTTTCTTTTATTGAATTAGGCAACTCATTACATTACAGAAGCTCAATTACAATCAGAGGATGAATCCTCTACTGGCTGCAACACATTACAGCTTTCCCAACCTCAAGACTCTAGAATCTTCAGCCTTTTGTAACCCCAAATCAGTTAGGGTTTCTATTTTCCCACCTATTCTTAACTCTACACTAGCCCTCTTAACTCTACTACCACTCAGGGTTCTTAAAATAGTCATAAATAGCACTTTTTGGCGGCCTCTGGCTAAATTTTGAAATTTGTAACTCCCTCCAAAAGTAGGTCAACTTCTAGGAAGCATAACTTTTGATTTGGGTGTCCGATTGACGAACCGTTTTAAGCACCAGAAAGCTTGCGATGTGAACTATCACACTAGAAATTCATAAATAGAATTCCATCAACTTTTTAGGATGTTATGGGAATTTTTAGTGCCTCATATCTCGTTCCAAAAAATTTCAGGGGCTTTTCAGAAAACAAAAACTTTAATATCTTTCAGCTCACAAATGATCTTTGCCTGATTCCTTCGCCAAAGGTCTTATATTTCTGTTATGTAACTTTCTGGAAGTTTTTGCTTCATTACGTACCCAAATACAAACTTTCTAAAAATAGCAAGTACACTTTCCTAAATAGGCAGGTTGCTATTTTTAGCAGTTTTGGAAAAATTGAAAGTCCTACATTATTATTCTGGATATTATGGAACTAGAAACACTAATTATGGAAAGAAATAAAAACAACTACAATGATTTTGAATTAACTTCTTTTTGGGTGATGCAAGATTGCCCTTACACCATTGGATGCTCTTGCATCAGACACCCAGGGTAATTTGAGAAGTGACCCTATCACGTCTCAGATGTTTGTGTGAGGAAACCCAAATGGTCAACCTCTACCTTAGACAACCAAGAAGAATCTTCAACAGGCCTTCCTTTCCATTTTACCAGATATTCTTCATATTGCTTGTTCCAAGTACTTCTTCCCACACGGCTATCCAAGATCTCTTCTATCTCCTCCATTGAAGTAGATGCCGGAATACTCCACTATACTTCTGTTGGTCCATCCTCTGTTCCACCTTCATGATATTCTGATAAATCAGCAATGTTGAAAACAGGAGAAATATTGATCCCACTTGGTAGCTCTACCTCATATGCATTTCCTGAATCATGCTTCTTCATGATTCTGCATGGTCCAAATTTCTTCATTTTCAATTTATTATATGTTCCAACTGGGAACCTTTCTTTTCTCAAGTGAACCATGACTTCATCTCCCACCTGGAACTCCTTATACCTCCTCTTCTAATCTGCCTTAGCCTTGTACTGAATATTCATCTTATTAATGTGCTTTCTCACTTCTTCATGCAAATTCTTTAGATGTTCTACAAAGTCTTCAGCTTCAGCGCTTGTCTTTTCTCTATTGTCCAGCTTCCTTAACTGAAAAGCATTTCTTGGGCTATTGCCATATACAATCTGGAATGGTGATTTACCAGTACTCCTATTGACAGAATTGTTGTAAGCAAATTCTGCCTGTGGTAAAATTAAATCCCATCCCTTGGGCTTATCTCCTACTAAGCATCGTAGCAGGTTACCCAAACTCCTATTCACCACTTCAGTTTATCCATCAATCTGTGGATGCTGTAAAGAACTAAACTTCAAATCTGTCTTCAACTTCTTCCACAATGTCCTCCAGAAATAACTAACAAACTTGGTATCTCGATCTGAAACTATGCTCTTTGGTAGACCATGTAGTCTCACCACTTCCCTGAAAAATAACTCTGTAATATGAATAGCATCATTAGTCTTCTTACAAGGAATAAAATGTGCCATCTTTGAGAATCTATCCACTACCACAAAAATAGAATCATGCCCTCTCTGTGTCCTTGGTAAACCAAGAACAAAATCCATACTAATATCATCCCATGCCTTCTCTAGTATAGGTAATGGTTGATATAACCCTATATTTTGACTTGTTCCTTTTGCCATCTGACATACTCTGCAACTCTACACAAACTTCCTCACATCCTGCTACAGCTGTGGCCAATAATAATTTTTACCAACAATAGAAATGGTCTTATCTCAACCAAAGTGTCTAGCCAATCCTCCACTATGCTTCTCCTTAATCAGGTTCTCTCTCATGGAACTCCTCAGAATACACAACTGGCTTCCTCTAAACAGCATGCCGTCTTGGATTATGAAATCCAACCATTTTGTCCTGTCCAAAGTAACAGGCTCTAGAGAAGCTTTCCAAGCCTCTGCAAAATCTGGATCTTTAGGATACAAACTTTTGAGCTCATCGAACCCAACAACCTCTATCTTCATTTTTGTCAGCAAATTTTGTCTTCTGCTCAAGGCATCTGCCACTCTGTTGGACTTCCCACTCCTATGCTTCAAAACAAAGGTATAACTCTGCAAAAACTCAACCCATTTTAAGTGCCTTTGGTTCAACTTACCTTGACTATTAAGATACTGCAAAGCTTGATGATCAGTATATAAAACAAACTCTTTTGGCAACAAATAGTGTCTCCATTTCTTCAAAGCCTGAACTATTGCATAAAATTTCTGATCATAAACAGAATACTTTTTCTTGGCATCATTAAGCTTCTCACTAAAATAGGTAATGGGCTTATCTTCTTGGCTCATAACAGCTCCTATACCACTACCACTAGCATCACAATCTACCTGAAATACCTTATTGAAATCTGGAAGTGCCAAAATAGGTTGTTCTACAACTTTCTGCTTCAATGTATCAAAGCTCTTATCTGCTCCTTTAGTCCATCTAAACTCTTTTCTATCCCCTCTCATTGTCTTAGTTAGGGGTGCACAAATGCTACTAAAATTCTTGATAAACTTTCTGTAAAAACTTGCCAAACCATGAAAAGATCTTACCTCCGTTGCACTCCTTGGCGTAGGCCACTCAATGATAGCCCTTACTTTTTCTGGGTCCATCTTAAGACCTTCCTCCGAGACAACAAATCCCAGGTATACCAACTCCTTCTTTGTAAAACTACATTTCTTCAGATTAATCAGCAACTTCTCCTCCCTCAGCTTCTCTAGAACTTTTCTAATATGCATCAAATGTTCATCCCAAGTCTTACTAAAAATCAAAATATCATCCAAATAAACAATAACAAAACTTCCCAAAAATTCTTTCAGTACCTCGTTCATGAGCTGCATGAATGTGCTCGGTGCATTGGTTAGCCCAAATGGCATGACTAACCACTCATACAAACCTTCCTTTGTCTTGAAGGCTGTCTTCCATTCATCCCCTTCTCTGATACAGATTTGGTGATACCCACTCTTCAGGTCAATTTTTGTGAAGTACTTGGCTCCACTCAAACAATCCATGATGTCATCCATTCTTGGCAATGGAAATCTATACTTGATCGTTATCTTATTGATGGCTCGAGAGTCTGTACACATCCTCTATTCTCCATCTTTCTTTGGTGCTAGTACTACAGGTACCGCACATGGACTTAGGCTCTCCCTTATCAGTCCCTTCCTCAACATCTCCTGAACTTGTCTGTTCAACTCTTCATTCTCTACAGGGGTCATTCTGTGGGCTGCCTTGTTTGGCAAACTGGCTCCTGGTATCAAATCCATTTGATGACTTATCTTCCTTACTGGTGGTAAACCTTCTGGTACATTATCAGAGATAATGTCCTAGAACTCTTCCAACATATCTAAAACTTCTGCTGGTACATCTTCACATTTCTCTTGACTAATCTTAGGAATCAATGCAAAGCAATGACACTCATGCTTCATACCCTCCAAAAATTTCCTACCATCTACCAAACAAATTCTGGCAGTACTACATACCGTTTCTTCCACCTCCTTCAAGGGCTTCAACTTATGACGAACTCCATCCTTTGTTAGGGAATATGTGTTTGCACAGCCATCATCGATAGCACTCCTATCATACTGCCACGGCCTCCCCAACAGCATATGACATGCATCCATCAGTATGATATCACATAGCATCTCATCATGGTAGTCACCAATCTTGAACTTCACTAAACACTGTTCATTGACCAAAGCTCTATGGTCCTTCTGCAACCATGCAATCTGATATGGATGCAGATGCTTTCTTCTTGTCAACTTCAACTTGTCAACCATCTCCTTTGAAACAAGATTATTAGTTCTTCCACTGTCAATAATAATATCACAATACTTACCTTCACATTTGCACCTTGTGCGAAATAAACTCTTCCTCTGATTGGGTTCTCTCTCCTCATTCAACAAAGTTCTTCTAACAACTAGGGTTTCTCCCCTTTTAGAATCTTTAGAATGCTCAGACTGTGCATCTTCATCTACATGTGTAACTCATGCATTACCTTCAGGTCTTCTATTCGTCCTTCCTTGATGTTGCGAACATTCATATGCTCGATGCCCTTCTTCTCCACATTGGAAACAGGTTCCTCTGAAACCTCCTCTTCCAGGTCTTTGCTCAGGTCTACCTCTTCCTCTTCCTCTTTTCTCACCATTGTTCTGGTCACGAGGGCGGTAGGTATTATCCCCTCTTTGATTTCGACTGGTGCCTACTTCTTCACTTTTCTTTTGATCCTCATTACGGCCTCCATAGGGTCTTGCACCAGTCCTTCCACCTTGACCTCTTCCCCTTTGCTTGCTATCAAATCTTTTGTTCAGCTTCTCTTCCACCTTTAGGGAAAACTGGTACGCATCTTCTATGGTGGTCATTCTAACCAGGCTCAACTCCTCTTGAATACTCGGCCTCAACCCATTAATGTAGCAGGCTACCTTCTCCTTGTTGGGCTCTGCATGGCCTGTCCTAATAGTAATTTTATAAAACTCTTTTGTATACTCCTTAACAGACTTGTTACCTTGCTTTAGTCCCTACAGCTTCTTCAGCAACTCCATCTCATAGTCCACAGGAATGAACTGCTTCTTTAGTTTCTCCACCATCTGATCCCATCTGATAATCTTTACTTTTCCTCTTATGTTCCTCTCTAATTGGACCTCCTTCCACCAAATATTGGCATGGCCCTTCAACTTTGTTTTTGCAAACTTAACCCGATCTGGGTCCTCCACATCTTCATACTCAAAATACTCCTCCATGTCATTGATCCAATCAATAAGCTGTTCTGGATTCAAATCTCTAGAATATGTAGAAACTTTGATCCTGGGCCTCTTTCTGATCTTCAAAATGACCCTCAACAACCTTACTTCTGTAGCATCTTCGACAGCTTCTTGTTCTTCCTCAGATAGCTTTTCTTCAACTTCATCTTCACTTTCTTCTCTTGTCCTCGGCTCAAACCCTTTTCGTAGCTCCTCTTGCAATGCATCGATTTGCCTTTGTAGGGCTCTAAACTCTCTTCCATCAAAGCATTCCTCCCAACACGATTTCTTCATGGAGGCATCTTGCTCTCCACAGTAGACCCACAACCTCAGGTCCTGGTGCAAACAGCCTCACGGTCGGCGATCTGTCTACACACTTAGGAAACCTCGCTCTGATACCACTTGATGAAAGGGGTAAATCACAAAACACACAATAGCAAATATTGAACACAGTAAATAGAACTTTCTTTTATTGAACTGGGCAACTCATTACATTACAGAAGCTCAATTACAATCAGAGAATGAATCCTCTATTGGCTGTAACACATTACAGCTTTCCCAACCTCAAGACTCTAGAATCTTCAACCCTCTATAACCCCAAATCAGTTAGGGTTTCTATTTTCCCACCTATTCTTGACTCTACACTGGCCCCCTTAACTCTACTACTTCTCAGGGTTACTAAAATAGTCATAAATAGCACTTTTTGGTGGCCTCCAGCTAAATTTTGAAATTTGCAACTCCCTCCAAAAGTAGGTCAACTTCTGGGAAGCATAACTTTTGATCTAGGTGTTTGATTGACAAACCATTTTAAGCACCAGAAAGCTCGCAATGTGAATTATCACGCTAGAAATCCATAAACAGATTTCCATCAACTTTTTAGGATGTTATGAGAAGTTTTAGTGCCTCATATCTCATTCTAGAAATTTTCAGAGGCTTTTCATAAAATAAAAACTTTAATATCTTTCAGCTCACAAATGATCTTTGCCTGATTCCTTTGCCAAAGGTCTTATATTTCTATTATGTAACTTTCTGGAAGTTTTTGCTTCATTACGTGCCCAAATGCAAACTTTCTAAAAATAGCAAGTACACTTTCTTAAATAAGCAGGTTGCTATTTTTAACAGTTTTGGAAAAACTGAAAGTCCTACATTATTATTCTGGATATTATGGAACTAGAAACACTAATTATGGAAAGAAATGGAAACAACTACAATGATTTTAAATTAACTTCTTTTTGGGTGATGCAAGATTGCCCTTACACCACTGGATGCTCCTGCATCAAACCCTAACCCTAACCCTAACCCTAATTGTAACTCTAATGCTTGTCCTAACTCTAATTCTTACCCTAATTCTAATAGTAACCCACCTTCATTCTAACACTAATTGTAATAGGAACCCTAATCCTAACTCTAACCTTAACCCTAACCCTAATTCTAATCATAACCCTGATTCTACCCCAACTATAACCCTAATTTTAAATATAACAATAACATTAATTCTAACCCTAATCCTAATTCTAACTATGATTTTAACCCTAACGCTAACTAAAATTCTAACCCTAACTCTAGCCCTAACCTTAACCCTAACTGTAACTCTAATGCTTACTCTAATTTAGTAACCCTAATTCTAACTTTAACCCTAACCTCAATTCCAACCCTAACCCTAATTCTAACCCTAACCCTAATTTTAACCCTAACCCTAACCACGTTGATAATTGTAATCCTAATTCTAATTCTAAACTTAACCCTAATCCTAATTTTAAACCTAACCCTAACCCTAACCCTAACCCTAACCCTTATTCTAACCCTAAACATAGCTCTAATTTTAACCCTAACCCTAACTATAACTCTAACCCTAAGCCTGACTATAATTCTAACTATGATTTTAACCCTAATCCTAAATTGAATTCTAACCCTAACTATAACCCTAATCCTAACCCTAACTGTAACTCTAATGCTTACCATAATTTAGTAACCCTAATTCTAATTCTAACCCTAACTTCAATTCTAACTCTAACCCTAAACTTGATCCTAACTGAATCCCTAACCTTAATTTACTAAACTTAACCCTAATTGTAACCCTAACCCTAACTACAATTCTAACATTAACCCTAACCCCGACCCTGATTATAATCCTAACCCTAACCCTAATCCTAATTTTAATCTAATAATGATAAAATTCAACTTATTTCAGTTTTCTTCTAAAATAAATAAAATACAACTTTTTTTTGAAAATAATAAATAAAGTTAATCAACAATATATATTTTTTAATGATTTATACTAATTTATATTCTTCTAATTTGCACTTACTTTTGTTTTTGTATTTTTAATAAATAAAACTTGCCTTGCTAATTTATATTCTTCTAATTTGGAATAAATGTAACATATAACAAATAAATTAGTAAAGTCACATTACAAAAACAAGGGATTCCATAATTAAATAATAAAATTCAATTTTAAAGCACATCTCACAAATAAACCTATTTAAAATCACATCACAATCATTAAACCATAAGTTATGGAGTGTTACCTAAAATATAGGTATATAATTTAAATAAAATCACATGATTTAGTAATTATAAAATAGGTTTCTATTTTAAACATCATACAAGATTCTACTAAAATTCTAATTTAACTATGCACATTAATTTAATTTTAAATCACATTAGCTAGAAAATATAGAGTTGTGGAGTTCTAATTTTAGTAAATATTAAAACTTACCAAAATGATATAAAAGCATATAAAAACTATAGTTTTACACTACCTTATTTTAATTTTCTCCATAATTATTTTTTCTAGAGGCTCTCAAATTTCTTCTTGGTTTGCATGCAGGATTGCACAATGAGAATTTGCAATGGAGGTTTTTTACAAAAATATTTCAACTATTTTATAGTTTATTGTAGATTTGTCATTTAATTTTCTCCATAAATTTCTTCTTCTTGGTTTGCATGCAAGGTTGCACTATGATAGAATTTGCAATGGAGGTTTTTTAAAAATAATTTTAAATATTTTATACTTTATTATAGATCTGTCATTTAATTATTTTATAGTTTATTATAGATATGTCATTTTTATTATCTGCAAGATGGTATGGATGTAGGGGTTTTAATTATTTAAGATCTATATTTTTTGTTGTTATCAATTTCACTCTATACAATCACAAAGTTGCATTTTTTTATTTTTATTTTAAAGCAATCTTTATTTAAATATGAACCACAGATTTAAAATGGATTTAATAAATTAATAAATATATAATTTAAATTTTATATAAAACAAAAAAATTAGTTGGAAGAGGGGAGGGAGTGCCATAGCATAGATAAAGAAAAAACACCATAGAATAATATGCAATATAGTTAAAAATATAGTTAAATGATTAAAATATTTTAAGCAAAAACAAAAGTTCTTAATTATATTAGTTTGATTTTTAAACTATTTTTACTCTGTGCCATCTTTTAAAAAAAAAATAGAATACTATTAAAGATTTTAAAGATTCTAGAATATAAATATAAATATAAATATAAATATAGTTAGGGAATATAATTAAACACTTAAAACTTTTAAGAAAAAACAAAAGCTCTTAAATATATTAAAATATATTAGTTTGATTTTTTAAACTTTTTTTTTTATTCGTAAAGATTGAAATCTGTATTGACAAGAGGGAGAAATTTACAAGTAGGTGCCTATAAGTTATTTTCCTGCAACCAACAAAACTTACTTTCAAAAACATGTGCCTATAAGTTGTTTTCCTACAACCAACAAAAAACTAACTTTCAAAGCTACTACCACTGAGACCTTGCAGAGTCATATGGGCAAAATTGCCATTAAGGCTTACTATACCATTAGAAACTAAGCCGAATATAGATTCTTACTAAGACTGATCATAGATAGCTGGGAATTAGAGACCAAGCTATTAAATAAGGCTAAGCCCCACTGCCATGGATTGGAGCTTGCCAACCCATTCCACTTCCCCAATGTCCCCATCCTCGCTCACATATTCTGAAGAAAGCCATAAACCTGAAGCACACGATCCTGGTGTTCGATCAATGCCATACCTTTTAGGTCGAGAAAGAGGGGGGAAACTTTCACCACCTCTAGAGGATCCTTCGAGGAAGCGATGTCATTTGGGCGGGGGATACCCACCCTAGGGATGACTACACCGAGTATGGTATTGAGGCCGCCGAGGATTTCCGGTTTGAACAATTTAAGCATCAGACTTTTTGATGCTCCTGTTGGCACCCCTACATCCACGATAGAAGCTAGAAACCAGGAGGAGATGTGTGAGTCTACCCTATAGAACTCATTTGCATACCATTTTTTAAACTATTTTTACTCTATACTATATTTGAAAAAAATTAGAATACTTTTTATAATTTAGAAAGATTCTAGAATATAAATATGCATATAGTAATAAGTTCAAAAGTTCAAAAAAAAATGGAAAAATCCATTGTAATTAGATGTTGCTATTTTAGCACTTTATAATAACATTATAATATTTGTCCATTGGCTTGTTGTTCATCTGTTTGAAATGCATGTTTTGAATAGTTTTGTGAAATGCCTCTTATTTATTAAGAGATTAACGTGCATTCCTTTCACCTTCCAAGTATGTAATTCATTATAGCCCATATTTATTTGTTAGTTTTTATTTAGTTTTTTAAGATTGGAATCTTATTTGTTGTTTTTGAATTTTATGATATTTTTGTTTTGTTGTGAATGAAATGTTTTATATGACTTAAATAATTAGAAGTTTCAAAAATAGAAAAAAAATAATTATTGCTTAAGTCACTACATGATATATTCCTTTTTTAAAGCCAACTTGCTTTAGCAAGGAAATGTTTTATTATTTGTTTTAAAATTATAGTCATGCTTATTAAAAAAAAAAATTTTAAATTATAGCCATGCTTATTAAATTTATGAAGTGTATTAAAAATTATTGATTATGTGAGGTGTTTTTATTTTATTTTATTGATTTAATTTTATTTAAATAGTAAGTTTAAATTTTATTTTATTTTTGTGAGCTAACATAATGTGTGAGGTTTTTTTCAAATGTTTCCTTTTAACCTTTTTGAAATTATAATTAGTTGAGATATTTATAATTAAATTTAAAAATGTCTATTACATAATTGTTTAAAGGCCATATTCAAATTTATAATTAGAATTCTAAGTGATATATCTAGATTTATTGAAATGATGATAATTAAATGTAAAAGGGTCTTTAGACATGCCAAATGTAGATTCTAATATTAATGTAATATTAAAAATTCACTAGGGTTGATTATTCCATTAAAATAATTATTCCATTAAAAACATATTAAGGTTTAAGTTCTAATATTAACTTAGGGTTAATATTTTTAAAGTGAACACAATTTTAGTTAGAAAAGATTAATAAATGAGAAAACAACTCTTATTAATATTTCTATTATTTAGTAAAGGATTGATTATTAGATTAAAAATATATTAGGCTTCAAGTTTTAATATTAACTTAATATTAAAAATATTTTAGGGTAAATATTTAAAGTGAACACAATTTTAGTTAGAAAAGATTAATAAATGAGAAAACAACTCTTGTTAATATAAGTGTTAAAAATGGAGTTTTGGTATGTAATTCAATTGTATTGTGAAAAATTCACACATCACAATATAAAATACATTACTAATTATGGAAATATTTAAACTACAAGCTTATTAGAATAGTGTTAGGATTAGAATTAGTGGTATATTACATATAGTAGATCTCGACAAAGCACAAAACTCTAAAATAAAATATATAATAATGGAATAAAGATAAGTAAACATTTGAAATGACCCAACCCTAATCCTAAACCTAATTCTAATTAAGGTTAGAATTAGGGTTAGGGTTAGGGTTAGGGTTATGATTAGAATTAGGGTTAGGATTAGGGTTCCTATTAGAATTAGGGTTAGAATTAGGTGTTTTATTATTAGAATTAGGGTAAGAATTAGAGTTACAATTAGGGCTAGGGTTCAAATTAGAGTTAGGGTTAGAGTTCAATTAGGGTTAAGGTTAGGGTTAGGATTTGAATTATAGTTAGGCGTAGGGTTACAGTTAGGGTTAGGGTTAAAAATTAGAACTATGTTTATGGTTAAAATTAGGGTTATTGTTATATTTAAAATTAGGGTTATAGTTATGATTTGAATTAGAATTAGGGTTAGGGTTAGAGTTAAGATTAGGGTTAGAATTAAGTTGGGTTACTATTAGAATTAGGGTAAGAATTAGAGTTAGGCTAAGCATTAGATTTACAATTAGGGTTACGGTTAGGGCTAGAGTTAGGGTTAAAATCATAATTAGAATTAGGATTAAGGTAAGGGTTAGAATTATGGTTATCGTTAGATTTAAAATTAGGGTTATAGTTAGGGTAGAATCAGGGTTATGATTAGAATTAGGGTTAGGGTTAGGGTTAGTGTTAGGGTTAAGGGTCCTTTTAGAATTAGGGTTAGAATTAAGGTGGGTTACTATTTGAATTAGGGTTCAAATTAGAGTTAGGGTTAGAGTTGAATTAGGGTTAATGTTAATATTAAGGTTGGGTTTAGGTTTTGAACTATAGTCAAGCTTAGGGTTAGAGTTAGGGTTAGGGTTAGGTTTAAAATTGGGATTAGGGTTATGGTTAGGATTATAATTAGGGTTGGGATAAGGGTTAGGGTTAGTATTAGGGTTACAACTATAATTAGGGTTAATGTTAGAATTAAAGTTAGGGTTAGGGTTATAATAAGGGTTAAGTTTAGTATTAAGGTTAGGTATAGGGTATCAATTACGATCAACCTCAGGGTTAAAGTTAGAGCTATGTTTAGGGTTAGAATAAAGGTTAGGGTTAGGGTTAGAGTTAGGTTTAGGGTTAGATTTATGGTTAGAATTACAATTAGAATTAGGGTTATAGTTTGAAAAAGGGTGACAATTATAATCAGAATTAGAGTCAAAACTAGGGTTAGCATTATAATAAGGGTTAGGGTTAGGGTGAGATTTAGGGTTATGATTAGATTTAAGGTTTGGATTACAATTATGATCAGGATTACAATTACATTTAGGGTTACAATTATGGGTAGGATTACAATTCTTATTCAAACCCTAATCTAAGCATAACCCTAACTCTAACCCAAACCTTAATTACAATAATAACACTTAATCTAACGCTAATTATAAATCTAACCCTATTTATAACCCTCAACATAACTATATCCCTAAATAAAACCCTAATTCTACTTTAACATTGGTTCTGACAGTAACCCAAACCCTATTTATAATCATAACCCTTAACCTTAAACTAACTCTATATCTAACCCTATTCTAACCATAACCATAAGATTACACTTAGCATTGATTTAGAATCCTAACCCCATTTATAAGCCTAATCCTAACCCAATCCCTAAACAAAACCCTAATTCTAAATATGACCTTCATTCAAACCCTGACCGTACATGGAACCCTAACCATACATGGAACCCTAACCATAATTTGGTACATGTATAATTAGGATTACGGTTAGAATTATAATTAGAATTCACGTTATAGTTTAAATAAGGGTGACAATTAGAATGAAAAGTAGGATCAAAACTAGGGTTAGGGTTATAATAAGGCTTAGGGTTAGGGTGACATTTACAGTTACAATTGGAATTAAGGTTAAAGTTAGGGTTAAGGCTAGGTTTGATTAGGATTCTAATTAGGGTTGGGGTTAGGGTTAAGGTTAGAAATATAATTAGGGTAGTAAATTAGGGTAAGCCTTAGAGTTACTATTAGGGTTAGGGTAGGGGCTAGAGTTAGGGTTAGAATTCAGGTTAAGGATAGTGTTAAAATCATAGTTAGAATTAGGATTAAGGTAAGTGTTAACATTAGGGTTATTGTTAGATTTGAAATTAGGATAGAATTAGAGTTTTGATTAGAATTAGGGTTAGGGTTAGGGTTACAGTTAGGATTAGGATTCTTATTAGAATTAGGGTTAGAAGTAAGGTGGAATACTGTTAGGATTAGGGTAAGAATTAGGGTTAATGTTAGAATCAGGGTAGGATTATAATTAGGTTAAGGGTTGGAATTGAGGTTAGGGTTAGAGTTAAAGTTAAAATTAGGGTTACTGAATTAGGGTAAGTAATAGAGTTGTAGTTAGGGTTAGGGTTAGGGTTAGATTTCGGGCTAGAGTTAGGGTTAGAGTTAGGATTAGAATTAGGGTTAATGTTAGAATCATGTTAGGGTTATAATTAGGGTTAGGGTTGGAATTGAGGTTAGGGTATGAGTTAGAATTAGGGTTACTAAATTATGGTTAGCCTATTTGGGCTAGAGTTAGGTTTAAAATTTAGGTTAGGGTTAGGTTAAATTCATAGTTAGAATTAGGATTAGGGTTAGAATTAAATTTAGGGTTAGGGTTACAATTAGGGTTAAGTTTAGTATTAAGTTTGGGGTTAGGGTTTCAATTAGGATTAGGCTTAGGCTTAGGGTTAGAATTAGAATTACGGTTACTAAATTAGGGTAAGCATTAGAGCTAGAATTAGGGTTAGGGTTAGGGCTAGAGTTAGGGTTACATTTAGAATTACAAGTAGAGTTAGGGTTAGGGTTTCCAACATGTTATGATTTCCAACATGTTATAGTTTCCAATAGGTTATGGTTTTCAATGTGTTGGAAATCATAAACAGTTGGCAATCTAACCTGTTGAAAACCATAACGTGTTGGAAACCATAACTTGATGGAAATCATAACCTGCTGGAAACCATAACGTGTGAGAAATCATAAGTTGTTGGAAATCATAACATGTTGGAAATCATAAATAATATGATTACCAACATGTTATGATTTCCAACGACTTATGATTTCCCAACAAGTTATGGTTTCCAACTCATTATGATTTCCAACTCGTTATGATTTCCAACGCATTATGATTTGCAACAAATTATGGTTTCCAATTGGTTATGATTTCCAACATGTTAGAATTAGGGTTAGATATACAATTATGACTACAATAATTCTAATTATATCCATAACCCTGACTTTATTATTTTAACCCTAACCCCTACCTTAATTCTAACCCTAACCCTAATTCTAACCCCAACTTATTTCTAACCCTAACCTTAATTCTAACCCCAACTTATTTCTAACCCTAACCCTAATTCTAACATCAACCCTAATTCTAAGCTTAACCCTATATAATTCTAATCATAATTCTAACCCTAATTCTTTCCCTAACTATAATACTAAGCCTAGCCCTAATCCCAACCCTAATCCAAACACCAATTCAAGTTGTAATTATAATTGTAACCATAACCCTCACCTATATCCTAACACTAACCCTAACCCTAATTCTAAATCTAACCCTTTGTACCTCTTAAAGATGCATATTATGAAATATATCCTCATAACCTTAACCCTAAATATATTGTATTCAACTTATATAGTTTAGTTAAATATAGGCACCACTTAACAATTAAAGAAATTATTAAAAATTATTAAATATAATTTTTAAATTTAGATATATTTTATTTTGTATTTTTTAAGTATTATTTATATAATTTCAAGAAATTATAAAAAATATATTAATTTATTGATAAATAATTTGGATTAGGGTTTAAAATAATTATGGTTTATAATAATACTATAAATATAAATATAATATCATTATATTTAATAATGTAATACAAAATTAATTATACATTAATTATATTAATGTCTTATTATACGATATAATTATATATTAATTTAATTAAAGTGTTAGGGTTAGTGTTATGGTTATGATTATGCCCTCCAAATGCCACTAGCATATTTATATTAAATATAATATATCTAAAGTACGCCGAGAGGCCGAGAGATATCCTTCTCAAGGCATCTATATTAGGCACCTCGAGAAGGATATCTCGGTGTACTTTAGATATATTATATTTAATATAAATATGCTAACTATATAATATAGTTTGAATTAGACTTGTCGATGTTACTAGCATATTTATATTTTAAAATATATATTTAAAATACGCCCGAGGCCCCCTATACCACTTATATCTAGTAAATTGTTTATTAAATAAGCACTTTAAGAAAGATATCTCTTGACCTACTTTACATATATTTTTAAAAATATTAATATGCTAATATTTATCTCAAACCTTATTGATTTACAATTTTAAAATCTTATTGCAACCTTTACATCTCCCAAAAGAAATTTATAGATTCTAGAAGTAATATAAAATACACTCCGACAGTGAAAGACGATCTGGTATCCACTTCGACTGTAAACATCGGCTTTCAAGTTGACATCCACAAACGTGCTTCTCGCCTTTCCGTGTAAAGCAAATGTGAGATATTAGCGGGAACGGAGATGTCGGGAGCGTGGCAAACATCGTCAATCAAGCTTGTAAAAAAAATCTTAAAAGTAATTTGATGCATTCTTTGAAAATTTCCACTAACAGCGAATCTATAAAAAAGGATGAATACCTAACGAGGAATTATTGTACTCCTAAATAAATTATACAAACGTCCTTATCAAATGTATGTTATTAAAGCTCAAAAAGAATTCGTGATCATTTTCTCACCCAGATTTTCTTCGAAAGAAAATAACCGTTTCAATCAGCATTTATGTATTGCTGAATAATATTCTTTATTGTGTGAAGAGTTGTAAACTTGTTGATTTAAGATCAGGGGATATTTTCTTTTATATTGAGGAAAGTCATGAGAGTTTAATGTTAATAGGAATATTTTTGGGTAAAAAATTATATGTACATTTTTTAATTAAAAATTTATATATAGTTTTTAAATGAAGTTTGCTAATTCATTATAATGTACAATGGATTATCAAGAGATCATGTCTTTAAGAGTTTCATATCTTTGCCATCCTGATTGGCTTTGAGATCTTAGGATCATTATTATAGAGAAATAAATTATATTTATATAAATATTTAAATGTTAATTAATTAATTTGTAATGAGTAAATAATTTAATTTTAAGTAAAAATTTGGAATTGATAATATAATTAAAATAAATGTACCAAATTTAAATAAATAAAATCATAGTTCTAAGTTTAATGTCATTTTTATTGTAACAAATATTGTCAAATGATTTGTTAGGGTCTATGATATGACCACCTCAAGACTAAGAAATTTACTATCTATTTCTCTAGTTTACTTTTGTGATTGTGAAATTAACTTTCATATCTAAGGATCTAAACCTTGTGTATTGATCTGAAGTTGGACTAAGGATTTAAACTTTGTTGATTTTGACGAGGAACCTCTTTGCTTTGATGTTTGCAAATTATGTCCAAAAGGGGGTGTGTTGATAGTGTATACACCTAAAAATGACACGATCTAAATAAATATTTTTAATATTTATTTAAGTCTACCTTCCTCTATCGATAAATAAATAATTAAATTTATTTATTCGATTCATATTCCTCTAAGTTAATTAAATATCAAAATATTTAATTATCTCTTCTAAAGTCAAAATTAAATAAAATCCTTTATTTAATTAAATTCTTTCAAGCAATTAAATAATTCTAACTTATTTAATTAAGTCAAGTCTATTCCTCCAAATTTAAATAAATCATTTAAATTTATTTAAATCCTCTCACTCTCCAAAAATAAAATATAATTAAAGATTTTATTTATTATTCCAAATCATGTGCAAGTAATTAAATAAATTTATTTATTTCATTCACTTTCTTATCTTCCAAATCTTCTAAAAATAAATCTTCCTTGTCATACAAAAGCAAAAGTTGAGTTATTGATTTAAAATAGCCTTGTTTTTATCAACAAAATCTTAAATTAGAATAAAACATTCTAATTTTGTGAAAGTGAATCTTATCTTTGTCATGAAACTAGTTAACTCAAAGAGAATAGCTTTTTCTATGACACATGTCCTTCTTCTATTCACGCACATTCCCTCAAACATCCTCTACCATTGATCTTCTTACTTCCTCTACACCGTTGATATTCTCTATCACAACTCTATAAATACAACCCTCTTCTTCCATTTCATATATCCAAACTTTCCATATCGTTACTCTGCAGAATTATCAATGCACCATATCATTCCATATCAATCTATAGCTTGTGATCATCCTCCTTTGTATTTGAAGTTCATCTTCACTGCAAGAAGTATCCTAGCCATTTCTCCATCACCATCTTGAAGAACAAAGCAAGGAAGTGTGCTTCTTGAGAGCCACATTCTTCATACAAAAGATCGATTGAGACTAGGTGAATAATGGAAGCCGCTAGGTAACAAAGCACTGTAAGTTGTTCACTTGTTTTATTCTTTGTTACTTGCATATTCCATTGAAGTTATTGGGTTTTATATTCATTTTAATATTATCCCATTTTCCTAATAACATTCCTAGCGCCCATCGTGGGGCCTTTGCCCCAAATCTAATCAAAAAAATTGAGTTCTTGAGTGACAAGTTCCGTACAGTCTCCGTACAGGTTCATTCGGTGCATACGAGAAATCTCGCTGTGCATCTGACCCTTGTTTCAGCGCATACGCTATTTCAGCACATATACCATCAGAAGCTGCGCTTTTGATACCTATTTCGACGCATGCAATTCTTCAACGCATCTGTTCCAAGATCCTGCGCATCCAACATCTGATCTGGCGCTTTTGACTATTCTATGCATACATTCTTTCTCTCTGCACTTATGACCCATTCTCTTGCGGATTTGTAATTGATGCGCTTTTGAGTACTGTTTCTGCGCATACAGTCTCTTAAGCTGCGCATGTGTCTTGAGGAGTCATCTAGGGATTTCTTGTTGGTTTTCTTATGCTGACACTTGTCTTGCAGGATTGATTCTCTGATTTTCATGCAGGGTTAAGGGTTGGATAGTTTCATTTTCTTAAAACGCACATCATAGATTAACTAGGAGGAAAAGTAAGAAAATGTGTGCATGCAAATCTCACATAGTTTTTAACTAGGAGGGTAGTAACGAAAATCATTGCTATCTTTGCCATCTTTTTTAGTTGAGAATATTGCTATCTTGCAAAAAGGAAAGAACCATTGCTATCTTTTAATCATTTCAAAGTTAACAACTGTGTGTGTGCCCAAGTAGAATAATGCATATAGTTTTTCTCATTTTAAATAGGATTGGATAAACCACTATTTACTGTGTCTTCTGAATGATAATAGGCTTATGCTCTACCCTTTACTGGGTGACTAGAATGCCAGACTTGCCATTTTTTGTGTATAACCTTTAGAGGGGCTTGCCCTTGGATGCCCACCTATCCAAGTGGGAATGACCCTAAGTGGTAATAGGCTAAAGCCAAGCCCTACCGATCCACTATAAATAAATTGTGCTTGAGGCGAAAGCTTCCTGCAACGAGTGCCACTGTGTTATACCGACAACCAACCTCCCCCAAAACCATTCAAGGCCTAACCCTTGAAGGTTGGGAGACTCCATAATAGAGAGTAGAGATGTCGCACGTATAACCACTCAAACGATTGCCTTGACTACTTAGCCATTGTCTAGTATACCAAAATCCTTCTATTTGCTGGCGCAAAAGGTGGGACCTTTGAAGCGGCCCTAATTCATGTGATTCTTAGTAGAGGTAGCAAGGACAATCCTACGGTTCGGTGGGGGGACAAGCTTAAGGAAACCTGGATCTAGTATGCATGAGAAGTGAGTGCCATGGAGGGGAGCTGATGCTACCAGATCCTGAAGCTACACACTTTAAATATGCATAGCTAGGGGACTCAACAAATTCTATCCTTTCTAGCCTAGGTTGTAATTGTTCTTGTGTCAAAAAGTCTACAAAATACAAAAAAATAATAAAAGATAAAAATTATGAAAACTTCTATGCGCTTGCTGTGTCTTTATTTGCCATAATTGAAAATTAAAATTCAAAAAGAGACCAAGTTTTCAACCAAAAACCATTTTTTTAAAAACATGCCGAAAACTATGCAAAAACAAAACTGAAAACCAGAACGGTGCATCTGCTGCGACCTGCGACGCATACATTTAGACTTGATACGCATTTAATTATTGTTGTGGCACATACAAAATCTACCAGATTTGTGCATGTGCTTCAACCTGTTGCACTTTTATCCTCTGTTTCCGCGCATTTGTAGCTGCACATCTATCATAGTAAGCTTTTCCGGTCTTGTGTCAATTTTTGTAGAGATAGCAAACCAATTAGAATATATTGCTCAAAAACTCCAATATCTACATTTGTAAATAAACTTAGGTCCCTCACCCCAAGATTGTATAGCAATTGCTCAACAAATCCAAGTCTTACAACAAGAAATGGCAATCTTGCAAGCTGAACGTGCCAGTACCAGCTACACCTTGCCCCAAAATTGTATATCCTTTTCCCATACTCGTGACAAGGCAAGCACCACACCAAGTTGGAACTCGTATACCACTTCATCTACTAGTCCTATACCAACACCACCATCTAGTTCCTCAAACTCTAAATGGACAACCAAAAAAGAATCAGATGAGTTTTGGGAAAAATATTTTCCAAATTTATACAACAAAAGAAAAGCTATGGAGAAAGCCAAATCCACTCATCCATTACCTCATACACATACAAAGGATGTGATCCAAGGACTACTAGTAGAGAGTCAAACATGTTCTCATATTCCATTCCTTGACCTTACCAAAGATTCTTCCAATGCCATCTCAAATCCTACAACCCCTTCATGTCATCCGCAACCCCTTGAGCTTATCAAAGAGTCTCCTACCATGAACCCAAGTCAAAAGCTATCCACTTTCATTCAAACAACCCAAGAGTTATGTCAAGAGCGCACCCTAGAGCATGTGGAAACATTAATCCCTAGTCTAAGTTAAGATCAAATCACTTTCATGCAACCTATCCATAACATGTATCTTTTCCATGATCAAGATGATATCCATAATAATGAACCTCTCCATGAGCCACTTGATCCTATCCATCTCCCAACAACTATACATGAGCAAGAGATCCAATTCCAAACCATGCATAACCTTTATCTTTTCTATGATCAAGATACTATCTTTGATGAAGAAGCTATCCATGAGCAACTTGATCCTATACATGGGAAAGAGATCCAATTCCAACCCGTCCATAATCTATACCTTCTCTATGATCAAGATACTACCTTTTACAAAGAAGATGTTCATGAACAACTTGATCCCATACCTATACGTGAGCAAGAAATCTCTGTTACTTCTATCCATCTTCCATCTAATCCTATCCATGATCCAACAACTTTCGCTTCCTCTAATGAGACACTTGCCTCCCAAGTGCACATGAATGATCAACCCAATATCTTAGATCCTAAAGAGCATAATGATGATCAAGATTCTAGTGATCCTTCACCATCCATTATTGACCAAGCTACAAATCCCCCACCATATATCCTTGGTCTCACTACCTTCATGCATGAATGTTCTTCCTTAGGAGAATAGTAATTGTTATCCACCTCTTCACCTTCTCCATCCAATAAGGAACTCGTGTCTAGTGTTAGAAGAATAAAGTTGATATAGATGAAATTAATTAAATAAATGTAATTTATTTAATTAAATGGGAGGAAATGAATTAAATAAATAAATTTATTTATTTATTTATTGATAGAGGAATATTAAAATGAAATAAATATTTAAAATATTTATTTAGGTAAAGTCATGTCATTTTTAGGTGTATACAAAATAGTGATCAAAGGCAACATGCAATTATGCAATATGCCTAGATTTTTTATGTCATTCTCTAATCATGATGCATTAAGTAGCATAGTTTTCTTATTACTACTTAGAATCCCAAAATGAATTAGGCCTTTGTCCTTTTATACACCATGTCCTAGCATACAAGTTGAAAAATACCATGCTTTGGTCGACTCATAATGATTAGTTGTAAACGAGGGAGATGTGTTCAAATTTCAAATTTTATATTTGAAAGTTCAAGGGTTAGTTCCATGATCTATGAAACTAATGGGTTAGTTTTGAATTCCACAAATTTAATCCAAGCTAATGGATGGATAAAATAAAGATCATAACCAATCCTTGAGAATGTATGAAAAAAAAGTAAAATTAATATTATAATATTTATCAACTTTTGCACAAACAATACATTTTCTTACACAATTAATATTACTCTAAGAACAACCCTATTCAAATGGACCACAATATAACAACTATATTAATTAATAGTTAATATTTCTTTACGTAAGTGTTATCAACTATATTTTCAAACATATTGCCATCTTAAAAACTAATGATGGATAGGTGACATTAATTATACTAACCTATAAAATATTAGAAATGTTTCTAATTTATTTATAAAAAAACATGGAATTAAGATGAATTCGAGTCTACACAAAAGATCAATTATGACCTATTGAAGGAATTTTCTTTTAAAGATGATGTAACAAATACCACAAGTTTAGGGTAAAATTAAAGTGCACTAAATTCCTGGTAACATCATGGATCCACGGTATTGCTAGTTGTGCGGTGGATGTATTTCCTAATAATATTTGTTTTAAGATGTATCATTGAAGATTTGTTTTATCATTAATTTAGTTGCACATTTTAATTTTATAATGGAATGAATCTTGTTTGCCACATCTTGAATTACTTAGTATGTATGCTCTCTCCTCACACCACAAGGTGATCTTGGAAATCAAAAGAACTATTTAGTTCTTTTACTTTCTTTATTTACTTTCATTCTCGGGGACCCAAGATCAATGTGTATGCTCTTCACTTGCATTAAAAGATGATCTTGAGAATTAATATTCTTGGAATTCATTTCATAGCAAATAGATCAGTTTCTTTAAATTAGTAAAAGTCATTAGAATTAGTTAGATAAAGCTGGCAACTATAGGATTCCTAATTGCAGATAGCCAAGGACACAGCTCTATATTTGACATCTAAAATATGATTAAATGATGAGGTACAATGGCCCTTGTCATTTTTGGTGCCATTGCTCGGGATATTCTGTTAATTAGGGAAACTTAGCTAAACAATTTAGGATAGATCTGTATGGTTAGAGCTAGAGATTCAAAAGGAAGGTATATAAAATAGACACCCCATCAACAAACTATAGGAGAAAGCAGTGGGGTGGGACAAGATCTTGTTGAAGAAAGAAACCTAGAACCTACCTTGGAAGCTACACCTCAAATCAATAATCCCTTAAATCCTCCAATCTTCCACTCACTGACTATGTCCAAGAATTACAACAAAAATTCCAGGCAGATCCTTTGATAGAACCTAGTTCCTTAGAAACTCATCCTAAATCCCAAGGAGAAGAATCGATATCAGACATGGAAGATAATCATGATAACCATGAAGAGGAGGAAAATCAGGCTTCCAAGAACCTTCTCATATCCCATTGTTCTAGCTGCTGGAGACAATGCCCCTATGAAAAATATTTCACCAGCACACTTGCCAAATTTTAGAGGTCTTTTGAGGATCCAGATCAGTTTTTGTTTGAATTCAAAGTGGTATGCCAAACTTATGATTATGGATCAGATAACCAAAAACTCAAACTGTTCCCTTTGACCCTAAAAGATTCGACAATGAGATGGTTTATGGGTTTACCCTAGAACTCCATCCATTCCTGGGATCAGATGGAAATAGACTTTTTAGGAAAATACCAAGATTACTATAGAGTTAATAATAAAAATGAGGAATTGTTCAAAATTAAACAAGGATAGGAAGAAACTTTAGAGGACTATGTGGATAGGTTGAACTTCTCTTTGAGAAGGTATGGCAACCCAGTAAATCACTCTTTGGCCAGAACCCTATTTGTAAAAGGATTAGACAAAGAATCAAAATAGGCACTAGATCTAATGGGGAAAGGGAATATCAACAAAAAGGATATACCTGCTATAGAACAACTCTGTAGGAACTATTCTAGAACCCAAGATGGAGTAAGATCATCCAAAACCTTCAAAGGGAAGAATGGAATAGGACAGTTAATGGAGGAGATTGTAAATCTAAAAACAAATATTCTGGTCCAACTGAATACCCATTAGATGGGATTCAGGCAAAAACTAGAACAACTGATCAAGGTAGAACAACTGAACCACTTTCCATCTATTGTCCTAGGTTAGAAACAAGCATCTGTTGAGAGAATACCCTGTATATAAATCAGAGATTTGTCAGATCTGTGATAGGGAACATCCTACTAGTCAGTGTAGTCAACTTCCAGCCCTAAAAAGGTTGAGTAAGAAGAATGCCATCATAGAAGAGGAGGTGAACTATGTAGGACAAAAACAAGTAGAAATTTCCCTTATAATCAGTATCCAAACCAGCCTTCTTATAGGGGTCCTTCTAATTGGGGAAATAACCAATGGAATCCAGCTTGGCATTTGCCTCAGAATAATCCTCCTTGGGGACAGAAGGATTGGCCAAATCAACAATGGAAAAACCAACATTGGCAAAATCAACCCTAGGGGAATCAATAGTGGCCACCACAATTCAGATGACAAAACATGCAACCTCAATGGAGTCCTCAATAGGGATATAATCAAAATACCAGGGACAACCTAGACATTTCCAACCTTAACAACAAGCATTGCTAATTGGACCCTCCAACACACAAGGTGAGTCACAAAATGAACCAATTAGCCAACCACCCTTACCAGCTCAACCTATACCAAATCCATGAAATAAACATGGAGCAGTTGTTTACATGATAGAACAAGAAAACATGGCTGGCATTAATGCTATATATCCCAATAACCTCCAGTTGCGTTTTGGGAAAGCATTCCCAAGACCATCTCCTCTAACTATAGTTGAAGTAACCAATGATGAGGAACCTGAAAATTCATCCACTTAGCTTCCAAAGGAGATTACTACCGAAACAGTGTTAAAAGAATCATCCTTGGACAACTCTGGAGTTCCTCCTAAAAGAATGACTCTGGAGAACATCTCTGGAAACATTTCTGGTAAGAGCTCCGGAGATGCTCCGGAGATAGAAAAACTAGCACCATACCTAGAATGGCTCAAATAACATGTTCCCCAGAAAAAGATCTTACAAAAACAAGTCCAATCTACCCTGGAATTAGAACTATTACAAGAAATTAGACAACTGAACATTGAAATTCCACTCCTCCAAGCAATCAAAGATGTGCCAAAACTGAACCAATTCATCAAACAACATTGTGTTAAAACACAAGGTAGGAAGAAAAACTTTCCTTCTACCATACAGGTGGAAGGAAAAGTAGTAGATCTGCTGATGGGAGAAATGCTCCTCCCAAAATTTGGAGACCCTAGAAATCTTGTCATAACTATTTACATCTCAGGGGTAGAAATTTCAAATGTTTTGGTTGATTTGGGAGCAACAATAAATGTAATGACAGTTCATACAATGGATAAATTAGCCCTAACAAGTAACCAATCCACATCTACAATCCTTCAACTTGCTTACCAGTCAGTAGCTATTCCGAAAGGGGTGATTACTGATGTTCCAGTTGTGATAGAATCATGGGAATTCCTAGTAGACTTCCTGATATTAGAATCAAGGAACCAGAGAAATGCTTATCCACTGATATTAGGAAGACCATGGCTGGCTATAGCAGTAGCATCTATTGATTCTTGAACTGGAGATATGGTCATTTCTAATGGCATAGATTTGAAGAAAATATCTCTGGATCCTCCAGCTAAACCATCAATACATTATACATGAAGAGTCTGGGTAGATGAGCTAGATAACATGGAAAATAGTGCCTCAATAGCTATGGTTAGCTTCAAGGAACATTTGGGAGAGTTGGAAGAAGAAATCTATGATGATACAATAGAAGATATCACCCACATTCCAATCAATGAGGATATAATGGAGCTAGCCCAAGATTCTAGGAGAGAACTTCTCACTTCTGCTCATTGTACCCTAACAAATATCATTCCTTGTGGAGAAACCTTTTATAGAGACTTAGCCACATTCGTGTCCCCTCAATACCATGACTCCAGTATACAGATTGCCTACATCCATGGATCAAATCACAAAATAGGTCATGATTTTGTCAGGGAAAACACTGAATATCAACACCTAGTTAGCAAAAAATCAGGAAGAAAAACTTATCCAACTCCTAATTTCCCATTTAGCAGCTTTTTCTTGGGAATACCAAGATATGAAAGGAATCCTTCCTGAGATCTATACTCATCGTATATACACTGAAGAGGTCAAACCTATCAGACAACCCCAGAGAAGACTGAATCCTGCTTTAAAAGACATTGTTAAGACTGAAATAGAAAAATTGCTACAAGCAGGGTTTATATATCCAATCTCAGACAGTTAATGGGTCTCACCCTTAGTCATAGTGCCTAAAAAGAATGGGAAATGGAGAGTGTGTATTGACTATAGAGAGCTAAACAAAGCTACAAAAAAAGGACTACTTTCCCTTACCATTCATTGACCAAGTGCTGGACAACCTTACAGGGAGAAAGTATTTTTCTTTCCTAGATGGGTTCAATAGGTATAACCAAATCCAAGTAGCACCTACACATCATGATAAAACCACTTTCACCTATTCTTGGGGAATCTTTGCCTACAAAGTTCTTCCATTTGGACTATGTAATGCCCCAGCTACACTTCAGAAGCTTGTTTTAGTCATTTTGCTGAATTAGCTAATGAGTGCATGGAGATCTATATGGATGAGTTTACTATGTATGGGGACAACTTTGAAGAAGCTCTCATAAACCTTGAGAAAGTACTAAAATGTTGTCAAAAGAATCAATTATCCCTGATCCATGAAAAGTGCTTCATGATGGTAGAGGAAGGAATTGTATTGGGACACCACATTTCAACAAATGGGATCAAAGTGGACCAAAACAAAATAAAAGTGATCAAACAATTACCTTCACCCAAAAATCAGACAGATGTTAGAAGTTTTCTAGGTCATGTAGGCTACTATAGGAGATTTATAGAAAATTTCAATAAAATAGCTACCCCCCTATTTACCCTGCTTAACAAAGACACATAATTCTTATGGATAGAAGGCTGCTAATCAACATTTGAAACCGTAAAGAAGAAGCTTACTATCACACCTATTTTGAGAGGACCTAATTAGACTATACCATTTCACATACAAACTGATGCTTCAAATGAGTCCATTGGAACAGTCTTAGGGCAGAAGGAGGAAGGAGAAAGTATGCATGCCATCTATTACATCAACAAAAACCTTACCTTTGTAGAAAGAAATTACACCACAACTGAAAAAGAATTCTTGGCAGTCATCTATGCTATAAACAAATTCAGGCATTATATCATTGGGTACAAAATATTTGTACATACTGATCATGCAGCCATCAAATACTTAATGAATAAGCCAGTAGTGGGTGCAAGGATAATTAGGTGGTTATTGTTGTTGCAGGAATTTGACATTACCATAGTTGATAATTCAGGCAAATTTAATTTGGTTTTGACTTTCTATCAAGATTGCATATAGGTGGAGAGAACCAATCAGTGGAGGATAGGTTTCCAGATGAACATCTTTTTGCTATCTCCTCTACTATACCTTGGTTTGCTGACATAGCTAATCTCTTAGCTACAGGCTTATATCCATCCCATTTTACCTTAAAACAAAGGAAACACTTAATTAAGGAAACCTTATCTTACAAATGGTTAAATGGTTTGCTATTTAAATGTGGTCCTGATTTCATTTTACGCAGGTGTCTAAAAGTTGATAAAATTTTTGATGTCTTGAGAGAATGTCATGATGAACCATCCGGTGGGCATTATTCTTCTCACAGAACCATCCACAAGATCCTGGGAGCTTGTTACTATTGGCCCTCTATTCATAAGGATACCAAGAAGTATGTGCAACAGTGTGATCAGTGCTAGAGGATGGGACAACCAACTTTCACCCAGGAGATGCTAATGCATCCTTAAGTAATGATGGATCCATTTGAATAGTGGGGACTAGACTTTGTGAGACCAATTTCTCCACCTTCACAAGGCAAAGAGTATATTCTAGTATGCACAGACTATGTGACTAAATGGGTTGAGGTTCAAGCATTGCAATTTGCAAGAGAATAGAAAGTTGCTAATTTCCTTTATAATAAGATTTTCTTGAGGTTTAGAGCCCCAAGATCCATAGTTTTAGATAGAGGACCCCAGTTTACTTCACAGGTAATTAGAGTATTCACATATTTATATCAAGTTAAGCACAAGAAATCTTCACCTTATCATCCCCAAGCCAATGGGCAAGTAGAGGTGACTAATAGAGAACTAGAGAATATTCTGACAAGGACAGTGGCCATGAATAGAAAAGACTGGGCTAACAGATTACCTAAAGCAGTTTGGCCTTACAACACCACTTGGAAGTCCACAACAAAATTCTCACCATATGAATTAGTTTATGGAAAGAACCCTATTATGTCTATAGAATTTGAACTTTAGACACTTAAAACTATATTAGATATTGGTCTACCATTGTCCATAGCCCAACACAATAGAATTCTTCAGCTCAACGAGTTAGATGAAATCCAAGTAGAAGCCATTCAGCAAACAGAACTAGTTCAGTATCAAAGGAAGCAATGACATGACCAACACATCAAGAGGACATTTCAATAAGGTGATTGGGTTCTTCTTTATGATTCTAAGTTCAAGGAGTTCAAGGGAAAGCTACAGACTCATTGGATGGGTCCTTATTAGGTAAAGGAATTTTTTGAGAATGGGAGAGTTTTGCTAGAACCCATTGATGGAAGCACATACACATTCCTAGTAAATGGCCACCGAATTTGACTCTATAAAAGGCCATCACGTAAGGAAGAGTTCATAAAAGATTTGAGTTTGGTAATAGGGGACATATCCTCTATCACAGATTTGGACTAAAAAAAAAAGGAAGGTTGAAAACCAGTAAATGGTGACCTTCTTGAAAAAAAAAAGAGAGAAAAAAAAGAGAAGAATGGAAAACCAGTAAATGGCTGTCTTTCTTGACTAAGGGGATTGAAAACCAGCAAATGGTCGTTCCCTTCTTCTTTCTAAGTAGGAATAACTAAGCTATAGAGGTAATCAGGGTCGGCAGTCACTAAATCACAACTCTGGCGCTCACAACTAGGAGTACCTCCGGTGCTCACAACTTAGGAGCACCTCCGGCACTCACAAACTAGGAGCACCTCTGACACTCCACCAATAAAGCACCATTCTTGAATATAATAAATTGGGATGGGACCCACCTCTTTAGGAAATAAAGTAGAGATATCATTGATGAGGTCAGCATGACTCATCCTCCACTTTATGGCAAGAACAAAGATGAAGTCAACACGAATTTTGGGAGAAGTCATTACTCTCATATGCACAGGTACTCACAAAGGACTACGCTGACATCACCTGGAAACATGGATTCTCAAACCACTCAGCGGGAATGATTGCAGGATATGTGACAATAAGGATGCTAATGCCATTACAAAGCCACGAAGAAGCTATTGAGGTGCCACGTCACATCAAGTCTCATCAACATCGCAACATTTCAGCCAGGTACATCAGGCCCTCATCATTAAGATTGGTTCAGGTACTTCTCTCTTTATTAAACATTAATTAGCAATTGTCTTGTCATTTCTATTTTTGGGTGTCGTCATTATGACACGTCCTCCTACCATTATTTCCTTTCTAAATTCATGCATGTCGCCATATTTGTTGCACTATCACCATGTCTACGGAATGTCCCATCACTTTGCAGTAATTATGACTACATAGGCACAATAACCAATTTCAAGCCCCTTTCCTATAATTCAAGCAGCAAAATAAACTGACATAACAAACCTCATTCAAGATTCCAAAATTCTCTAGAAATCTGAGTCTGTTAGCATAGTCCTCTGGAGCCTACAAAGTTAAAAGAGGAAAGACAGACCACAGAGTGAAGCAAATAGAATTTTAGCTACAGAGGTTGGAATAGGACTAAGAGATGGGGATTAAAAAGAAATCAGAGCCAGAAAGTATAACAAGTCTTTTGCAAGATGATGTTGTGGTAGACATTCTGAGGAATGCAGGCTAGTTGGAATTCCTAGAGAAATTTGAATGTTTTCAAGAGGATATTGTTGATGACTTCCTACAAAACCTGAGAGATAATCAGACAACTATCAGAGGAGTTCAAGTCAATCTCACTACTACCACCATCAGTCATATCTCTGGATTGCCAGAACAAGGTGAGAGGTTTTACCATCTAAAAACTCTATATGCTGATTTAATTAGAAATTTCTCTGTAGAAGGTGAACCAACAATACAGTTGCATTTGAGCAAGAATGAGGTTAAAGGAATTGTTAGGTCTTCACTTCCAAACCCATGGTAGTCTGTAGCATTATGGTTAATGAAATACTTTACATGTGATGGCCAATTTTCCTTAGTCCTAGGACCAATAATGAAAATGTTGATTTTTCTGAGGCATGGAAATGCTCACCCAGAATTCAACATAAACATTCCAAACTTTTTGTACTCTACCATTAGGGCAACTGCAGAAAAGTGCCAACAGAGCAAATGTCCTATGAAACACCATGGACTCATTTTTATGATAGTCAAACACTTTTTGTCTCAAGCTGATGGGGAAGCATTATGACAGACATTTCTAGATAACAAACCCCAGGACAGAGAACCAGAGAGGGCATAGGAAGTGGGTGAGGTTTCCTCTACCTAATAAGAAGAGGAGGCAGAACCTTCAACTTCCTCTCCAGCTATTAGAAAAGGTAAAAGGTCCTCACTGGAGGCAACTTCATCTGCTATCCCTGTTTCTGATAGAAAGAGAAAAGGAAAAGAAGTTAGAGAACCTGTTCTTGAACAAACTCCATATATGACTCGTTCAGCCGGGAGGAAGATGGCTTTGGCTAAGGAGTCTATTCCAAAAGAACCAATAGGGGAGAGGTCAGGTCAGAAGATAAAAAGAACTCCAAAAGAAACTAACTCTACTATACACTACTGGGTTGAAGAAGCATCTCATGACTCAGATGAGATCCCTCTAGTGAGAAAGAAGAAACAAAGAGAAGTTTCTCCAAAACCATCTGCTCATCTGGGTTCTCATAGTCCAACTTCACAACATTCTCCTGCTCTAGAGATAGAACAAAAAGAAACTTTTACTATTTCCTTTGATTATGAGGATGATATACCTGCTCTGGAGGCACCTATTTCACCTGTTGTATGGAGAAGCAAAAGGAAAAGGTATCTTACCCAAGTTGAAAAAGATACTTCTCTCCTAGCTGAAGTTCTTTTGGGTTTCCAATTTTTTGAGGAAAAAGTTGGGCCTTCATCAGTGCCAGCAGTTGCAAAGAAGCCTCAAGAAGAAATTCAGGACAGGGAGGTTGCAGAGGAAGTTGAAGCAAAGAAAATGGATGTAGCTAGCAGTGAAGAGCCAATGGCTATGGAATACCTTGATGTACAACACACAGAAGAAGAAACATGGACTTACTCTCACCCCTCTGATCAAGAGGATATTGAAATTTCAAAAGAGCAGCAGATGTTAGAAGAGATTGATAATCTAAAAAGATTATTATGGGGAAAGAACAAGATTATTACTGACCTCAAGAAGGCCATGAAAGAGAAAGAAATGGAGTAAAATCAGGTGATTGAAGGGCTGCAAGTAGAGCTCTAGAATAAATAGCAAATAATTCAAGAGAAAGATGTAGAATTAAGAGACCAAGAAACAAAGGCAGCCCAAATCATCAAAGACAAGGAGGTAGAGGTAGTACAGAATATTTTTGATCTTACCAAGGCCAGAGACAATAGTCTCACAATAATTGTAGCACTGGTTGAACAAGTACAGAGTCAAGACAAACAACTAACATGGGCCAACATAAAATAGATGATCAGGAAGAATATATTCATGAGTTGATTGGCCCAGGGGCAACCATGGAACATGGAGTGCAAACAGACCCATATATGGGCCCAATTCCAATAGATATTCCCAAAGCCCTATTCCATTGGGAAAGGAGATGTAGAGAATATGAGGCTTCTAAGCCTATGCTACAATTACAGAGGGCAGTTACTGCCATGTCAAAAAGAGTAGAAACCCTGGAGGAAAAGTCATACATGTAGCTTCCATTTCATCTGAAATCTTGTCTTGCAGGCCCCCAAGTGGAAGTTATGCTATGTTCTTACAAGAGAGTTTTGTAGAGAAAACTATCTTTGGTTCTGTCTGATCTTGCTGAGAACACAAAAATAGGGGAGGGGTTCATGGAAGCATATATGAGAAGCTCTGATGAAGACAAACATTTTCTATGTGAGTTATATTTGCATGGTTTCTGTGTAGATGATATGACCTTCATTATAAACTATTTTGTAGGAGAAAATCAATTTAAGGCATTTATGTCACTAATGAGAAATCATCAGATTTAGAATGAGAGAATGGAGGATTATCTCAAGAAGGATGCAGAAACAAGTCCCTTCTTCAAAAAAGAATGTCCAAACCCCCATGCTTTTAAGGTCCAATTTAGAGCATATGTCTATTGCAAGTATGGGCCTAACCGATGTTGTCATTGATGTCAACATACTCCTGTTGCATTGATGATAAGGATTGGATGAGCTATGTGCTGAGGATATTAAGAAAATTAGTCCTAATCAGGAACAGAGAGGAACAGTGGAGACAATGAGGTAAAGATCCCAGCTAAGATGAAGATTAGAGGATACGCTTCAAAGGGTTTGAAGATATGTGTCTTAAGATGATCCAGTAAAGATTTCAAAGGTCCACATGAAGATCTGAAGAAGTTATGGCCACTTAAGTAAAACTAGCTCTAGAAGATGTTCAGAGGTGACAGAGTGACATAGATAGGTCTGGTAAGATCCAGAAATGCAATATCTTGTTCTGTGAATTTTGTTGAGTGTTTAAGAAGTCAATGTGAAGTGACAACTAAATTGGGAGGTCCACAAGCATCGATTTCAATATGACAGTGATTACAGACTATGTTCTTGAGGTTCCGGATGAAGCAGAGAATGATTTCAATGAACAGAAGTAGTATGGATGTTCTTGGTGATTCAGGCAAGCTTGTGGAGGTCTTTGGATTGTGTCCAGTTCATGTTGGTGGCCTACATTAAAGATTGAGCTTGTAATTAAGAGATTACTTCCGAATGATGGTGTTCTTCCTAAGTCTGGCCAACCGGATGAGTTACACATCCTGCAAATGATCTTGAAGATGTTCTATGAAGAATGGCATGTTCCTAAAGGAAGATTGAAGACTCAGATCTATGTGGTCAATACTGTGTTGATCCGCGTGAAGTCTTTTTGTAATTAGTCATATTATATTTATATATTTGCTCTGTAATGTTTGTCGACTTGGATGATTATCCCTAAGTCGATATCTTGTATAAATAAGGAGTTGTAAAGTCATTTCAAAAGGAGGATGGACATGAGAATGTTGTAGAAAGGAGTAGAGAGAAAAGGCAGAGTAGAAGTATTGAGCTTGAATGGAACTAACTCAAGCATGGTGAAGATGATATTCTTTAGTTCAAGTATGTAATACTTATTATTCTATAGACAGTGTGTCTCCTGTAGGCAGTGGGCCTCTTGTGAGCAGTGTGCTCAGGTAGTGAGCCCTAATTGGCATGTGCCATTTTGTTCTTTCTATTCTTTTAATAGAGAATACAATCTTGGGTTAGTCACCCTGTGGGTTTTCCCTTAACCAGGTTTTCCACATCAAAAATCTTGGTGTCTTATATGCTAATGTGTTTCTGCTCTTGAATTATTGCATTATGTTTCCATGATTGATTTATCATTATGCTACTAAATTAAGTAAAGGATTTAAGTGATTAATTGGAAGACAGTTTTTGGACAAATCATTCACCCCCCCCTCTCAGTTGTTTGTCCTAAATCCAACAATTGGTATCAGAGCCAAGTTCCTCTAAAAGGAGCTTAACTGCTTAAGGAGATCTAGGATGTTGTCCTACAAGAAGGACAGTCTGAGGTTTGATGGAACTAATTTCACTCTTTGGAAAAGTCGCATGGAATGCCACTTGCAATGTATGGGAATGCAGTAATGGATCATGGGTTCAAAGAAATATGATTCTCCACAGAATGGTCCGTGTACCATAGATGAAATTAGAGATGCTAAAAACAATCTGTGAACTAAAGAAGCTCTTCTAAGTGCCTTATCTGATTCAGAGCTGACAAATGTTATTGATCTAAAAACAACATATGAGATTTGGCAAAAACTGGAACTTCTGCATGAAGGAGACAAGTATATTAAATGTGCAAAACTACAGAGTCTGAAAGGAAAATTTGAAAACCTAAAGATGAGAGAAGATGAAAATATCACTTCATTTATGCCAAGAGTAAATGAGCTTGTTTGTGGCATCAGATGTGCTGGTGGAGTCTTGGATGAAGATGAGATTGTTGGTAAAGTTCTCAGATCTCTTCCTGATTCTTACGAATATAAGGTTGCTGCTATTGAAGAATTTAGATCCTTCTCAGGTATCACCAGAGATCAATTGGTTGGTGAATTGGCTGCATTTGAACTGACCAAGTTTGGAGATGTACCCCCTAAGACTGAATCTGCATTCAAAACTAGTGCCTTTGTAAAAGGAAAACAAAAGTTTGATTCGAGAGAGAACTCTTCAAGGAAATTATCATGGTATGAAAAAGCAAAGAAAGACCTGGAAGAAGATGAAGCAGAAGCTACTCAACTTGAAGCCCTTACTGTAAAAAGACTGCCAAGAGGATCCGGTAAGTATGAGGGGAAATTGCCTTTTAAGTGTTTTAACTGTAATAAGATTGGTCATTTTGCCTCAAGGTGTCTGGAAAGATTTTCAAGGCCAAATCCTAACAGATCAATGTTCCAGAAGAATTGTTACTATGTTCATGAAGATGATGATAATGAAGGAGTAACAGATGATGAATCAGAGACAGGAAATAAATCCAGAAGTGACTGGGTGTTTATTGCCATCAAGGAAGAAGATCCAATGCCCTCTAAATCTATCAATCATAAATTTGTAGAAAGAGCTCTGGCTGCCCAAGTTGAAGAAAAGGATGATTGGGTCATTGACAGTGGATGCTCTCACCATATGAAAGGTGACAAAAATAAGTTCATAGATTTGGAAAGGTATGAAGGAGGAGTGGTAAAGTTTGGTGATAATTCTGTTGGTAGAATCAAAGGTAGAGGAACCATTTCTTTTGATGGAAAGAACAAAACCAGTAATGTACTGTATGTTGAAGGTCTGAAGCACAATCTCCTTAGTGTTGGACAGTTAGTGGACAAAGGCTATGATCTCCGATTCAAGAATGGAAAATGCAAGATCTTTGAAAGTTTCAGAACAGAGATTGCATCTGGTACTCAAACAAAAGGTAATATCTTCCACTTAGTTGGTACTGGTAAAAGTTGTTTAATTGTTCAAATTGATTAGAGCTGGTTATGGCATAAGAGAATGTGTCATGTGAATTTTGATAATATCATCAAGATAAGCAACACTCAGGCTGTAAGAGAACTTCCAAGATTGGTAAAACCTACCAATAGTTTGTGTAAAGAATGTCAGTTGGGTAAACAAAGTAGAATTTCATTCAAAAGCAAGGAACAATCTTCTACCAGATTATTGGACTTAGTTCATACTGATCTATGTGGTCTGGCAAGAATCAAGAGTATGCAAGGTGATAGATACTTCATTTTATTAATTGATGACCATTCCCAGATGATGTGGATAACTTTTTTGAAAGAGAAATCAGAAGCTCTTGAGAAATTCAAAATATTCAAGGCTATGGTAGAAAATGAAACCGGATTAAAATTAAAATGTCTGAGGTCTAATAGAGGTGGAGAATTCACATCCGGTGAATTCATAGAATTCTGTGAGAAACATGGAATAAAAAGATAGGTGTCTTCTCCTAGGACTCCACAGTAGAATGGAGTAGTGGAGAGAAAGAACCGGACCATCTAGGAAGCATCTAGAACCATGATGATGGAAGCAAATGTTCCTCAAATCTATTGGAGAGAAGTTGTAAGCACTGCAGTCTATACTCAATCGAGTACAAATCAGAAGCAATACCGGTAAGACTCCTTATGAACTTTGCTTTGGCATCACTCCCACTGTGAGGTATTTCAGAGTCTTTGGTAGAAAATGTTACATTAAAAGAGATGAAGATCTAGGAAAATTTGATGCTAGAAGTGATGAAGGAATATTCTTGGGTTACTCTACTCAAAGCAAAGCATACCAGTGTTATAACAAGAGATTAAGAAAGATTGTAGAAAGTACAAATGTGAAGGTTGATGAAGGTATTAAAAAACCCTCAAGGTTTTATGAATATGATGAAGATCAAAATGATGTTTTTGTTCAAGAAGTCCAAGCTCCCTCTAAAATTCTGATTCAGACTGATCTGGTAAATCGGGAAGAAGTGATAAGTTTGAATGAACATGTTCAAGAATTAGAAGTGTAAGAAACTCCCAAAGTTCCCAGGTATGTAAGACTAAATCACTCTGAAGATCAAATCATAGGTGATAAAACCAAAGGTATACAAACAAGAAGAAGGATTACTCAAGATTCAGAAGAGTATTGTCTGATTTCAAAGATTAAACCTAAGACAATAAATGAAGCTTGCAATGATGAAAACTGGACTAAAGCAATGGAGGAAGAGCTAATGCAAATTGAGAAAAATCACACTTGGGATCTTGTTCCCAGACCTAAAAACAAGAATGTGATTGGAACCAAATGGGTCTTCAAGAATAAACTGAATGAAGATGGTGAAATAGTTAGAAACAAAGCCAGATTGGTCTGTAAGGGTTACTCCCAAGTAGGAGTTGATTTTGAAGAAACTTTTGCTCCGATGGCAAAAATTGAAGCAATCAGATTATTTCTTTCTTTTTCTACCTTCAAGGATTTCAAAGTATATCAGATGGATGTCAAATCTACCTTCCTGAATGGTGACTTGGAAGAAGAAGTTTACATTGAGCAACCAGATGGATTTCAATTGTATGATCATGGTGATATGGTCTGCAAGTTGAAGAAAGCACTGTATGGACTCAAGCAAGCTCTAAGAGCCTGGTATGAAAGATTGGATAAACATCTTTTGAAGATTGGTTTCAACAAAGGTACTGCTGACAGTAATTTGTATTTCAAAATTGATCATGAAAATATCTTGATTGTTGAAGTATTTATTGATGATATCATTTTTGGAGGAAGAGATAGTATGTGCAAAACCTTTGCAAATCAAATGAAAAGTGAATTTGAGATGTCCATGTTTGGGGAAATGAATTTCTTCTTGGGTTTGCAAATCACTCAAACAAAGAAAGGAATCTCCATTTCTCAGACTAAATATGTAAAAGAATTGTTGAAGAAATTTGGGATGGAAGACTCAAAACCAATGAATACTCCCATGGTAACCGGATGTAAATTGAGAAAAGATGATGACTCTCCTAAGGCAGATCAGAAAAAGTACATGTCAATGATTGGAGGACTATTATTTCTCACTTAAACTAGACCTGACATTATGAATGTTATTGGTCTTGTTGCTAGATTCCAAGTTGATCCTAGAGAATCTCATGTCATGGCAATCAAAAGGATTTTTAGATATCTAAAAGGGACAGCTGAGTATGGATTGTGGTATCCCAGAGATCATGATTTTTCTCTTCATGCATATACAGATGTAGATTCAGAAGGAGATGTGGATGACCGAAAGAGTAATAGTGGTGGAGCATTATTTTTAGGGAAGAGATTGGTTTCTTGGATGAGCAAGAAACAAAAGGCAATATCTCTGTCCACTGTAGAAGCATAATATATTGCAGCAGCAGGTAGTTGCACTCAAGTATTGTGGATGAAACAAATGCTAAGAGATATCAGAATGGAGTATGAAGAACCTATCACAATCTTCTATGATAATTCAAGTGCAATTAACATATCAAAAAATTTGGTGTTGCATTCAAAGACTAAACATATATCCATCAAGTTTCACTTTTTGAGAGAGCAAGTGAACAAGAATGAAGTCAGATTGGAGTTTGTGCCTTCCAAGGATCAGATTGTAGATATTTTTACTAAACCTCTACCTAAGGACTCTTTTGAGTATCTCAGGGAGAAGTTAGGGGTTATTACCCCTCCAGTTCTGAATTAAGGTGCACTGATGTGCATCAGTCTGGTGGATCTCATAGTCATATCTTGTGGTCTGGATTGATGTTGTGAAGATGCTACTCAGGGGGAATAGCTGGTATAATTTTGAAGTGATGCAAGTATGTGCCCTTTGCCATTGATGTCAAAGGGGGAGAGAAGACATGTGAAAAACAAGTAGTTGCTTATCAAAGGGGGAGCATTAAAGGAAGAAAAGACATGTGAATGGTTGTTGTTGTATGGGGAGTTATGTCAGTAAGGAGAAGTTCTTGTCTTGATGGTTAAAATAGTTTTTCACATCATATGTTGCCATCAATGACAAAGGGAGAGATTGTTGCAAGTATGGGCCTAACCGGTGTTGTCATTGATGTCAACATACTCCTGTGGCATTGATGATAAGGATTGGATGAGCTATGTGCTGAGGATATTGAGAAAATTAGTCCTAATCAAGAACAGAGAGGAACAATGGAGATAGTGAGGTAAAGATCCTAGCTAAGATGAAGATCAGAGGATGCTCTTCAAAGGGTTTGAAGATATGTGTCTTAAGATGATCCAGTAAAGATTTCAAAGGTTTGCATGAAGATCTAAAGAAGTTATGGCCACTTAAGTAAAACCAGCTCTGGCAGATGTTTAGAGGTGACAGAGTGACACAGATAGGTCCAGTAAGATCCAGAAATGCAATATCTTATTCTATCAATTTTGTGGAGTGTTTAGGAAGTCAATGTGAAGTGACAACTAAATTGGTTCATGGTTTGGAGGTTTGCAAGCATCGATTCCAATATGACAGTGATGACAGACTGTGTTCTTGAGGTTCCAGATGAAGGAGAGAATGATTTCAGTGAATAGAAGTAGTATGGATGTTCTTGGTGATTTAGGCAAGCTTGTGGAGGTCTTTGGATTGTGTCCAGTTCATGTTGGTGGCCCGCATTGAAGATTGAGCTTGTAATTAAAAGATTACTTCCGAATGATGGTGTTCTTCCTAAGTCTGGTCGACCGGATGAGTTACACATCCTGGGGATGATCTTGAAGATGTTCTATGAAGAATGGTGTGTTCCTAAAGAAAGATTGAAGACTCAGATCTGTGTGGCCGACAGTGTGTTGATCTGCATGAAGTCTTTTTGTAATTAGTCATATTGTATTTATGTATTTGCTCTGTAATGTTTGCTGACTTTGATGATTATCCCTAAGTCAATGTCTTGTATAAATAAGGAGTTGTAAAGTCATTTCAAAAGGAGGATGGAGATGAGAATGTTGTAGAGAGGAGTAGAGCGAAAAGGTAGAGCAGAAGTATTGAGCTTGAATGGAACTGACTCAAGCATGGTGAAGATGTTGTTCTTCAGTTCAAGTATGTAATACTTATTATTCTGTAGACAGTGTGTCTCCTGTAGGCAGTGGGCCTCTTGTGAACAGTGTGCTCAGGCAGTGAGCCCTAATTGGCATGTGCCATTTTGTTCTTTGCATTCTTTTAACAGAGAATACAATCTTGGGTTAGTCACCCCGTGGTTTTTCCTTTAACTGGGTTTTCCACATCAAAAATCTTGGTGTCTTATATGTTAATGTGTTTCTACTCTTGAATTATTGCATTATGTTTCCATGATTGATTTATCATTATACTGTTGAATTAAGTAAAGGATTTAATTTCTTAATTGGAAGAAAGTTTTTGGACAACTGATTCACCCCCCCTCTTAGTTGTCTGTCCTAAATCCAACAATACCATCCTAAAAGTACGACCAAGATTTTGCCATTGTATTTCAAAAATCTGTAGGAGTGTTCCATTGATTTTGGTCTTTTCATGAACAATTCACCTAATCCAATGCTTGGAGTAGCAAAGAAAAGGTGGAACATTTAAACTTCAGAGAAAAAAATGAGAGAAGTGGTGACTCCTGCTAACTTGAGATTATTTATGAGGAAGGCCAGGTTAATATCCAAAATGATGGATAAATACCAATAGGAGTGGATAGGTGGTTGTTTCAAACCCCCTCTCATCATTGAGCCACTACCTGTGTGGGATGAACAAATGGAAGATGATAAGTTGCAAGAGTGGATGAAGCAGGTTGATCAGTACAAGGGAAATAGTAATACAGACCACACCACTTAGACTACCTATGCACAAGACTATAGCTTGACTGACAGGATATTCCACCAGAATAAGTCCAGATTGTGAGAAGCAGGAGGACCTGCTAATCCTTAAGTACGGGGGGATGATGAGTGCCAAGTAGCACCCATGAAATACATCTTTTTACCTCTCTCTTTTTCCCTTCTTATTCCATTGTCCTGATGACTACACCAAAATAGGCTAACAAGATTGTGCTAATAATGATTAATAAGAGATGAATTACTTAGGATCATGATTCCTGATTGAAGGACTAATGTGCATTGAATTGATTGAAAAATGAAAAAATCTTCTCTTTTTGAATCAACAGGTGTAGGTGTTTGGGTAGACAATTTTGTGCATCTCTGGAGATAGTCCTAATGATCTCCAGAGCCAACATCAGAATGCCATGACTGGTCTGCAATGCTTCCAATTTGATTGGACAGATTTTGGGATAAGGAGGTGAATCATCTCCAGAGCTGGATTGAAGTCTTGAGCATCTCTAGAGCTGAACAAAGTCACAATCATATCTCTAGAGCTACAGATGGAAACATACATCTCTGGCACCTCTTTAGAATAGTACAGATTTCTAGTACAACTGTTAGTCAGACACTTCCAGTTGTGATTAGGATGCTCTTGATGTTACTCAAATCATCACTTGAGTAATTAAGGGCAGTCTATAGTTGACTACTAAAAGTTTTTCTCTTTTTGATTTTACACTAGTTACTGATAAACTAATTTAGATACCTATATTTTAGGGCCTCACTTCCCAAGTGTATTTAAAACTAAGACTCAGATTCAGTGTGGACTTATGTTCCACTCAATCTATTTTTATTGCATGAATATTTATTTTGTAGTTAGACAGTTAGTAGAATAAAAAGATTGTTGTTATCTCATAGAAGAACTAGTAGTTAAGATAAGTGATATCTCATCACTAATTTTAGATATAAACACACAGAGAAGCAACAAAGAGGACAATGATTATTTTTCTAATTTCTGTAATCTCATTTTGACATCAATATTTTCTGAATACAAAGCTGATGGAATTGGACTGAATTAAGTTGTGATATTATTCTCTCATGTTGATTCTTTACTTTAGTCTTTAGCCCTAAGGGTGTGGAGAAAGGGCTCACTCTCACCACCAAGGCAGAAGGCTAGTACTATTGGTTTCTTATTTTAGATTCTATTTAAGGAGATACTATTTTCATAGATAGATGCATGTTTCAGTTGAAAGGAATAATATAGATCTACTTTAAGCAATTCACTTTTTAGTTCTATTTTCAATATTCTTGGAATTCATTTCATAGCAGATAGATTAGTTTCTTTAAATCAGTAAAAGTCATTAGAATTAGTTAGATAAAACTGACAACTATCGGATTCCTAATTGCAGATAGCCAAGGACACAGCCCTGGATTTGACATCTGAAATATGATTAAATGATGAGGCACAATAACCCTTGTCAGATTGAAAGGAAACAAAATTTTTACCAAGGTTCCTCTTCCACCATCCTTATAGGGATCGAAAGATAACCTTCAAGAGTGAAACTATCCTTCACAAAAATTAGAAAATCAATTTTGTATCAGTTTCCTCTTCAGAAATGCCAAAAAACATGGAAAATCGTGAACCTTCAGAATCTCCCTTGGAAAATATAACTAACATGACAAGAAGAAATATGATTGCAAGGGAAAGAAGAAGAAAATGACAAGCATTAGCCAGAAAGTGATCTCTATAAGAAGAGAACATCCTGTCGAAAGAAATGGAAACAAAAGAAGAGATAAAGGAAAAAATTTCAAGTTGGTATATAGTGCCCTATGTACCCATTTCAAATAAAATTTGAGATTGGGAGGAAGATGATTTTCTCAAAGACAACTACTAGTGCGGTTGCATTTTAAAACAGGTAAGTATTGCTTGCCCATTCATCCACCTTTATGTAGCACCTCTTTGATTCGATCTCATGGGTGACCTCCTCTCATGTGTTGTTTTTCCCTTGTATTGTGTCAAATATTGTTTAGGTCTCCTTGGATGACCCTTGATACTCTTGTAAGGTCAAGAGTACAAGGAGACTGCCTCTATTGTGACACTTCTTCTATTTGTTTCTCTAATCTTCTATTCTCATATCTCTTATTCCAATTGTTGTGTGTGGTGCCTTGGGGGCATAACATTATGGAGGATGTCTTGGGGACATTTTCCCACATTGTGAACCTAAGTCAATTTTGTTTACTCTCCCATTTTTTCATGTTTTCATTCTTTCGTGGCTCTACTAGTTGGCTGATTACAATAACAAATAAATACTAATAAGGACTGTGTGTCCCTACAACAAGAAACCAAAATGGACCTAGTCCATATATGAAGATGGGGCTAATTTGATACTGAAGCTTGATCAGTAGAATCACTTTATGTTGTGATGTGATCATGTATCATATTGTGAAATTCTTGTAACAAACCTTTGCAATACTTTAAATCTAATTCATTGCACTTTGGATTGTTTTGTTTCTCACCTTGTAGCTACACTTAGTTCTGAGATACCTAAAGTATGACCTCACGACTATACTTGGTACCGAACCCACAAGTGTAGCCTTGGTTTATTAAGTGATATGATTTCTGTATAAGTTTCACGAGATGATTTGGTTGTTATCTTAGTTAAGATTTCTCTAGCCAAAGTTTGTTAATTGTTAGCATATAATACTAATGTGTTTCTATTGTGATTGTTGGAAGTAATTGGTGATCATAAGCACATGTCACTTTGGGGCATGGTCTTTGCAAGAGTTCTTTTTCCCTTATGTGTTTTCAACTTTACCTTAAACGTGATTACTACTGGCAAGCAGGATCAACCACTTTAAGGTGGGGACATATATTGTGGTAAATGCTTGGATAATTTAGATATTCTGATAAAGTGTGTTTGTGTATACTTCCTTTTCAATGTAAGGCATCTCCATGATGCAAGTGGGGTTGTATACTTTGTTTTGTGTGTTGTGCATGCTTCCTTTTCACCATAAGGCATCTCTATGATGCAGGTGGGGTTGTATTTTTTGAAAGCCCTTCTATAGAAGGCAGGATTGTGTATTCCCTTTAGTGGTTACACATCCTTTTTAAAAAAGTCCTATGTAGAGGCAGGGTTAAATATTGAGTTATTCACCATTAAGCATGTCTTTGGCAGTTGTGGTAGCATAGCTCAACCATCAGGTGTGTTTGGCTTGTCGTAGATGGTGGTGCGTAGTGATGAGCTCCCCCCATCACCCATATTTGATGTGTTTTAGACATATAGTGTGTCGACAACATACTCTACGATGCTTATTTATTCCATGTGTTTTCCATGTGTCTTCCTTGTGTGTCTTGTATGTTTTAGTGGTGGTGCATAGCGATGAGCTCCCCCCACTCTGTGTGTTTTGTGTGATTTTAATGGAAGCATGTAGAGATGAACTCCCTTCATCACCTAGTTAGGGTTATATAATTGTTTAATCATGTCTTCTCTTCATGTATGCCTTGTGTATTGCATGATTGCTTTCATGCCTTCTCGATGTATTACATGCCTTTTATTGTCTTCTTCATGTATTGTGTGCCTCCTTACTATATTCACTATGTCTTGTGTGAGTATCAAGTGTTTTCTTATGTTTGCCTAAGCTTGGGTAATAGAAATGGTTCTCCAAACTTAAGGTGTGTCTTCGCTCTAGTGTTTGATGTGTTTGATATGCTTTGAACGTGCTTTAATGCATGTACTAATCATAAGATCATACACACATTAAAATGGGGGCTAAATGTTATGGAGTAAAAATTGGCCACTTATCTTTTTACCTCATTGTTTAGCTCCTAGGTCCCTGTGCATACATTATACATTCTAAATATTCATCCTGATGCAATATTTGCCCAAAACTAGTGTAAATTGGTGTTAAAGAATAGATTTGTCATTGCTTGTTTTATTAGACTCGCGTTGTACTTGTTTTGATAAATTGTCCTCTGAAGGTTTTAGAAGATACAGCTCCCTTCTTATCATAATTTTGAAAATTTTGTATTACCCTTTTAACTTGAAAGCAGGAAAGATAGTTACATATAAATATTAAATTTAACTAAACCACAATACATAGTGTATTGCAGGCAGGAAATTTTATTCTCATAATAATTTAACCGACCTTCCTCTAGACATAAGAATGAAAGAAAATCATTGATCAATCCACTATAATATCAATACTCCACAAAGTGTAATGCAGATATTAGAATTCAAAGAATCACATATTCAACATATGAAGAATAAATGATAGATACTAAAAGGGACAATCAACTCATTACCAATCCTCCTCTAATATTTATGAAATCAGTCAATCACATACACTGTCTCAAATATCCCCCTTACTTCCCCGAAAGTAATATTTTATGATCTAGTCTTGAAAAGTAAATTTCTCCAAAAGGATCTTTCCTACTCTTATTCATCTATATTATATAGTGAAAAGAGAGGAACTAACTTTTTCCCCTTATAACTATTCATACAACTTAAAAATATATAATAAACAAAGTCCATGAGAAATATTAAATGAGAAGTAATATCGAATAACAAAGAGTCTTGACTTAACAAATTATAAAAATTCATAGAACGGTTATGAAAAGTTATTTCACTGTCTTCATCCTTTGTAGTATTAGATCCTTCTGGTTCATCTGGAGTCTTCTTATTTGATTCATCTTCAACTTTTTGTGATGCATTTAGCTTAGCATTCAAGACTTTGAATCTCCCTATAATTGAGAGGACATTTTTAGCATTAGGAATATTTGTGATTGTCATTCTTGCCCTCCACTTTTGCAATATGTTGCTAGTTTCCCCATACTTTCTTTCCATCTCCACAATATCCTTCTTGAAATTAAGAAAACAAGCAAATACATCACTGAGGCATTCTATTGAATTTCCTATGGCATCTTCCTTTATTTTCAACTCCTCAATAAGCAAATTCTTAAAGGCCTATATGATAGCATCTAGTTCTAACATATTAGACTCGGTCTCATCATACAGATCAATTCCCAAAGTTCCACAAGAAACTCTAAGATCAAGCAAATAAAATTCACTAGTACAAAAACAACATTATATTACTTTAAAAACTACTAAAAACTGCTTATAAATGACCAAACATGGTCACGTGACCATTAGTAGTTTATTGTCAGTCATTTATAATGTGACGAAATTGATGACTAAACCATTTTTATTCATTTATTGGTTGTTTTGATTGATTGATTTGGTAGTATATTTAGTCCTTGATTTAGTCATTGATTGCTATAATCTGGTCACTTATTTAGTCATTTTTTTCACTGGTATATTTATTCATTAATTTAGTTATTGATTGTTGTTAACTGGTCACTTATTTAGTAATTTTTATTCACTGATTTCTGTCCATTGGTAGTTTATTTAGTCATTAATTTTAATCATCATTTTGATAAATTTGGTAGTATATTTAGTCATTTTTATTCACTGTTAATGATTTCTGTCAATTGGTAGTATATTTAGTCAATTTAATTATTAATTAACGTCAATTAGTAGTATATTTAGTCATTTTAATTGATTGATATTTGAGAATTTAAACATAAAACATAGAAATACACATCAATCATCAATTAATTGCACACAATATAAAGACATCCATTGAGAAGGAAAAATCACTAAACTTTATTAAAAGAAAGGTGTTCTTACAACTTGCACAAGTCTGAAATATCTATCTTGCTTAAAAAATGCTTAGAAATAGAGTATTACAATGTTTATTTTCAGTCACAAGACTAAAAACCTGAGTTATAATGCACAGAAATGACAAGAAAGAAACTTCTCCAAGTGTAAAATGCTTTTCCAAAAAGTGAACTATCAGTAACTGATTCTCAACCATCCTAACTGCTACCACATGTCATCTAATCCACCCCATTAGTCTAGCACTTGTCCTCCTTGACTACAACCAAAGGAAATACACTGTCATATGTAGTCAGGTCTGTGATAGGATATTCATAATGTGAAACATGGACTAGATTAGGCTTCCTTAATGAAACATCATTGTATTCTTGTGACTTGTACTATCATTAGCATTGCTTATGGGACATGTTTTTATTGAGTTTGAAGATATCAGGTCCTCTTAAGGCATGGAATTAGATTCTTCCTTCATTAATGCATCTTCAAAAGGCTCTTTTTGAGTCTACACCATTCACTTACCCTGCCTCTATTACATTGGATACTTGGTAGGTAGTCATATTTAGAGTCCTTAGTCTTCACTCATTATGGTGACTGAATTGTGCATACTTGCTTTCTAGATGATTGCCCCGCAACTTTCATATACTTGGCTTTTAATGCTAACACTGCAGTCCTATGTTCCTTTGCTCATGCCACTGAAACCATGTTTACTATGCCTGTATCCCTTGGAACCATTGACCATTTCCACTCACCATGAACATCTTACCTCCATGCACTCATTATCTCTTTTTTATAGAATAGTCACCCATAAGTATACAAAATTTAGACTTTCATTTGTAGACTGTCATAGGTTTATGAAAATATCATATTCTTGCAACTATACTGCCATGTAGAATATATGCATTGTAATAATAGCATTATTAGTGGCTTTCCTTTTTTCTATTTAAGACTTCTATAAATTTGTCTACTGGTTGCTTCCAAAGTCTTGATGAAATGCTAACATCATCACCTTATGACTGTAAGATCTTCCTCATTGATCATTGTGCATTGCCAACTACCCTTCCTTTCTCAAAAACTAACACACCACCCTTGATCATAGCATCTTAAGACTCATCTCACTTTGTCTATGGCATGAACTGTGTACTTTATCTCTTTCTCACTATCATTTATGCTCCTTGAGTCTTCATGACTATCTTCATGACATCTCATATATGAAGCTCTCTCCTTTATGAAGCTCTCTCATTTATGTTCCTTGAGTCTTCATGACTGTCTTCATGACATCTCATAAATGAAACTCTCTCCTTTATGAAGCTCTCTCATTTATGCTCCTTAAGTCTCCATGACTATTTTCATGACTGAGTGTGGATAATGTGCCATATATGAAGCTCTCTCCTTTAATGTAGCCAACAATAACACTAGAATATTTTCATAGAGGCATATAAGCCAGTGATGCTGAATGTTTAGGAAGGAAAAGCAACATAAAATGAAGTCCAAAAAACCCATAAGACTTAAATATGTTTCTTTGCTTTGAAAAATGTGTTACAAAGTGTGTTTCTCAGTGCTGTGACTGAGAAAACTAAGTTACAATGGCTTTTTTTGCTTATACAACTCCAAAACAGACAAAAAACATTAAGATCCATGAACAACACATTCAAACTATTGCATAAAGTAGTGGGCCAAGATGTCTAACATCTAGTACATGATAAACATCAACTCTGTCATTTTTGTCAAATATTTTAGTGGCCACCGTGTGAAGGTCCCTTCTTTCTCTTTCAGACAGACAACTCCATCTATTTTGTCTTCATAAGAAAGGGGTATGCTACTTGTGACCTTTAAAATATTTACATTTGCATATCATGTTCCTTTCAAATTGACTCCATGTACAATAGATAGTGAGTGAATCCACCCAATACCCACATTAGCACCATCAAATGGGTCCAACACCCCAACTTTATCCCCTTCTTGGAGTTTATCAATATTAAATGTCTGCAAAAACAAAAAAAATACACATTATATTGAGATATAAAACACACATTATATTATTTTTGACAGCTGTATGTAATGTCTAATGTCTTGGAACAAACCAGTTTTTGTATGTGCTTTTTTATTTTGTTGAATAACAAAGAAGCAACTTTTTACTTTGAAGAAAAAAAACCCATTGCGAGGGACAAACAAATCAAGGCAAAGACTACAATAGTGCTATTTTGTATGAGTACTCTAGAAAGAGACATGGATTGACAATGAAGTCCCCCCAACTAAGGACCATGACATCCCTGAACACAATGCACTAATTCATAGTCAAAATCTATGCATGCACTCTATTACAACTAAGCTCTAAGCTTCCATATGTAAATGATATGTTCTCTCTTATTTCCATAATCTATGTATACTAGCTAATTACACTTCACTACTATTCTAACTAGCTTCTATCAAATAGGTAATGATTACCCTTATTTACATAATAAAAAAACCATTACTTACTTGAATAGTACTTACTTGCATGTACTTTTATAGAACTCACCTCGAGTTCAACATGACTACTACTATGAATATCATGTGCATGCTCATCAATTTCATCATCATAATTATCCCTATCAACATTGACATGAAGTTGTACAGTTTTGTAGAGAGCTCTATTGATAGGGCCTTTTACTTATTGTTCTGCTTTCATATAATTGCTCTGCATGTGGTTTAATCATCATGCAAAAATTAATATAAGTCAAGTTAAGAATACGAAAGCTATAAATATTTGTCCAAAAGAACATTTTAAGCATGAAGAATTACTAACAAAACATTGGGATAGATTAACTTACAACTTAAAGAATGCAAAAGCTATAATTTTTTGTCCAAAAGAACATTTTAAGCATGAATAATGACAAAACATTAGGACAGATAACTAACAACTATTATATTACCTCAACTTTAGCATAACTATGATGACTGTGCTACACATTCTTGTCCAATTCATCATTATCACTATCAATATCAATAGCTCTCTTGACATCATGAAGGTGTTTTTTCTTTCCTGCTGCTTTGATTAAATTGCTCTACATGTGGTTTAACCATCACACAAAAAATATACAAAGCATTCAATAGTCAAGTAAAGAATGCAAGCTATAAATTTGTCCAAAAGAACATTTTTTGGATCACTCCAAGAATAAAGAAACTGGGCTGGATTCTCCTATGCTCAAATTTCAATAATCTACATATTAAGAGGCATTTGTATACAGAATTTCCAAACAATAAGAAATGAGATCAATAGAGACTCTTACCTCATCTGAATCCATTGATATATGCTCATTTCATGTAGAAACTATAGGGTTAACGAAGGCAACCAACTATGAAACTTGTTGACTGAGACTATATATGCAATTTAGTACATGTTGGTACCCTTCATTTGAGTTGACACAATCTAAAGAGGTTGATCCTATTGGGCATGTAACAGATGGCTATGAAATCTCTGTTGATGAACTAGATTTCCACTTTATCCTACTCTGAGATTTACTAGGATCTAGTGCTACTATATAATTGACAATATCTTCTGCACCTACTTCTCTATTATTGTTTTCCACCTAAAATACAATGTCAATTTCAACATATAGTCAGTTCAATAAAAAACCAAAATAAATAACACAATGTAAATTGAACCAAAAAGCCATACACTTACTCCAAATTTGTCCATTTTGGCCTGCAACCCAGCTCAGCCAAATGTATATCCAGCCCTCACATTATCTCTTGCTCTCTTTCCTCTGTTACTCTTTGCCAAATATTCTTCAGAATGCATACTTTGTTTAAATGCCTCCCACTGTTTGGAACATAGAGTGGAGTCTAACCTCTCTTTTCCCTCCATGATTATTTTTCTGCAATTGTATCTAAAATTGTTCATCAAAATTCTCATGTTTTTCTTGTAATATTTTCTAGAGATTTGTCCACCAGTAGTCTCAAAAGCATTTTCCATTTTTTGTATAACATTTTTAGCATATCGTGCATCTTGCTCTGTAAAACTTGTTTTGCAAATATCCAAATGGGCCCTACATCTTACACCCAACTTGGAGGCCCACTTTGCAACATTTGGCCCAATGGGCTCACCATCTCTCGATACCTCAAGAAATAATGGCTTCTTGCCTTCTAATTTTCTTTCTTTTACATTCCTCTTTGTAGATCTATACAAATCTTGACTCAATCTTTATCTTTTGACAAAATCATCCACATCTTCTATTAAACTACTACCAATATTTCTGGCTGAACCACTAGTTCCATCAAAAGTTCTAGATACAACAGGTGCACTCTAAGGTACAACAGATGCAGGTGGTCTCTCTTCATGACTTTCATTAACTGAAACTTCATGCTCCTTGGCCACATCAGGTGTGGCATCAGTAGGTAGATCATGAGTACCTGTCTCCATAGATTTCACTTCAAACACATCCTTTAATCTTGAATAAATCATCTATAGACCTATTGTTCCTTTAATTCTCTGATGTTTTTCAATAATCTCTCTTAGACTTTGTTCTAAGAGATCATCACAACGTTGCACATCACCATGTGTTATATCAGGTTGCACATGATCACCATGTGCTATATCAGGCTGCACATGATCACCATGTGCTATATTAGGCTACACATCACCATGTTCTATATCATGATGCACATGATCATCATTGCAACTATTGTTTTCAACAACTACATTTGTTGAATCATAAAAGTGGTGGCTTCTATGAGATGGCGGCACTGTATCTTTTCTTTCCTTTTGTTTTTTCTCCACATTTTCTTTGCACTCTTTTTGTTGCCTATAAAACAAAAAATAAGATGTAATATCATATTATGTCTTATATACATAAAGCTCTTGCCTATAAAATTTCATTAAACACTATTAAACAAATAATATACTACTTAATGGCTTTACAACTTGCCTATTTGTCAAACCAAGAATCAATATATATTCATTATTCTTGGCCACTTTTTCTCTATGAAGGCGCTCATAATTTGTCAGTGAAGTTTTAGTATTATGATCACTATCATCTAATTTGTACCTTACAGCCCTTCTCTTCATTTCCTGAAGTCCAAATAAATAATAATGTATAAGTCAACAACTTGAATCAGTAAAACTTTATTGAGTTCATAAGTTGATAATTATTGACTTTCCAATCTACTGACAACTGCAAATGAAAACTTAAAATAGAATTTAGTTTACAGATAAAAAGAATTTGCAGTCAAAAACCAAGAAGATGTTTACAATTACAGGTATCAGACAAATTTCCCTTAGCGATATATTTAGAAGAAAAGAACTAATAAAAACATAACACAAGTAGGATGAAGGAAAAACATAGTCTAGTTCATCATGAGGTGTGTTGGAACCATTCAAAATTTCACATAGTCCCACTCTGTTTCATACATTTTCCTTCCATAAATCCATAATTAGGGATTCATATTCCTTTTAGAATTGTTCCAAGAGTCATTTATGAGCATCTCATATCAGGTCTATGTGAAATAAATTTATATTTTTGACCATTGATGTGTTTTTGTCTCTTACCATAGCCCCACAGTACATGCAAACAGCCTTGGCCAGTGTACGAGAATTAGAGGATGTGAATACACAATTACTGTTTCCCCACAAAATGTAGAAAATTTAGTTGAAGTGTTGCGGTATAAACTCAAGTGACACATAACATGTTACCGTGCCCTCGTAACAGGTAAGGAGATGTTTGGCGGCAATGTGGTAGGAAGGAGTTAGCATAAAGTGTTCACCGCATCCCCGCGATGGTTTCAAGTCAAGCCTGCGGTGTTGTGGTATAAGGAGTTCAAGTGACTGGTAATGCTACATACCGTGGCCCTGAGATGCTTATAACTTTGATTGGAGGTAATGTGGTAAACAACAAATGGGAGACCAAAGGCTCTCGCAGCCCTCTGATGGTCAAGCCAAAGCTTGGCGGTGGCATGGTAAAAGACATAAGGGATAACATGTATCCTGCCATCCCGCGGTGGTTTGTAACAAGGCTTGTGGGGTGGTAGTAAGTGGTGAAGATGAATGTAACTGTCCAAGAGGTCCCATGGTCTCGCAATTAGCCTAAGTTAGTCTTGCGGTGATGCAGTAAGGAATTAAATATCGAAATGACTTCAGTGCTGCCCCACAATGGTTATTATTGATGCTTGTAGGATTCCATTTTTCAAGGAAAGGATTACAAATCTTTAAATACTCACCTAACCATTAGATTGGATCAAATCAATGGTCTATGTTTGAAAAGAATTGAATGCTGAGATTTGTTGATTTCATGGCATGAACCAGAGTTAATGGCAAAATGACCATCTTCATGGCATGATAAAACTTGGGATTTCTTTGTATTTCTTCATTCCAGTGAATTTAGTGTTGATTATAGAAGGTGAATTCAAGATTTTTGTGCTCTCCTCAAGCATTTTCTGACTAGGTAAGTTTACCCCATCACTCTTTACATAGAAGTTGGTGTTTGGTTTGTGCTCTATTTTCAGCTAGTCTAGTAAAGTAAATAAAATATCAAAACCCTAGTTCATAGAGGCACTAAAGTATGGAACCTAAAAAATTAGAGTCTGTGCGTAAGATTACTGACCTCCCTGGTCCCAAGAAATGATCACTTCAATAATCATTGTTGGACATCCTATCACATTCAGTTGACAAGGGGTATTTTTAGTATTTTTGTGAAAAGAAAGATGGATAGGGACCAGTTGGAAACACATGGAATTTGGATTTGGCAAAGCTTGTGGTGCCAAATGTATTTGTTGATGTGGATTTGATTAGAACATTGGCACAACACTATCACTCAGCCACAAAAATAGTCAGACTACCAAATGGGTCACCCTTAGTGGTTGTGGATAGGAATGCAATCATAGACTACTTCATGTTGAGCAAGTAAGCCCTCACACAAGTAGATTTGCAAAAGAGTTACTATTTAGTATAGGAAAATTTGTAGAATTGGCACTGGGGCTTTTATTTATGAATTCAACCCAAATGCCATTTCCTAATGCCTCCATAAAAGTTTGTTGAGCCAACTCTAGTTCATCACACTCAAAATGAAGAACCCCAATGTTGTTTAACAATTGAATGGGTACTTCGTTTTTGCTCTTCTTCAGAAGAGACTTTGTTGTCTTAAGAAAATCTAAGGTTGCATTAGGATCTACTGATATTAATAACTCACCCATCTTGATAAATGCATGGGCATTGTTAAGGGAAATTTGGTTAAACAATGAATATACAATAAACAACATCAAATACCTGTAACTCAATAGAATAGTGAAATTAAGAAGATTAAATGAAATGAAGCAACAAATAAAACAATGCAAACTTTCCTTAGATCAAAACTTCTACTATTTGCCTATTAAAACCATCCTTGCTCATGTGAAGTAGGGCCCTCAGAGAGTGCACTCCTTTGCTATGTTCAAGGATGTCGATAGTAAATGGCTGTGGTGATAAACGTGCAATGAAGATGAGCTCCAAAGCAAATGTGTGATCTCAAGCTAATGAATAGAAATGGGGGTGCCAAAGGCGCACTGGTAAATTCCTACAGAGTAACAATACAAATAGCCTAGATGATAAGAATGGAAGAATGAGGTTCCATTTATAGACTTGGGAGGATGAAGATCAACAGTTGAGACGAAATGATTAGATCAATGGTTGAGAATGGTTGAGGAATGTGTAACGAATAAAAAGAGGACAAGTGTCCCACTTCCATCATGTAACAGATTTCACAAAATTGATTGAAGAGTTAATAGAATGGATTGAGGAATTGACAGAATTGATTGATCAGTTACCCGAATAGATTGATGCGCTGACAGAATTGATTGATCAGTTAATAGTTTTGATTGAGGAGTTAACTAATTTTGATTAGAGGAGAAATAGGACATGTGGGTGAGAGAATATTAGCTAATTAAATATTTGAAATATTTAATTACATGTGCAACATGGTGAGGTGGAAAGGTGAGGTGGATTTATGAAATTAGGACTTAGGATAGAAGAATTTGGATTAATTGAATAATTTAGGATTATTTATTTATGTGAGACTTTAGAAGAATTTAAGGAATTTAATCAAATAAATTGATTTTATTTAATTTCTACTTTAGAAGAAATAATTAAATATTTTGATATTTAATTAATTAAGAGGAATGTGAATCAAATAAATAAATTTGTTTATTTATTTATTGATAGAAGAATTGGAAGGGAATAAATATTAAGAATATTTATTTTGACTTAATCGTGTCATTTTTAGGCGTATACATTTTGCCCCTGTTTGATGCAATGCAGTTTACTACGTTGCTTCAAAGAATAAAAAGTCTGATGGTGATACATGCCCCAGTTTGCCCCTGGTATAGGTTATAATGATAGGATGCCCCCTCGGGAGATTGGATAGGAAAAAGGCAGAAGGCGTGAGACAAACAATCTCATGAAGACAAAGGGTTTAGGTTAGGTTGGAAGAAAACAAGACGCGTTGCAAAGAAATGAGAAGAAAACTGGAAGAAAAACGGGTGTGGGAAGTAGTCATAGTCACCACCTAGCCAAATTAGGGTTTGCAAGCTATATATAGGAGCTGGATCCACAAGATAAGTCATTTGTACACTTGCCTTGTCTAGATTTGTCTTGGAGAGCTTAGAGTAACTTTGGAGCAGCATGGCAGCTAGAGAGGTAGACATTCCACGCGAGGAACATCGATTCAAGCACGTTTGTTGATTCGGTTTGCTAGCAAAGGCAGGACCCCCAGTATGTACTTTGACAAATTTCTCCTAGGGTCAAGTTAGGGTGTCATAAATGCTAAGGGAAACAAGCTTAGACTGATGCGCTGAAACGCAAATTGGTGCATATGTTGCGCGAAACGGTACATATGTCATTTTGCAGCGCATATGCAGAATGTTGCGGCGCATGCATGAAAGTCGCACATTTGTAGATTTTGATGGCGCATACATGATTTTGTGGTGCATTTACCAAATGTAGCGGTGCATGCGTGAAAGCTGCACATACATAGCTGGAAACGATGCATTTATGTGTTTTTGCTGCACATTTGCCAGAAGTGGCGCATGTGTCAAGAAATGGCACTTTCATGAAGAAACGGTGCATTTACCACCTGTAGTGGCACATATGTTTTAGATAGTAGATTACTTAGCAAAATTGATTCGATTGGCATCCTGTTTGACGCATCAATCGATAAGCTATCTCTAAGATTGCAGGAATCTAGTCAAGAGATGTAGTGTGTTGTTTTGATCAATTTGAAATACTAAGTTAGTTGATATAGTTCGATAGATATGTTGAGTATGGTATTTGCAGCCTTAGATTGACACCTTGCTTTGTGTGCTTGCAGGAGGATAGACAAGAGACATTGCAGTCGAGGGAGCAGTTCCCCATGCCACTGTTGCAGAGATATATGCTTATAGAGATTGACAGAGAGGCGCTTGATGCTATGGGATTGGATTATGTATGCTTCATGCCCAAGGTTCGGGCGAACTGTGGATTGCTGACTGCTGCAGTGGAGAGGTTCCACAGCGAGTATGGGACCTTTCACTTCCCCACTAGTGAGATGACCATGACTTTGGAGGATGTCTACAGGATACTGCATTTGCCGATTCAGGGTGAGCTGGCGGAGTATGATGCACAGAGAGATGCAGAACTTACTGAGTGTAGGTGAGTATTCGATGACCCAGAGCTAATTGGACAGGTCATCCCTTGGTAGGATATCTATGACTGCTATGACTACTTCCCTGGGATAGTGGTAGGATTGATCGGAGGCGTAGTATGCCCTGACAGGAGATCGCATGGGTTCCCCATTGGATGGGGTAAGATCATGGAGAGGATGGTGACAGAGGGCACCCGATATGCATGGGGTGTCTGTGTACTGGCTCACTTGTATCATGACATGCACCAGGTAGTATACCATCGGAGCATGAGTCTATCTGCTGGGGTATCACTGCTACAGTTTTGGCTATGGGAACACATAGCGATCATGAGACCAATATGTGTTTTTGTGAGACAGAGGGGAGAGCCATATAGCTATGGCTACACAGGAGTGATTTCCCAGCATAAGTTGGGGAAGCTGGAGAATTGGAGACATGCCTTGGATGGGGTAGATGTGGTTGTCTGGTGACCATATCTAGACTGTGAGCCGTGGGATGACAAGGCAGACGAGCTATGGTACTGTTTCCAGACAAGATGGCTAATAGGGCGGACCCACCACATACTAGAGAGGCAGATTGTTGGCAGAGTACTGAGACAGTTTGGCAAGAGGCAGGGTATGCCACAGGGGCAGGCTTGGTTTGCATAGACACATGCGGAGAGGGTCAAATGGGACCGATGGCATCCTACGAGGAGGCCCTGGCAAAGTTTTGACAGACACTTTATGTCACCTGGGACATGAGGAGGGAGATAGTGGATGCCAAGACGTCACAGGATTATGAGGAGTGGTTTGCTGAGCACCCATAATTGAGATATTCAGGACCTGGGGTGCTAGTACCTCGCATAGATGAGGTAGACTCAGATGATGAGGGTCAGGTTGGTCAGAGGAGGAAGAGGGTGAGGGGAGAGGGAGAGGAGGTAGAGATGGAGGAGATGACGGAGGAGGAGGAGGAGTAGGTGGTGGTGACGATGGAGGCTGACCTAGACAGAGGCGGAGGGTCAGGGAGGGACCAGAGGTTAGACAACAGGTACCACAGGTACATCGAGGACATATGCCACCACCTCAGTAGGTGGTATAGTAGCAGGCAACACAATAGCAGGTGCCCCAGCAGTAGGTGCCCCAGGGTCCAGCACAGGCTGATGTCCATGAGAGGACTATAGCTACACTGAGAGGGTAGGTTAGACAGCTGCAGGCCCAGCTCAAGAGAGTTGAGGCCTGATGGGAGATAGATGCAGAGTACATTGCAGGTTTGACCAGAGAGAGGGATATGGTAGACGCTCAGATACGATTTATTCAAGTGGAGAGGGATACCGTAGTGGCAGCCCTAGGGACAGATGCGACGAGTAGCTTTTTGGTTCGGCAGGTGCAATAGGCACATGCCCAGCTAGCATAGGTACAGGGAGAGCTGGCACAGGTGTGAGGGTAGCTAGCAGAGGTACAGGGGGAGCTTGCTAGAGTGCAAGCCCAAACGCAGTATTACCGTGGATTATACCATGGTGTAGTGCCTGTTAGTCAAAGGGCTCTGAGCTACAGGAGTCAATCTCTTGCCTCATAGAGAGCAAGTCCATCAAGGTCAAGGGCCTCCATTATGGGCCCACAATAGTCTGAGGTTGGCAGAGGAGGAGGAGGAGACACTACCGGTAGTAGTGGTCCTTAGCAGAAGGGGTAAAGATTGGCAGAGTTTGGATCCTATGTACCTTTTTGATGGCTCAGATAGCTAGATAGACTTGTACCACTTTTGTATTTTGAGACATGTATCACCATCCGTTCGGGATGTATTTCATTGTATATGACACTGATTCAGAGATAGACATTTTGATATTTGTACGTTTGGACACCTTTTTTGATGATATGAGGATGCAGCTATTTTGATTTTCTCTATATGTATGAGTTATGATGCATGTCTATTGTATGATGCGATGTATGTGTTTATCGAATGCAGACTTAGATGTTTTTTTACTTGATGTTATGAGATGTTATCTTATGCAGATTTTTGATATGATGCCATGTGATGTTATATGACCTAATGTAGACTTAGATGTTTTTTACTTGATATGTTTCTAATGTGTGTGAATGTGACTGGTATTTATATGATTATGCAACTTATGTGATGCACTTTATCTATTTTTGATTTTTTCTGTTTCGACACTATGTGATGATTGCAACAACTGTATATGGATGACTTAATGCACTCTATTATGTATGCAACTGATTTAATCATGTAAATGACTATCTCATGTGATATGATATACAACTAGATGTTATGTTTTTGTGATGTCCAAATTTACTCTATCGACACAAAAATGACAGAATGATAGATAGAAGATTGATTTGACAGAAGAATGACTCGATAGCGAGATTCACAAGCTTCACTTTGTATTGTTACATTGCATTATTTGGATCTTTTATTGCATGGGACATGGATGTATGGATGTGTAAATGGATGTATAATGGATGGATTTGATTTTGATATCTTGATGGTGCAAGTATTTTGAAGTGCTTATTTCATCATTGGGTGATTTTTTTGGGTACTTTTTCTAAAATGTTGTAAGTTAAAACAAGCATCTAGGTATAATTGAACCAAGATGACCTGAGCATTTCTTACATGGATTTTGATTTAGCAAGCTAATACAAGCCTCGAGGTATAATTGAACTGAGATGATCTAAGTATTTCTTGCATATCAACAAACCAGGATTGCCCTCATTCATGTTAGACCTTGGATGTCCTCGATGATCTTTTATTGATCATGTCCTTAGACCAGGCTTCACATTACTAAAGTTTAATCCACAAACAAAAAGCAAAGAAAATAATCATGCCCCCATCATAGCATCTCTATCTTTTGGCATCCTTGAGTAGCATAGAAAGGCATGATAGCAGAAATCAAGACTCTGTAATTTTAACCTAACCAACACAAATCATTCTTGCATTTAGATGTGTTTGTTTCCTGCCATAATTTGAGTAAAATCATTTAGAAGGCCTTAGGTGTTTTTCTACTTTGCTTTGGATAGGTTAAGTGCCTCGTGTCAAAATTTCTACTTTGGGATCAGGTTCTGCTTGCGCTTGCTTGCTTGGTGAGATGGGCCTTAAGGGACTAACCTAGTGCCTCAAAGGCTCATTGCTAAATGGCCTTGCCTACGTGATGACGCAGAGGCAACGTAGTTCAAGGTAAACCCTAACGGACCTAAGACCTACGCGAGAGAAAGTGGAGATGGACTCAGATGGATAGAAGGACTAGATATGGGATGGATGGGACAGTGGAAGCCTCGATGGTGCATTAGGATAATGGCCTTGCCTACGTGATGACATAGAGGCAATGTAGTTCATGGATTTGGACCATGGAAAACTGATGAGAGACACTATGCTAGGCTCACGCTTACGGATACGGTATGGGATAAAACCTTGGTTGACAAGGCCTACAAAGAGATAGAGTAGTAAGCTATGATAGGTAACTATCAGGATTTTTGGACACCTTTTTTGATGATATGAGGATGCAACTATTTTGATTTTCTCTATATGTATGAGTTATGATGCATGTCTATTGTATGATGCGATGTATGTGTTTATCGAATGTAGACTTAGATGTTTTTTTACTTGATGTTATGAGATGTTATCTGATGCAGATTTTTGATATGATGCCATCTGATGTTATATGACCTAATGCAGACTTAGATGTTTTTTACTTGATATGTTTCTAATGTGTGTGAATGTGACTGGTATTTATATGATTATGCAACTTATGTGATGCACTTTATCTATTTTTGATTTTTTCTGTTTCGACACTATGTGATGATTGCAACAACTGTATATGGATGACTTAATGCACTCTATTATGTATGCAACTGATTTAATCATGTAAATGACTATCTCATGTGATATGATATACAACTAGATGTTATGTTTTTGTGATGTCCAAATTTACTCTATCGACACAAAAATGACAGAATGATAGATAGAAGATTGATTTGACAGAAGAATGACTCGATAGCGAGATTCACAAGCTTCACTTTGTATTGTTACATTGCATTATTTGGATCTTTTATTGCATGGGACATGGATGTATGGATGTGTAAATGGATGTATAATGGATGGATTTGATTTTGATATCTTGATGGTGCAAGTATTTTGAAGTGCTTATTTCATCATTGGGTGATTTTTTTGGGTACTTTTTCTAAAATGTTGTAAGTTAAAACAAGCATCTAGGTATAATTGAACCAAGATGACCTGAGCATTTCTTACATGGATTTTGATTTAGCAAGCTAATACAAGCCTCGAGGTATAATTGAACTGAGATGACCTAAGTATTTCTTGCATATCAACAAACCAGGATTGCCCTCATTCATGTTAGACCTTGGATGTCCTCGATGATCTTTTATTGATCATGTCCTTAGACCAGGCTTCACATTACTAAAGTTTAATCCACAAACAAAAAGCAAAGAAAATAATCATGCCCCCATCATAGCATCTCTATCTTTTGGCATCCTTGAGTAGCATAGAAAGGCATGATAGCAGAAATCAAGACTCTGTAATTTTAACCTAACCAACACAAATCATTCTTGCATTTAGATGTGTTTGTTTCCTGCCATAATTTGAGTAAAATAATTTAGAAGGCCTTAGGTGTTTTTCTACTTTGCTTTGGATAGATTAAGTGCCTCGTGTCAAAATTTCTACTTTGGGATCAGGTTCTGCTTGCGCTTGCTTGCTTGGTGAGATGGGCCTTAAGGGACTAACCTAGTGCCTCAAAGGCTCATTGCTAAATGGCCTTGCCTACGTGATGACGCAGAGGCAACGTAGTTCAAGGTAAACCCTAACGGACCTAAGACCTACGCGAGAGAAAGTGGAGATGGACTCAGATGGATAGAAGGACTAGATATGGGATGGATGGGACAGTGGAAGCCTCGACGGTGCATTAGGATAATGGCCTTGCCTACGTGATGACATAGAGGCAATGTAGTTCATGGATTTGGACCATGGAAAACTGATGAGAGACACTATGCTAGGCTCACGCTTACGGATACGGTATGGGATAAAACCTTGGTTGACAAGGCCTACAAAGAGATAGAGTAGTAAGCTATGATAGGTAACTATCAGGATTTTTGGACACCTTTTTTGATGATATGAGGATGCAACTATTTTGATTTTCTCTATATGTATGAGTTATGATGCATGTCTATTGTATGATGCGATGTATGTGTTTATCGAATGTAGACTTAGATGTTTTTTTACTTGATGTTATGAGATGTTATCTGATGCAGATTTTTGATATGATGCCATCTGATGTTATATGACCTAATGCAGACTTAGATGTTTTTTACTTGATATGTTTCTAATGTGTGTGAATGTGACTGGTATTTATATGATTATGCAACTTATGTGATGCACTTTATCTATTTTTGATTTTTTCTGTTTCGACACTATGTGATGATTGCAACAACTGTATATGGATGACTTAATGCACTCTATTATGTATGCAACTGATTTAATCATGTAAATGACTATCTCATGTGATATGATATACAACTAGATGTTATGTTTTTGTGATGTCCAAATTTACTCTATCGACACAAAAATGACAGAATGATAGATAGAAGATTGATTTGACAGAAGAATGACTCGATAGCGAGATTCACAAGCTTCACTTTGTATTGTTACATTGCATTATTTGGATCTTTTATTGCATGGGACATGGATGTATGGATGTGTAAATGGATGTATAATGGATGGATTTGATTTTGATATCTTGATGGTGCAAGTATTTTGAAGTGCTTATTTCATCATTGGGTGATTTTTTTGGGTACTTTTTCTAAAATGTTGTAAGTTAAAACAAGCATCTAGGTATAATTGAACCAAGATGACCTGAGCATTTCTTACATGGATTTTGATTTAGCAAGCTAATACAAGCCTCGAGGTATAATTGAACTGAGATGACCTAAGTATTTCTTGCATATCAACAAACCAGGATTGCCCTCATTCATGTTAGACCTTGGATGTCCTCGATGATCTTTTATTGATCATGTCCTTAGACCAGGCTTCACATTACTAAAGTTTAATCCACAAACAAAAAGCAAAGAAAATAATCATGCCCCCATCATAGCATCTCTATCTTTTGGCATCCTTGAGTAGCATAGAAAGGCATGATAGCAGAAATCAAGACTCTGTAATTTTAACCTAACCAACACAAATCATTCTTGCATTTAGATGTGTTTGTTTCCTGCCATAATTTGAGTAAAATCATTTAGAAGGCCTTAGGTGTTTTTCTACTTTGCTTTGGATAGGTTAAGTGCCTCGTGTCAAAATTTCTACTTTGGGATCAGGTTCTGCTTGCGCTTGCTTGCTTGGTGAGATGGGCCTTAAGGGACTAACCTAGTGCCTCAAAGGCTCATTGCTAAATGGCCTTGCCTACGTGATGACGCAGAGGCAACGTAGTTCAAGGTAAACCCTAACAGACCTAAGACCTACGCGAGAGAAAGTGGAGATGGACTCAGATGGATAGAAGGACTAGATATGGGATGGATGGGACAGTGGAAGCCTCGACGGTGCATTAGGATAATGGCCTTGCCTACGTGATGACATAGAGGCAATGTAGTTCATGGATTTGGACCATGGAAAACTGATGAGAGACACTATGCTAGGCTCACGCTTACGGATACGGTATGGGATAAAACCTTGGTTGACAAGGCCTACAAAGAGATAGAGTAGTAAGCCATGATAGGTAACTATCAGGATTTTATTATGGGACAGATATGGGTCAAATGGGACATGAGTGAAAGAAGAATGGACACAAGGTGATTGGTTTCCCAAAGATGGAGAAGGTAGTTCATCACAAGTAACACCTGTTTACTAGGTTTTCACCACTTGCTTTTATTTGCACGAAGAAGCTAGAAAGTATACATGATGCCTATTTTCCAGGTTTTCACCATGATACCTATCCAAGGTGCCTGTTTGTCAGGTTTTCACCAAAGGATGAATTTTTTGTATTTTTCTAATCTTTTGACTTTTTTGTATTTTTCTGATTTTTTGACTTTTTTGTATTTTTCTCATTTTTTGATTTGCTTGTATTTTATGCCCCCCTTACATTGAGGTTCCCCTAGGTATAAAACTTATGAAGGTGCATGCTGTTGATTGGGTCATCGAACAGCTCACCCTCTGATGTTGCCAACTGATATGCCCCTAATCCATAAGCAGCTACAATCACATAAGGCCCAAGCCAGTTGGGTTTGAACTTGCCTTTCTTTTCTCTGTCTTGTTGGTTGTGAGGATTCTCCTTAAGAACGAGGTCTCCAACTTTAAAGATTCTTGGGCAAACTCTGTGGTTATAGCTTCTTGACATCATTTGTTGATATGCTTTGAGATTATCAAAGGCTTTCTATCGCCTCTCTTCCAGCAACTCTAGCTCTTGCAACCTGGAGACTCTGTATTCTCCATCTGATATGAGGCCTTTTAATGACACCCTAAGAGATGGTAATTCAACCTCAATGGGGAGGATAGTTTCTGAGCCATAGACAAGGGCGCAGGGTGTAGCACTTATGGGAGTGCGTATACTGGTTCTGTAGGCCCACAGAGCGGGATTGAGTTGGATATGCCAATCACGGCCAGCATCGTTGACTATCTTCTTGAGATTTCAATATGGTCTTGTTGGACGCTTCAGCTTGACCATTACCTTGGGGGTAGTACGGAGTGGAGAAATGGTGTTGGATCTTGAAACGTTCACAGAGTTCTTGGACATCCCAGTTTTTAAATGGTCTTCTGTTATCCGTGATAATGGATGAAGGAATTTTGTATCTGCAGATGAGGTAATTCAGGATGAATGAGGAGATTTGCTTACCTATGACGGTGGTGAGGGGAACAGCTTCAATCCACTTTGTAAAATACTCAGTGGCAGTTATGATGAATTTGTGGCCGTTGGATGAGGATGGATGGATCTTTCCCACAAGGTCAAGTCCCCATTGGCAGAAGGGCCAAGGTGTCGTTAAAGGTCTCAACACTTGAGCCGGTGCATGTATCAGGTTCCCATGTATTTGACACTGCTTGCACTTCTTGACAAACTGATATGAATCCATTTCCATGTTCGGCCAGTAATAACCCAAACACATGAGTTTCTTGGCTAAGGAAGGACCGCTAGAGTGTGTTCCGTAGATCCCCTCGTGTATGTCTTGCAAGGCGGTTATGGATTCTTCTCATTCTAAACAACAAAGTCAAGTACCATCTAGACCACGTCGGTATAGTGTATCGGCAATGATGGTATAGTGAGAGGTTTGGTGTATAAAAGTTTGTCACTGGTTAGAAGATAGGTCAGGTGGGAGGATGTTGTTCTTGAGGTAAGTGTAAACCTTACCATACCAAGGTGAATCAAATCCAACTAGAAAGCATATGGAATGGGTCTTAGGAAGATCATAAGCTGGCTGCCGAATAGTTTCCACTAAGAACTTGTATCTTGACTCATTCTCTGGCATTTCAATAAAAGAGGCAATTGTTACCATGGCATCTACTGCTTTGTTCTCAATCCTAGGTATTTTCTCAAAGGAGATGATGACAAAGTATTCTTTGAAGTCGTCGATCATCCGCTTGTACGAGATAAGCTTGTCGTCTTTGGTTTGGTACTCATCATTGACCTAATTGATTATTAGTTGAGAATCACCATAGACGTGTAGCTCCTTGATTTTCCATTTTGTAGCCATCTTGAGGCCAATTACCAAGGCTTCATATTCTGCTATGTTATTGGTGCATGGGAATAACAAGCAGTAAGACTTTGGGATGGTATCTCCATGAGGAGTTACAAACAGGATTCTTGCCCCCAATCCATGGTTTGTGTAAGAACCATCAAAGTAGAGTTTCCAGGAATATGTTGATACATTAAATAGAGATTCATCCAAAAACTCAAATTGCATTGGTGTGGTGTCCTGTAATGGTGCATCTGCGAGTTGATCAGCTATGACCTATCCCTTGATAGCTTTTCTATCTACATATTCAATGTCGTACTCGCTTAAGAGCATTACCCATTTAGCTAGGTGACCTGTGAGAGTTGTTTTGCTTAGTAGGTACTTCAGTGGATCTATTTTTGCAATAAGTTTGACTAGATGTGCAAGCATATAATGTCATAGTTTTTGTGAAGCAAAAACTACCGCAAGACATGATCTTTCTATCTGTGAGTATTGTAATTCATAGCCCACTAATGTTCGGCTGATGTAGTAGACGGCTCTTTCTTTATTCTCATAATCTTGTTGTGCTAGAAGAGCCCCAAGAGCTGTAGGTGTAGAAGATATGTAGAGTATTAGTGGTTTCCCTTGGATAGGAGGCATGAGAATGGGTGGATTCATAAGATATTGTTTCAGTTTGTTGAATGCCTCTTCACACCTTTCATCCCATCTGAATGGAATGTTCTTATGTCAAAATTGACTGAATGGTTGGCACTTATCTGCTAGCTAGGATATGAATCTGCAGATTGCTTGCAGCTTTCCCTGTAGCGATCTTAATTGAGTAAGAGTCTTAGGTGGTGGCATGTCCATAATAGCCTTGACTTTGGCGGGGTCCACCTCTATTCCATTTGCCGACACGATGAAGCCTAGTAACTTGCCTGAAGTGACTTCAAACACACATTTCTTTGGGTTCAACTTGACTTTGAATTGGTCTAATCTCTGAAAGACTTTCTCTAACACATCTAGGTGTGATTCTCTTGTGAGCAACTTTGCTAGGATATCATCGACATAGTCCCCCATTGTGACATGCATCATATCATGGAATATAGTCGTCATAGCATGTTGATATGTGGCTCCTACATTTTTTTAGCCCGAATGGCATGACATTCTAGCAGAAAGTGCCCCATAGACAAGTAAACATTGTCTTTTGTTGGTCTTCTAGTGCTATTCAGATCTGATTATATCCTGAGAATCCATCCATGAGAGATAACATGGTGTGCCCTACTGTTAAGTCGACTATGATATCAATATTTGGAAACAGAAAATCATCCTTGCGGCAGGCTTTGTTTAGATCTCTAAAGTCTTTGCATAGTCTGACTCAGCCATCAGGTTTGGACACTGGTACAATGTTGGATATCCACTTTGGGTAGTGTATAGCTCTGATGAACCCTACATCCAGTAATTTCTTGAGTTCCTCTTTGACTAATAGCGCTATGTGTGGATGCATCTTTCTAAGCTTCCGCTTCATTGGTTTTACTCCTGGGTCTAATGGAAGATGATGTAGAATCAAGTTTGGGTCTAGACCTGGCATGTCTACATATGACCAAGTGAAGCTGCCCCTCTTTTTCTTGAAGAACGGTACAAACTTGGTCTTTTCTGGTGGGGTAAGAGACTTAGCAAAGTGGATGATCTTAGGTTGTTCCTCTATTCCAATATTAACAGGCTCTGTCAGCTCCACAACAATCTAAGACTTCTCTTGGTGCATGTCATTAGGGAGAGTGTCAAGCCTTCCATCGTCAGGTGCCACAGTTGGGTTTTCACCTTCGGATGTGTCCTTTCTTTTTACTATTTTGGGATCTAACACTGCCGCAAAGTAGTTTTCACCGTCAAATCTAGTTTTTATCTTGACATTTTTGCGACTGGAAGGCTTGGCACCCTCTCTGAAGTAAGCCACGGTATTAAGTTCAATAGAAAAACTAGCTTTATGATCTCCTTTGGGTAGGTGGTCCCTAAGTTCCATATAGTCAATATAAGCATCATCATTTTGGAACATATCTAGTCGGGGAGTTCCTCGTAGATCCCAGTCAATAAGCTCAGGATGCACAAGGGGGAGGGAGTCGGAGGATAGATTTGATTCATTGATAGTTTGAATGGATATGCTAGGAGTATAGGTAGGGGTGGTGTTCAGGATGGTACTTTCCTCCAAGTTGTTTATTGCAATGGAACTCGAACCTTCCTCGAAAGCCATAATCTCAGAGATGGGCAAATCAGACTCTAGTGGTCTGTTTGGTAGCGTTTGTCCCTCACGGTAGGGGCTAAAAGTTTGAATGGTATTGACCTCTTTGTCATCATAGGAATGCTCTATTAGCTCATCCCACTCATATTCATTGGAATCTATGTCGCTGTCCTCTTGAAGTGTATGGATCATTTCTACAAGACAAGCGTTTTCTTTAGCCTTGCCCTTGCCTTTGTATCCTAGGCCATTTGTATTTCTAGCCAATGAGGATGAAGAAGGTTGGATGGGTTCTATGATTCCTTCTTTTCTTAGGTCGATGGGGCCTTGTCCTTCGTAACCCATTCTGTGTAGATAGCTTCGCCTCGCCCATAGAGTTCTGTTGGGAGTCTAGGCGATTCTTGTGGTGTATTCTCTTCTTCAGTATAAAGCCATTGTAGAATATCTCTTTCTTCTGTCTCATTAGATAAGGTCCCCCATTTTACAAAGGGAGCTATGGGAGCTATAGGAGGAGTAGATGGCTTTGGAAAATGCTTGGGTCAGCCAAAAGAACTAGGAGACAAAGGCATCTTGGCTAGATTTAGGCTGTACTCTATGGAGCATTCCCCAACTTCGGTTTCTTTGATGGTATCTTTCTACTCTTTAGGCCTTGATGAGGAAGCTTCAGTGGTATGATCATGGTGCGGGATAGGGGATGTATAAGCTCTATTATTTGGTATGATGTAATCAGGTTTTGTAAGGAAAGAGTTGCAAAGTTGATAGTGGTCAGGGTCACCTTGGATGGTGACTTGTTTGCCACCGTGCAGGAATTTTATGCATTGGTGATAGGTAGAGGGTATGACCTTAATGGCATGAATCCATGGTCTCCTTAGAAGGATATTATAAGCAAGCTCCCTATCAAGGACTTGGTACACAACATCTTTTATTACCGGTCCCACTTGTATGGGTAGGACTACTGTTCCCTTTGTAGTTCACTCTTCCTCATCATATGCTTTGATAGTAATCTTCTTCCTTGGATCAATTGCCTTTTTGGAGAACCCCAATGCAAGGACTAGCTTTAACGTGCAAATATTTAAACTAGCCCCCCATCAATGAGAACCCTCTTGATGCGATGCTTGTGGATGAAGGCGACAATATGTAGAGGGGTGTTATGAGGTTGAGACACAGAGAGGTCATCTTGCTCAGTAAATGATATGGAGCTTAAGGAGGTCAGATTACCTACCATGGTATGAAACTTCTCTTGGGCCAAGTTAGTGGGGACAGTGGTTTCCACTAAGGCTTTCTCGAGGATCTCCTTATGGAAAGGAGATAGACGCAACAACTCCAAGATAGAAATGTGGGCCAAAGTTTTCTGTAATTGGTTTATGACATTATACTGATGGAAGTTGGATTGAGAAGGTGACAACCTTGGAGGGGCGGTATTGAGTGTGACTTTACCACTGCAGGTAATGATACTACAACTAGTTCTGTTAGGTCCTGAGTTGGGCGTGATGACATTGATTTGCGGGACATGCTCAGCAATGCAATTTATGGTATAGTCAAATGGTACACTTGCATAGTTGGCATTACTATTCCCACTATTTTGAATTGGCCTATTGCGATTGTTGTTGTTATTGTCATTGTTGTTTTTGTTGTTGTATGGCCTGTTGTGATTTAGAAGTGGATCCCTGTAAGCCACATGTGTCTCATTGGAGGTATACTGTTGGGTTCCTCCTTGATTTTGATCAAGCACATCTTGGATAACATTTTTGAGATGGATACAATTGTTGGTTGTATGCTCCCTTCCTCTATGATATTCACAATAGTTCGTGTCCTTCCAATAGGGAGGTTTGACTATAGGCTCATAATCACTTGTTAGCGGTAGAGAAATTTCATTATTAGCCAATAACTTTCTTAATGTGGATTCTTGGGACTCACCTAGCGGTGTGAACTTTCGCCTTGGATTTGTACTGAACCATGGTCTTAGTTCTTGAGAGAATGGTTTGTTGGGTGCAACATTGTTTGCTTCTCCTTTGAGAGTGAATAAGGGTTGGTGCTTGGGAGCTGCCAGCTTGGCATCCACTACCCCATCGTTGACAACATTCTTATTCTTGGTCCAAAACTTTGATTTGTCTGTCGTGTAGTTGGAGGTAGGTGTGTCCTTGTATAACTTGATTGCCCCCTTGGCGATCATAGCTTTTTCGATGAACAATCCCATTTCAATGACTTTTGAGAATGATGTAGGGCATTGTATTTGTATTTGATAGCTAAGATCGGTATTGAGGTTATGGACAAACATCTCCAATAGCTACTTCTCAGGTATATCGTAAGAACACTTACTTGCTAGTTGTCTCCATCATTGTAGGAAGGTGGTGAATGACTCACCACTCTTTTGTTTGGTGTTCCATAGATCTAGCATAGATACTTCATGTTCGATATTGTAAGAGAAGTGCGTGATAAATTTGTTGACTAGTTCATCAAAAGTTTTGATGCCTAGTGGAAGCCGTGAGAACCACTCCATAGCTTGGCTTCCTAGAGACCTAGGGAATAGTCTCATTAAGTAAGTCTCATTGCGAGCTACTTCCAAACATGCTGCGTTGAATTCCCTAATATGATCTCTAGGGTCCCCTTTCCCTTTGTACTTGTCAAACTTAGGAACTTCGAATCGATAGGAAAATGGTTTCATGATCAAACTTTTATCAAAGGGGTACGGTGCAATATCTTCAAAGGAGTAGTTTTTAGTGTTTGTACCCATCTTGAGATTCGACATTTGTTGTGTTAGACTCTTGAGTTGTTTCCTCATTTCTTACATAGGAGCATTTTGGTCCATGGTTCTCTTTCCTTTATCATTTGTGTTTGGGTCTATGGCATTCTTTCCCTTTTCGTGATCATTTTCCATGTTTTCCAGGATTGAGCTTATATCAAAATCTGTAGGGAGTTTAATTCCAAGACTAGCAAGATGATAGAAATACTTATGAGGGTCTACATGGAGCACCTTCTCTACTAAGCATTGGAATTTCTGATCTTGGATGCTTCCTTGATAATCTTCGTGAGAGATTTCTTCATCACTATCATGAGGTGTGACGATGTGGTTGGATGAGTCGGTCATTTCAAGTTGCTTTTTGTATTGAGATCTAGTAAGAACCATGCAAGGTGACGTGGGATGAAATGGACTAGGACTAGAAATTTTGGCAAGGTGCCGACAGAGATTGTTGTGAATAGGATACCTAGGACAAGACTTGGATAAAGGACTTTCTCGCTCAATGATTTCAAGTAAGGTGGCTGATACAAGATGGTAGCCACTAGTAAGGGTATTCGATAAATGTCTTACTGTGTAGGGACTAGTCGTGTAACAAACCACTAGCAAATTTTTGTGATCTACTAGGTTTACTTGAATTCACAATGATACAAAAAAGGGACCTACGCTGACTTGATATGGGATAAGCTGACTTTGGGATTGGAAAGACTTGATAGAAGGTGAACGGAATGATTGACGAAAGAGAGACTTTTTGGATGAAATGGATGAAAATTGACTGCAAGGTAGAACCTAATCTCAGATCTTGGAGCTAAGTTGAAATGGGTACTCAGAACTGGTAAAATTTTTCCCTCAAAATTTGTGCAATGCTTACTGTCGTGTATGCATTGAAATAGATGCGCAGCAGAAATTGATAAATGCACAGCAAGTCAAAATATATGTGCCATACTAGTAAAAGATGTATGCGCAACAACAGACAACAAAAGTGCAGGAAGTCTAAACAAATGCACTGCAGGTCGGCACAGATGCCAGGAACAGAGGACGGATGTGCTGCTCTGGCTTTCTTCAGTGTTTTTGCAATTTTTGGAATTTTTTTTGATGTTTTTGGTACTTTGGTTGCAAAAAAAGGTCTTCCTGGTCGAATTTTTTGAATTAATGGAAAGAAAATGTAGCAAACACAAAGAATTTTTATGGTTTTTTTAACTTTTTTTTTAGTGATTTTTCTGACTCTTTTGGACTAAAAGAAAAATACACCCTAAGCTGGATAGGACAATATTTGTTGAATCCTCTAGCTGTGCAAATTCAAAGCATGTAGCTTCAAGATCTGGTAGCACCGGCTCCCCTCCATGGCACTCACTTCTCACGCATACTAGATCCAGGTTTCCTTAGGCTCGTACCCCCACTGAACCATAGGATTGTCCCTGCTACCTCTACTAAGAATCACATGAATTAAGGCCACTTCAAGGGCTTCACCCTTTGCATCAACAAATAGGGGTTTTTGGTATACTACACAATTGGTTCATAGTCAAGGCAACCGTTTGAGTGGTTACACATGCGGCGGCACTACTCTCCATTATGGAGTCTCCCAGCCTCAAAGGGTTGTGCCTTAGAGAGTTTTCGGGGAGGTTAGCCATCGGTGTAACACAGCAACACTCATTGCAGGAGGTTTCACCTCAAGTACATTCATTTTAAGTGGATTGGTAGGGCTTGGCTTTAGCCTATTTCCACTTAGGGTCATTCCCACTTGGACAGGTGTGCATCCAAGGGCAGGCCCCTCTAAAGGTTAAATAGATGGAATAACAAGTCTGGCATTCTGGTCACCCAGTAAAGGGGAGAGCATAAGCATGTTGTCATTCGATAAGCACAGAAGACACTGATTAATCCAACCTAATTAAAAGTAGAAAAACTAAATGGGCTAATCTACTTATGCACTCATGCTTTTGTTAACTTTGAAGTAGTTAAAAAGATAGCAATGTTCATTACCATTTGTAAGATAGCAATATGCAGATATAGCAATGGTTCAATTACTCTCTTCCTAGTTAAAGGCTATGGGGAATTTGTATGAGCATTCATTTTACTATCTTTTTAGAAATTGAAGTGTGAGTTTAGTAAATGCAACTAGATGAATCTAAACCAGTAGCCTAACCTGCAAAACAGATCAAGAGTACTCTTGTAAAGATGTCTACGTTAGCAAAAATCTTCTAAAAAACCCTAAGATCACTACCTACTATAGAAGTGTCGCTTCAGTGACTAAATGCGCAGAAATAGTCAATAGAAGCGTAGTAACACATATGCATCGTAATAGTGGTTAAAAGCGCAGTAAGAAAGAGTATATGCGTAGAAAGAACATATGCATAGTGACAAGAGATACATGTGCCGAAATAGTGGTTAAAAGCGCAGTAAGGCCACAGGCACTGGAACAGAGGACAGAAGTGTCGTGGAATTGTTCAGATGCACCGGATTAGCCTATGTGATGCCTGTATGGAACCTGTCTTCAAAAAATCTTAGATTTTGATTAAATAAAGGGGCAAGGCCCCATGGTGGGTGCCAAAAATGTTAAGGGAAATTTGGTTAAATAATGAATATACAATAAACAACATCAAATACCTGTAACTCAATAGAATAGTGAAACTAAGAAGATTAAATGAAATGAAGCAATGAATAAAACAATGCAAACCTTCCTTAGATCGAAACTTCTATTGTTTGCCTATTAAAACCATCCTTGCTCGTGTGAAGTAGGGCCCTCAAAGAGTGCACTCCTTTGCTGTGTTCAAGGATGTTGATAGTAAATGGTTGTGGTGAGAAACGTGCAATGAAGATGAGCTCCAAAGCAAATGTGTGATCTCAAGCTAATGAATAGAAATGGGGGTGCCAAAGGTGCGCTGGTAAATTCCTGCAGAGTAACAATACAAATAGCTTGGATGATAAGAATGGAAGAATAAGGTTCCATTTATAGACTTGGGAGGATGAAGATCAACGGTTGAGACGAAATGAGCAGATCAATGGTTGAGGAATGTGCAATGAATAAAAAGAGGACAAGTGTCCCACTTCCATCATGTAACAGGGTAGTTAACAAAATTGATTGAAGAGTTAATAGAATGAATTGAGGAATTGATAGAATTGATTGATCAGTTACCCGAATAGATTGAGGAGCTGACAGAATTGATTGATTAGTTAACAGTTTTGATTAAGGAGTTAACTAATTTTGATTAGAGGAGAAATAGGACATGTGGGGGAGAGAATATTAGCTAATTAAATATTTGAAATATTTAATTACATGTACAACATGGTGAGGTGGAAAGGTGAGGTGGATTTGATGAGGTGGATTTATGAAATTAGGACTTAGGATAGAAGAATTTGGATTAATTAAATAATTTAGGATTATTTATTTATGTGAGACTTTAGAGGAATTTAGGGAATTTAATCAAATAAATTGATTTTATTTAATTTCAACTTTAGAACAAATAATTAAATATTTTGATATTTAATTAATTAAGAGGAATGTGACTCAAATAAATAAATTTGTTTATTTATTTATTGATAGAAGAATTGGAAGGGAATAAATATTAAGAATATTTATTTAGACTAAATCATGTCATTTTTAGGTGTATACAGGCATCATGTGGATCTATGTGAGTTGCCTTTCTTAAAATTTCCAGAGCCTTCTCTGCCTACCCTTGTTGAGTATTTATATGGCCTACAACTTTTAATCTCTCATAGTTCTCAGGGTGGACCTCCAGAACCTTTTCAAAATTTGAGAGAGACCTCTTAAGATCTACCAGCTTCAATTGAACCTGTCCACAAAATCTTGTGGCCTCTAGCATTCCTTGACTAATGCCATGTTGTAGCGGCCAGTGGTGTCATAATCACATTTACTATGATAAGATTGTATAAGATTGTAATATGAATGAGATTTCATGAGAGGGTGGTTATCTGAAACAAGAGCTATCTCAGTCAACTATTCCATAAGAAAATGCTGCCCTTTGAAGGAAAAATGGTTTGTTAAATGATTCAATGCCATTACAGAGTACGAGTATAATTCAAAGTCTCTACTCATCTTTTCCATTCCTTCATGAACACTACCTTTTTCACTAACTATGAGAATCCTACAAGTAAGAAATGCACAAAACTGACCACAAAGATTTATGTAGAGGTAGAACATGATGCAGAGGAAGGACTCACACACAATAACCTTGACACATCCCAAACAAAGTTTCAATATACTTGATGCAAATATGCACCCTTGTTCATTCTTGACAATTTGCTCCTATGCCTAAAACATGGAAACAACACCCTAGTGACACTCAATCATTGAAGACAATGGAGGGGTGAAGAATAGAACTTGCACTATATGTTAATGGAGGGATGAAGAATCATAGTCGCATATTGTTAGGGCCTACACAAGCTTGGGAATAAACCAAGCTACCCATATTCCATGTTTTCTTCAATGATTGAGTGTCACTAGGGTGTTGTTTCCATGTTTCAATTATTTCGTATGACTGCCAACTATTTTAAATGAGCTTTATATATCATGTTGCTAGTACTTAGTAATTCAACACGATAAACATACTAAGTATTTGGATTATTAGACTATACTTCATATAAGCTCAAATTTTAATATTTCCTATCACCTAAATCTTTCCATTTATTTAGCTAACCATTTTTCTTAATACGACAACATTTTCTTGTGGAATAGTTGACTGAGATAGCTCTTGTTTTAACTAACCACCCTCTCATGAAATCTTGTCCATATTATAATCTTGCACGTTCTTATCATAGTAAAGGTGATTATGACACCACTAGCCATTACTACATGGCATCAATCAAGGAAATCCAGAGGCCACAAGATTTTGTGGATAGGTTCAATTGAAGCTGGGAGATCTTAAGAGTTCTCTCTCAATTTTTGAAAAGGTTTCGGAGGTCCACCTTGAGAACTATGAGAGATTAAAAGCTGTAGGCCATATATATGCTCAGTAAGGGCAAGCAGAGAAGGCTTCAGAAATTTGAAGAAATGCAACTCGCATAGATCCACATGATGCCCATGCATTTATCAAGATGGATGAGTTATTAATATCATCAAACCCCAATGCAGCCTTAGATTCTCTTAAGATAGGAAAGTCTCTTCTGAAGAAGAGTAGAGAAGTACCCATTCAATTGTTAAACAACATTGGGGTTCTTCATTTTGAGCATGATGAACAAGAGTTGGCTCAACAAACTTTTATGGAGGCATTAGGAAATGGCATTTGGGTTGAATTCATAAATAAAAGCCCTAGTGCCAATTCTACAATTTTTCCTGTGCTCTTTAAAATGGTCACACTTGTATTCCATAGATCCACTTAAAATTTCCAAATCCTTCTCTGCCTACCCTTACTGAGCATATATATCATGGCCTACACTTTTCTTAATGCTATCATTGATTATGAATTCTTCCATAGACTAGAAGAAGGTGGTGTTTCACTTGAGCTACCATGGGATAAAGTCACAACACTATTTAATCTTGCTAGGTTGTTTGAACAAATACATGGTACTGTATGCTCACAATCGTGACTCCAATTACCTGGGGCTATCAGGTCAGATTTTGGCACGCACACGGACCCTTCCTTCCTTGCCACAGGGCAATCTACCACATCACTCTCACTCACGTGGAAGTAGCCAGTTGAGATGAGGCAAGACACGGTGGGGGTCTGGCTTGTTGGAGAGCTAGACTTTGCAGAGAGGGGTTGACAAGTACTATGGCCTTTGTTGTTGTGTGCTTAGTTGTATGTTTCGTTCAATTGAAGTTGTAGTTGAGATAACCCTATGACCTGAAGGGTCACTGATTTCTCTTCTCCTATTAGGGTTTCTTAGATTCCACCTCTATGTGGGTGGGTGGTTATGTTCCTTTATGTCCTCTTGTCCTTCTATGCATTGAACAAGTTCTTGTTGTATCTGGTGTTGTCTAGTTTCTTCTAACAATAAGAGGACGAATGGGTCTCCTTGTGGTAGAACAAATTTTTCTTGTTGTGGTCTTGGATTAATCTCCTCAATCTCATCATGGATAGCCCTCACCCACTCTCCTCTCACTCCTAGGCACATTTGTGAGCCAAGATGGAGGTAGTTGTGTGATCACTAAACTTAACTAGATTTAGGGTTTTGACCTAGGGTTTAGTTGACCTAGGGTTTGACTATGTTTTGAATTATTTTTACCTCTTGATGCTATCAATGGTTTGATTGGAAATTTAACCGTGGTTATCTCGTGATGGTACCGAGGGTTCGCAATTTTGTCTATTCTAGGATTTCTATATGCATGCAAGCTAAATGATATGCAAAACATTTTTTGTGATTTTTTAGTATTTCATAAATGAAAAGTGCTTTTAATCTATGAAAGGGAAATATGTATGCAATCTTATATGATTTTTCTAATGCAAAGTTAACCTATGTTTTTTTGGGTTTCTGATGATTTTGAAGTAATCTAATCTAAAGAAAAGGGAAAATGCTTCTAATAATCTAGATCTAGAAATATGAAAGCAACTAATCTAACATGCAAGATCTAATTATAAAGGAAAAAGAAATGTTTTACTGTTCCCAAGAGCAAATTTAATTTCCTAATTACTAATAATTGAACAAAACAATGAAGGAACCTGAGAGAAACTAAGACTTGTGTGACTCCACTACCCTCAGAAATCCTTGACAATGGCAACCTCGAGTCCTTTTGCGGCAATGAGAGATCCTCTTGATGACAAAATGACACAAATAAGAAAAAAGAAGATTTGATGAAGCTTGAATGAGCTCAATGAGAGCTATGGTTGAGCATAATGGTATAGAATGAAGAAGCATAATGTTTCTTAGTTGAACAAATAAAGCAAAAGGCACCTTCATCCTGTGAGACCATTTGAATGGTAAGTTGAAGAGCAAAAACTAGTAAGAGTTGTGTGCATAATGAATTTGCCTTCCTTTGTGCTTGAGGGAGGGGGTATGTATAGGTTAGAAGAAGGGATGAGAGGTGGAGTTGATTGAGAAGTTAACTTAATTAATTGAAGAGTTAACAAGCATGATTGGGGAGTTAACAAGGTTCATTACCCAATGAACTCAGCTAACTATGGAGTGATAAATCAATTATAGCTTATCACTAGAGAGGGAATGGAGGTGAGGGAATGCATGAGATTGATTGAAGGTTAATTTGTGATAAAATAGAGCTAGTTATGAATGTGTGGGTGCATGAAATAGTTAACTCTATATTAGGCATCAAAAATCATGCAAACTAGAAGAAAAATAGGCTAAAACGGAGCAAAAATGAGTGAGAAACTCAAGTTTTTCTGTAGCTGCAAAAATGGCAGGGTCTCCCCTTTTGCCAGTAGGGTCACCCGAGGGGCAACCCTAGGTCACCTAAGGGAGATTCGGGTTGGACAGGGTCTGATGCAGAAAATTAGGTTGGGAGATGCAAGAAGAGAAGAAAAGGAGGGGTTCTGCCTCCAGAAATAGGTTAGTCATCTGCAAGAATCCAAATCTCCACTTGCATCTGTAGGATCTCCTAAGGGAGATCTAGAAATAATAGGGGGAGATTTGGATTGGTTGAGCGAAATTGAAAACCGCAAGCGGGAGATGGATAGGGGGACATCTAGAAGGGTTATAGAGGTGCATAGGATGAAAAACATAGGGGAAAGGTGAAAACTCACCTACAAGACACTTACAAGGCTTAGGAACAAGGTCGAAAGCTCAAAAAACATAAGTTGACAAGTGTCACAACAAGTGTCGAAAAGCGTCGTAAATGGCGAGAGAGAGAAATCGACAAAGAGAAAACAACACAAGACAAGAAAGACGACACATCATCAAGAGGTTTTCTACTTAAAGGACATTGTTTCATGCTTATATGTATGTGACAAGGATTTGAATCATCATAGGGGTCCTTGTGGAGGTTGTGCGTGATTTTTGTGATTACATATTTGCCCCCTCGGGGATAGTAGTCTACATGAAAGGTAGGTACCATTCCTAAACTAGTCCTTGTCTATTTTCCTGCAATTTGTATCTGCAATAACTAGTATTAGTCTGGTATTTAAATATATCAAAATGAATAATGAAAATTGAAATGATGAACTTACCATGGATTGTTGAGTTTGACTAGTTGTTTTGCCTTTGTCGGTTTGGACTTGTAGGGATGAGAGAACACAAAACAATGCACAAAATGGATGCATAAAAGTAAAGAACTAATCTAAAAATGCATAAATGAAATTAAGCTAAGGGTAAACAAAGCAAGCAAGATTGTGAGATCGGAGTAAAACGGTGACAGAATCATTTGTGTGAGCAGTCGTTAGAAAGGTATTGTCGAGGAGATCACAAAGATGGCTGCCTCTTCTTTAGCCATCAAAAATTAGGTATGTAATCAGTGAAAAACTGTTCTCTAAACCCTAGTTTGAATTTTGTGAAAAATCTCTTGAAATTGTCTATTTTTGATTATTTTCTCTATTGCATTGCATTTGTCTCGTCATTTAGAGCAAGATTGATTTTTTGTTTTCTGAAATTGGTTGAAAAATGAGGTTTTTAGAGTAGTTTTTGGTTGAGGGATCTTCCTCTAGGGTTGCCCCTTTTGTTAGGAACGGTCACCCAGGGGAGATCCTATCTGATAGCAAGGTCACTTGGGGGAGATCCTACAAAATAGCAGGGTCACCCAGGGGAGATCCGGAAAAACACCTGGGTCGCCCAGGGCTGACCCTATTGGGCTGAAATTAACTAAATTTTCATGTTGTTTAACACTTGTTTCACTCTGATCTAACATGTTTTGGTTGTTGTATTCACCAGTTTATTGTAATTTCCCTTCACTAGGATGACTCATGATTGTCTTTTAGATGATCTTGGTGTGCCCCCTACTATGGGGTGACACACTGACATTTTTGCTCTTGTCTTTCACGGTTGCCAAGTAAATACAGAGTTGAAGACCCAGGTTGACACCCTTAAGGGTGAGAATTAGGTACTTTGAGAGATGGCTCGCCTTAATTTTGGATGATGTGATGCTAGCATGGTGGGGCCTTCACAATCACATGTTCAAAGTAGAGCACCTCACTCTCATAAGTCTCATGGAGTGACAAGTGGTAATCATAGATAGAGGAGCCGAAGTCTTGAGGGTTCCATTGGAGGGAACCGCCCTTGACTTCCTTTCTTGAAATCATGCCCCCTTGCATGGGGAGCCTCTACTTCTTTTGAGAGCATTTTGTCCTATCTCTTTGATACCTTTGTATATGCAAACTTCAGATGTATCTACGAAAGTTTTGTACTTTTATGGTTTTTCTCCTATCGAATTTGTACTCATCTCTTGTGCATGTTTGGAGGGTTTTGGGAACTTCTTGATTATGTTTGACCTTTTCAACTCTTTTAATGATGCAAGTATGACAATAATGACATATTTTTGTAATTTTTTGTGACATATACATGAAAAGTTTATGATATGATAATGCAAGAACATAAGAAATGATGAAATGAAACTTTTACTCTTACTGAATGTCATGAGATATGACATTTGACTTTATTGCTTTGAGATTTTTTTTCTGATTTTTGGCATGGATGCAATGTGGAACAAAGAATATGATTGCTCTTAGATACAATTTTTAATTCAGGGGATTGCAAGTTGTCCTGATATAAGAGACCTATTCAAGGCTGTGAGATAGGATTTAGGAAAACTCAAGTGGGGAGTGGGAATGAGTATGGAGCATTTCTAATTTCTAGACTTCACTAAAGGGCTAAACACTGATCCTTATCTAGATAAGACAAATTGATGAGCTTTCAACTTTAGACAAGTAGCAAATTTTATTGGTGTTCGCTAGACTTAGATCATAGATGGCAAGCAAGATAGACTCGGGGTAAAGTATAAAAAAAGGAAACAACAAGGGGCCCTAGATAGAAGATGATCCTAGAGACTATTAGACTCTTTGGTTTTGCTCAACTAGTCTGTGTGTGCTTTTTATACCTTTCTTTCTCTGTTAGAATGTCACCCTTGAGGGTTCAAGCTTAGACTAATCTCCACCCAAGAGTACGGACATTCAACAATCTTCTCTCTTTCACTATTTTTTTTGTATCTCTCTTTTTATTTCTTTTTCTCTTTTTTTGTGTTTTCCTCACTTGTTTTTTCTCTTTTTTTTTGGATTCTAACTTTTCAAGAAATGAATGCTTTTTGGAACTTTTTCTATGCAATAATTTGATCTCTCAATTGTCACTTTTCAACACTCTTATTTTGATCACTCATTTTTTTTATTCACTCGGATCTTAGATTGCTTCCTTCAAAGTTTTGATCTTCCTAACATTTTTTGGCCAAGAAAGATAAGGGGCTGAGCACCACCTAAAGTTTTTGTAATCTGGTTGGACTTCTCTACTACTAGGGAAGCATTAGAAAGATATACTTGCAAGCTTCCTTTAAACATTATAGGTTTGAATACTGACTTTGTTTAGACCTAACATCTTCACTCATTAAGATTGGGATCAGTGTGAAGCTAAGAGCTAGGTTTTGATTAGAATCACTAGGAATGAAGGGGGATAATGGCGATTGTAAAAAATGAGGAATCTCTAGGTCCTGAAAGGATGGCGTATATCTAAAAAACATTAGACTCCTTACTGAAGAGAAAATAGTGTGAGAGAAAGTCACTAACTGTAATGCAAGATGAACAGAATGATACAGAAATGCAGGAAACAAATAATTTTTGATATTTTTTATTTTTATAATTTTTTTTTGTATTTTTATGTTTTATGATTTTTTTAGTTTTTAGACATAATATTTCTTGAGCTGGAAGGTATTGACTATTTCACCAAATTCCTCTCCCTCCATTGTACACAAGAGATAGGCACCATTTCCGACGTCTTCTTTAACCATGTAAGGACCTTTCTAGTCTTCCAAAAAAGCCCTTTTTCATCTTCTTTTCTTATTTTTGTGCTACATCTTCTTAGGACAAGTTATCCTATTATGTAGGGCTTGTCATTTGAATCTATTGCTACCAACTCGGTGGCTTCTCTTGGCATTGTGAGACGAAGTAAGTCTCGAAAGGCATAGTGATGAGAGGGAGTCTAATATAGGACTCCATCACAATTCAATAGTTCTGCTAATAGGTCAAATTGTTCTTGCATGTAGATCTTCACCTCTAGTCCCTCTTGGATTCTTTACAAGAATTGGAACAATTCAAGAGGAGTTTGTGGCTCACTTTACTCATCAGGCAGGACAAAGATTATACTTGTCCTCCCATTTGGTTATGGTCTCAAGTCTATGGCATATCTGATGTAACTTTTTGGGAGTTCAAAAATGATAGGATCGTCAACACCGCCTGTTAGTCTCATCTTCCACTCTCTATGAAAGATACCTTCACTTTCTTCATCTTCATTAGGAAGTCTCTCAACCATCTCTATTTGTACTGGAGGTGCTTCCCACTTGCTGAGTTTGGATACCATGAACATCTGAGGTAGCATTCCTATAGCATTGGTCGATTCATTATCAATAGAATGTGCTTCTTCCATTGGTATCACTAGTTGATGTGAATCCTCTGTTGGTGTGAGAGGCTCATACGATTCTATCTCTTCTAGTGTCTCGGGGACACGCAATTCACTTAATGGTGACAATGGTGTGTAACTTTTTGTTATGTCTTCCTCAACATCTAAGAAAGCATGTGGGTCTGCAATTCTTAGATCTAATGTAGTGGCTTGAAACACCGGTCCTTCAGTTCTGTGGGGCTTCTCCCCTATGCAAGGGAAGAGTTTGTAGGACTCTTGGATGTCGATCATGAGTATCTCTAGGGGAAATTGGAGTGGTTCATCACACTTGATCAACTCCATGATCTCAATAGTCCTATCTTTGGGAACCATTTCCTTTTGTTTTGGTAATGGCCCATTCTCTAAAGTTTTTATCTCTACAGCGTTTATGGTCTTTTCTAGGATTTCCATTCATTTGACACATATCGACTGAGATGCATGATTAGGGATGGTTAACTTGTTGGTAGGGAGTTCATAGTCTATGGGGATACCTATGCACTTGTTTGGTGTGTTTGATTTTAACATGCTGAAAGGTTCTGGATCTCCCTTTGTGACATAAACTTTCCCTAAGTGTAAGAATCGAGCTCCTTGAAACAATGTGGATGGCACAACCTTCATTCTGTGTATCCATGGCCTTCCCAAAATCAAGTTATATCTTGTGTCCTTGTCTATGACATAGAAAGTGGTTGGGATGGTTTTGGGTCCCAAAGTTACTGGAAGGGTAATTTTTCCTATGGTGGTAGCTTTTAGATTATCATATCCACTTAGAGTATCTCATGAGGTAGTGATATTGGTGTGTCTATAGCCCATCCTCTCTAGAAGGGAGAAAGGAACTATGTTCACTACATCCCCATCATGGATTAATGTTTGTTTGATGCACGTATCATAGATTTACACTTGAAGATATAGTGTTAGGTCCCTTTTTTTTGTTAATTCTGCCTCATAAGGCATCTGTTGTAAGTCAAAGAAAAACCTTGGATCTTTAAGTTCTGAGTTTAGTGGGCTAAGATTGTAGTCCACGTGATTGATTTGTTCACTAGGTGGTGGTGTAATTTGGTCGAGGTATTTTAGACCTATTCCCTTTAGTAATGTGGAGCGATGTGAAGGGGAGTTCCTGAGTAAATCAATGAATGAAATGTGCGCATATGTTTTCTTTAAGTCTTCTATGAGCTCATAAGGTCCAATTGGAGGTGGTATTGGTTCCACTACCGAAATGATACCTTCATATCATTTTATTTGCTCATTTTCATTCTCATGGTCTTCCTCTTCTTCTTTGTTATGCATGATCTCAACTAATCCCATAATCCTATCTTCTCCTTTTTGTCCCAATTGTGGTGGGATTTCAGGGTTACTACTCTGTGCTATCTTGTTTTGGTTTTTCATTTCTATATCTTTATGCGCAGGGAATGGGTCCTGATAAATTCTCATGTTTGCATTTTGTGGTGCTATCAGAGCTTGATTTTGTCTTGTATTTTTGTTATCCAGCATGACCTCCTGTGGGTTTAAGAATATTTCTATGAACAAGCATTGTTGGTCATCCGGAAGTCTTGCTATGAATCTGTTATATTCCCTACAAGATTCTATGCTATGCCCCCTTGTTCTATGAAAAGAACAAAATTGGTTGAACTCATATGGGGGTCTCTTATATCTTCCATCATTTCTGTTCCCATTTCCATTGCAGTTCAAACTTTGGTAGTTGTCTCTAGGGTAGTACCCATTGTTTCTAGGTCAATCTATGACATTTATGTTAGGAGGATGGTAATCTCTCCCATTGTAATCATCTTTTATCTTCTTAATTGGGGGTTGATCTGTCACCCCATTTGTGATTGCACTCCTATTGTTTTTAAGGATTTTAATGATAGAGGTATTTTTTCCCATGTCTTCCTTTATCAGCTTTCTGTTTGAACCATAGACTTTTCTACCACTATCAATGGCGGCTTGGTCAATCCTCAAAACACTTTCCCATGCCTCTTTGTAGGATTTGTATGGTAATTTTTTAACATCTTCTCTCATGTCTTTGTTAAGGGCATGAAAAAAGAGATCGCATAGTTCTCAATGATCCATGATTGGAGCACTAGTTGAAGAATAGAGGACTTGCCTCCATCGGGTGACAAAGTGTGCTACAGATTTGTTTGGTTCTTGTTTCATTGTGAGGAATTCTCTGATCCCTATTTTAATGAGTTTGTTCTTGTCGAATGCCATGACAAACTCTTTGATTAATTATCTGAATGAATGGATTGAAGCTTCTGGGAGACGACAATACCAATCCAAAGCAATGCCTTCAAGAGTCTTCAGAAAGATTTTTGCTACAACCCCATCCCAAAGGAGGAGTTCTCTTATGGCCATGGTGTAGGCTTTAATGTGTGAATTTGGATCTCCTTCTCCATTGAACTTCGGGAGATCTGGCAATGGCCGATGTAATTGTATGCTTCTTATGTTTTGGTCCAAAGGTTCTTTCAAATATTTGAGATACGTTTTTAAAAAGGCACTTTGAGATTGCGGGGTTGATAGTAATAACCCCGTAGGTAGATTTTGATAACCCATTGTTGGATTTGTTGGGATGTTCTAAATAGGAGGATTCTCATTTAGACATGTGTCATTACTAGCATTTCACAAATAATAATTGATCTAGGGGGGATTTTGAGATGCCCCCTAGTCTTGTTCATGAGATTTCTCCCTTTTTTTAGGAGTAGCTTGCTCTGCTTCCAAGATTCTGATTCTTTGCACTAGAGTTGCGATTAAATCTACAGGAGTGGCAGCTCTAGTTGTTTCTTCATTTCTAGGATGTTCTCTTCAAATATTTTCATGGTAATGTGCTTCCTTGCATGCGGTGTTTTCTTTTTGTTCTTCTTGTAAGGCAATCCTTAATGCCTCTTGAGTATCTTTGGCTTCTTGTAGATATTTTTCCAACCATTTAACTTCCTCATCAGGATGAGTACTTGATGTGCTTGTGGAAGGTTGTTCGGTTTGATGTATCTCCAACATTATCCTTCTAGCTTTATGCAGCCATTTCGTATGGCTGGGTTGTTTTCCCAAGCTGGGTTGTTGAAAGATAGAGAACACTTGGATTCTCTTTGATCTTGTTCATAAGCAGACTCTTCGTAGTCATAACAATTGGTGATTGGCGCATCAGGATGCGGCGACACATACCTATCGAAGGAAGGAGTTTCTAGTTCTCTTTTAGGAATGTTCCCTTGGTTTAAGTTAGGTTATGTCATATTCAGGGGTGCCATAGACACCACAGAATAAATGGAATGGATGACAACGTAAGTGATAGAAGATGAAGCTGTTAAAGCGGCTATGAAGAAAGGTGTGAAAATGCTTTGAAGATTTTTCTAGGTTTTTGAAGCATGGCAAATGGGAATACAAAATTACTCATCCTAGAAGGATTTGTGATTTCACGTTGGGTTCACCAAAATATGTGGTGAAGCTAACATCGTATGTGATAATGATGATGGAAATGAGATCCACACAATGGGGTACAAACAACATAACCAAGAGGCTTTGCTTTTCACGTCAGGTTCACCAAAATATGTATGCTCAAAATCATGACTCCAGTTTCTTAAGGCTGTCGGGTCAGATTTCAGCACGCATACGGACCCTTACCTCCTTGCCACAGCGCGATCCACCACATCACTCTCACTCACGTGGAAGTAGCTAGTCAAGAGGAGGTAACACATAGCAGGGGTCTAGCTCGTTGGAGATCTCAACTTCGTGGATAGGGGTCGGCAAGTATTGTGGCCTTTGTTGTTGTGTGCTTAGTTGTATATTTCATTCAATTTAAGTTGTAGTTGAGATAACCCTATCACTTGAAGGGTCACTGATTTCTCTTCTCCTATTAGGGTTTCTTAGATTCCACCTCTATGTGGGTAGGCAGTTTTGTTCATTTATGTCCTCTTGTCCTTCTATGCATTGAACAAGTTCTTGTTGTATCTGGTGTTGTCTAGTTTCTTCTAACAATAAGAGGATGAATGGGTCTACTTGTGGTAGAACAAATGTTTCTTGTTGTGGTCTTGGATTGATCTCCTTGATCTCTTCATGGATAGCCCTCACCTACTCTCCTCTCACTCCTAGGCACATTCGTGAATCAAGATGGAGGTAGTTGTGTGATCACTAACCTTAACTAGATTTAGGGTTTTGACTTAGGGTTTAGTTGACCTAGGGTTTGACTTTGTTTTGACTTGTTTTTACCTCATGATGGTATTGAGGGTTTGATTGGATCGTTTAACCATGGTTACCTCGTGATGGTACCGAGGGTTTGCAATTTTGTTTATTCTAGGGTTTCTATATGCAAGCAAGCTAAATGATATGCAAAACATTTTTTTTGTGCTTTTTTAGTATTTCAGAAATGAAAAGTGCTTTTAATCTATGAAAGGGAAATATTTATGCAATCTTATATGATTTTTCTAATGCAAAGTTAACCTATGTTTTTTTGGGTTTTTGATGATTTTGAAGTAATCTAATCTAAAGAAAAGGAAAAATGCTTCTTCTAATAATCTAGATCTAGAAATATGAAAGCAACTAATCTAACATGCAAGATCTAATTATCAAGGAAAAAGCAATGTTTTACTATTCCCAAGAGCAAATTTGATTTTCTAACTAATAATTGAACAAAACAATGAAGGAACCTAAGAGAAATGTAGATTTGTGTGAATCCACTACCCTTAGAAATCCTTGACAATGGCAACCTCAAGTCCTTTTGTGGCAGTGGGAGATCCTCTTGATGACAAAATGACACAAAGAAGCAAAAAGAAGCTTTGATAAGGCTTGAATGAGCTCAATGAGAGTTGTGGTTAAGCACAATGGCTTAGAGTGAAGTAGCATAATGTTTCTTAGTTGAACAAATAAAGAAAAAGACACCTTCATCCTGTGAGAGCATTTGAATGCTAAGTTGGAGAGCAAAAACTGGCAAGAGCTATGTGCATAATGAATTTGCCTCCCATTGTGCCTGAGGGAGGGGGTATTTATAGGTTGGAAGAAGGGATGAGAGGTGGAGTTGATTGAGAAGTTAACTCAACTGATTGAAGAGTTAACAAGGATGATTGCAGAGTTAACAAGGTTGATTACCTAATGAACTCAACTAACTATGGAGTGATAAATCAATTATAACTTATCACTGGAGAGGGAATGGAGGTGAGGGAATGCATGAGATTGATTGAAGAGTTAATTTGAGATCAAATATAGCTAATTATGCATGTGTGGGTGCATAAAATAGTTAACTCTATATTAGGCATCAAAAATCATGCAAATTGGAAGAACAACAGGTGAAAATGGAGCAAAATGAGTGAGAAACTCAATTTTTTTTGCAGCTACAAAAATGGCAGGGTTGCCCCTTTTGCAAGTAGGGTTGCCCCTGGGCAACCATGGCCCGGCCAAGGAGATCCAGGATGGACAGGGTCTGATGCAAAAAATTAGGTTGGGAGATACAAGAAGAGAAGAAAAGGAGGGGTTCTACCTCCAGAAACAGGTTAGTCATGTGCAAGAATCCAAATCTCCACTTGCATCTATAGGATCTCCCGAGGGAGATCTAGAAATAATAAGGGGAGAATTGGATTGGTTGAATGAAACTGAAAACCAAAAGAGAGAGATGGATAGGGGGGACCTCTAGAAGGGTTATAGAGGTGCATAGGATGAAAAACATAGGGGAAAGGTGAAAACTCACCTACAAGACACTTACAAGGCGGGTGCTGCCACAATAATGGGTTACGCTTTCTGGGACATCCTGATTTTTGTTGAAATCGCATACTTTTAGAAAATATAATGATTTAAGCCTTGAAAGGTTCAATTTATAGGATTTTTATTGAAGATAGTTTGATCAAAACCCCTTAGATTCAAACCCCCTTGGATAGAACCCTGCTAGTTTTAAACCATACATATAATGGAGTCTCCTCTACATCTATCAAAATGCTGATAAAAAACCAATTTTGATTTATCTTTTGAGGGATCAAATGAATTCATTTAAAATTTATGTTGTGTAAGTATGTAGTCCTTATTATAAGATTCCCAAAAAATATAATTTTAAATATATTTAATTTTTATTATTATATTTATTTTTCATTTCTTGTGAATGTATGTTTTTCACCGAACATCAAGTTCTCTATCCTACACACATGGAAAATTAGTAAATTATTCAAACAAAATTCTAAAAAAATATCTATGCACTAGGTATTGATGTCCTTGTTCCAACAAAAAAAAAATTTGAATTTTGATACATACAGAAAAAGTTATGTTTTACGGAATACGCCTATGTCTAAATTATAATTGGTTTGACTTCAAAAATTAATTAAAATATATATATTCAACAAAACATTATGAAACCAAGTGCATACACTACATATCGGTATTACCAATCTAAATTAAAAAGAATCAGAATTTTATCCTTTGTAGAAAAAAAATTATGTGCTACGGAGTACACATCACTTTAAAAAAATGTTGTTTACTATTAAAAACTAGTTATCAAAGGAGATACAAAAAAAATTACAATTTAATTTCAAATTTTTTAAAAAATATATATTTAGAATCTACAAACAAAATCTCACAAATCACTAGTTCACATCATCTTCAAAGTCCTAATGGTTTAGCGGCTATAGGTGTTAGAACGTGAAGATTTAGTTCAAAATATTGATTTCAATGTCAAATTTGGCCAACAAGTGTAACCCATTATTGTGGGATGACCCAGGCTTAGGAGCAAGGTCAAAAGATCAAAAAATGCAAGTCGACAAGTGTTGCAACAAGTGTCAAAAATCGTCACGAATAGGGAGAGAGAGAAATCGACAAAGGGGAAGCAACACAAGACAAGAAAGAGGACACGTCATCAAGAGGTTTGCTACTTAAAGGACATTATTTCATGCTTACATGTATGTGACAAGGATTTGAATCATCATAGGGGTCCTTGTGGAGGCTGTACATGATTTTTGTGCTTATAGATACTAGAAAAGAAAATCTTTTATATAGGCTAATATTGTTCAAGTTTCCTGATTATGTGGATGCATATCTACATCTTGCAGCCATGGCTCGGGCTCAGAATGAGATCCAACTAAGCCTATAAAGTATTGGGGATGCACTTAAGGTGGATAAAAACTCATCAAATGCTTTATCTATGCTTGACAAAATGGAACTGAAAACATATGATTGGCTTAAAGCAAAAGAAACAATTAAAGTTGCACAAAGTGAATTAGATGCAAAGAATTCTTGTGTTGACATTTCACTTGGAAATTGGAATTATTTTACACCTTTTCACAATGAGAGGAGGGATCCAAAGGTGGAGGTAGAACATCTTGAGAAGGATAGAGAACTATATTGTAAAGTGTTGGCACAAAGAGCAAGAAATGTTTATGCTTCAAATGGGGTAGCCATTGTGCTACCTAAAAGGGGTCAATTTGATATTGCAAAGGAAATTTTTACACATCTACAAGAAGCTGCGGTAGGAAACATCTTTGTTTAGATGTCTGATGTGTGGGTAAATTTAGCACATATTTACTTTGCACAAGGATAGTTTACACTTGCAGTGAAAATGTATCAAAATTGTTTGAGGAAATTCTATTTTGGCACTGACACCCAAATTTTATTATATTTAGCCCGAACACATTATGAAGCAGAACAATGGCAAGACTGTAAAAGAACATTATTAAGAGTAGTAGATTGTAACTACTATAAGTTACCAGTCACAAAGCTATAGATTTTGTGTTTATAAATGTAATGAGGCTTTTGAATTACCTCTGAATTCACTGCAGAGGGTGTGCCCAAATCTGACTTCACTTCAGAGGACCTCACCGACTTCAAATTCATTGCAACAAACTCTAAATTCCTTGCCTACTTTTTAGAAGTCTCCAGGTCCTCTCCTCTTTATCGCCCATGCAAGTAGCTTCTATAACTCAAAATGCCTCAGTGTGAAGTAGCTCTAGGGAAGTACTTTGATCTCTACATTCCTGACCTTTTTTTTTTGGCGAGTCCACTACAAGTAGCTCTGAACAGTCAGAGATATTCCAAGTTGAGTGTGTGAAGAGAATGTTAGCATGCCTTCAAGTGAAGAGTGTGATGGTGATGGGCCATAGCTATGGTGGATTTGTGGGCTTCTGGATTGTGCACGCCTGTTGCTTCATAATTGTGAGCTCCGGTGTTTGCAACAATGATCTTCTTAATGAGCTTGGCACCATCGATATTAGGGATGTTCTTCTTCCCAACTAATGAAGGAGGAATTCTACAATGAACATGAATAATGAATCATGCCAATAAATCTTGCCAATAATTTCCCTAAATTTTTTAAATTTTTTTGTCTAATTTGTATTTGCGTGACTAACTATTTAGTTATTTTTATTTTTGTGACTAAATAATTTTTTAGTCAACGACCAAATTATTCATTTATTTACTCATTTATAGGTGAGTTGCAAAAAATTAGTAGAAATTAGTCATTTTTAGTTGTTGTATACACCTAAAATTGGCTCATCTTGAATTAAATAAATATTTAAATATTTATCTTAATTCTTATTTTCTTCTAGCAATTAAATAAATATTCTAAGTTTATTTGATTGGTTCATTATCCCACAATTAAATAAAATCAATTTATTTAATTAAATTCCCTAAATTCTTCTAATGTCTCACATAACTAAATAATCCTACATTATTTAATTAATCCCAAATTCCTCTATCCTAAGTTCTAATTCCATAAATCCACCTCACCAATCCACCTCATATTTCCACCTCACCATTTCCACCTCACCATGTTGCACATGTAATTAAATATTTTAAATATTTAATTAGCTAATATTCCCTCACCCACATGTCCTATTTATCCTTTGGTTAAAATTAGTTAACTCATCAATCAAATCAATTAACTAATTAGTCAATTGAGTTCACTGGTCAATCTATTCTGTTGACTCCTCAATTAACTCAGTTAACTGATCAATCAATTCAGTCAACTCCCCAATCAATTCAGTCAACTCCCCAATCAATTCACTTAACTGATTGGTCTATTCTGTTAACTCTTCAATCTATTCTGTTAACTCCCTTGTTGCATGATGGAGCTTGGACAATTGTCCTCTTTCTATTTGCACACATTCCTCAACCATTCTCAACCGTTGATCTTCTCATTTCTTCTCAACCATTGATCTCTTCTCTTTTGAGTCTATAAATGGAACCTTATTCTTCCATTTCTATCATCCAAGCTTTAAGTAGAATTACTCTATCAAATTACTAGCGCGCCTTTGGCACCCCCACTATCACCCATTTGCTTGAGATCGCCCTATTGCTTTGAAGCTCGTCTTCATAGCACATTTATATCACAACCATTCTATTCTTGTCATCTTCAACAAGCAAGGGAGTATACACTTCTGATGGCTTCATTACAATCAAGATCAAGAACAGATAGGTGAACAATGGAAGCTGCAAGATAACAAGGTTTATGAGGTTTGTGCTTTATTTATTGAATCTTGTTATTCGCATTATTTCATTGTGTTATTGGGTTTGATATGCTTATTTATTTCATCCAATTTTCATGATAACATTCTGGTGCCCACCAGATCTGACCCATTTTATTTGTGAGTGTTGTTTTAGAGGTTTTTTTTGTTGCAGATTCAAGTGTGTTTCAGGTAAACTTTAGGAATCAGCTTTCACAAACAGCCTCCTACGTACAAACTGAGCTCACCATTGAGTCCGAAAGGTCTCGAAGGTAAGAAATAACATATAATTTGTTTAGTTTTCGTTACTTGCAATTTTTTGAATTTTTTTTTACTTTTCAGCGTATTTTTGCAAATATATATATATATAAACACTCGAAAAAAAAAAAATTCTATAAACAACATTTAGAATTAAATTTATTTTTCTGTTTTGTTTTAAAAAAAAAAAAAGGAATCACAGTCTTAAAAAAATACAGCAAAGAAATTTTTTTAAAAAAAATAATTAAAAAAAAATTAAAAACAAAACAAAAGAAAGAATTTTTTTAAAATTTTGCAGGGCACACAGGCCCTGCACACACCCCAGTCCCACCCAAACCACCGCTCCCCCCAGCCCTACCCACCACCCGTGCGCCACCCTCTACACCCCGCCCCTCCCTAAAGCCTACCCTATCCCCAAGCCCTCAGCCTCCCTGCCACCCCCTTACCCCTTCCCCCCAACCCTTCCCTGCGCCCCATGCGCTTCCCCCTGACCCTCCCTGTTACCCGCTCCTCTCCCGCCCTACCCACCTCCCTCCCAAACCCTCCTACCCACCTTGCAAGAACCCCCTGTGCCACCCAACCCGCTACCCCTGCGAGCCCCTCCCTGCCGCCCGCACACCTCCCGCCGCCCGATCTCCCCGCCGCCCAATCTCCTGCCCCTGCTCTGCGCCGTTGCCTGCCTGTTCTTTGCCACCCACCGCCTAACTCCCTGCGGCCACTGCTCAGCCACCTCCTAGCTCCACCTCTGCCTCCCCTGCACACATAGCACAGAACATAAAAAAAAAAAAAAAAATTAAAACAAAAACAGCACAAAAAAAATACATATAACCACAAAATTTTAAAAAAAAAAAATTAGGGTTAGGTTTTTTTTTATAATGTTATAATTTAATTTTCTTTTAAATTTTAATATTTAAAATCTAATTTCTCTTTTATTTGTTTCTTTAATTTTAATTTTAATTTTTATTTTTATTTTTATATTTTTTTACTTTTAAAAAAAAAAAAAAAAACAAATGTTCATGTAAGCAAAATAGGCGTATTTTTTCCTTTTAGCATAACTTTTTGTAGGAGAATCAGATTTTTGCAAAATTATAGTTGTTGGAAAGGGGATTTGACAAAATTCGCAGTGGTGGAGGTATTTTTAGTCTATTTGATCAATTTCATTAGGTATAATCAGTCAAACCTCCCATTTACCTTGAAAACTTCAAATGACCATAACTTTGGCATTTTTTATTGCATTTTCATGAAATTTTTTTTGAAACAGCATAGAATTTCGTGTAGATTCTGATTTTCATATCTATTTTTCTATCAAAATCATATTTTTATTTCACTTAATCATTTGATTTACAAACTTCTTGATTCAATTTTTATTTTTGTGGACTACAGGTGGCTATCAAGAGACTACTAATCCATTTTGGTGCAAAATGTCCACTGAAAACAATCATTTTTCACTAAGTGTTGACTATGATTGATTTAGGCATTCTCATGCAACTTGCATACAATTTTCATCTAGTTCTAACTAGGAAGGAGTAACCTATTGTTCATGCAACTTGCATACAATTCTCATCTAGTTCTAATTAGGAAGGAGTAACCCATTGTTCATGCAACTTGCATACAATTTTCATCTAGTTCTACTTAGGAAGGAGTAACCCATTGTTCATGCAACTTGCATGCAATTTTAATCTAACTCTAATTAGGAAAGTAAAAATGCATACATGCAAATTTCACATAGTCCATAGCTAGGAAGAGAGTAATTGAACCATTGCTATATCTGCATATTGCTATCTTCTTTAGTTAGATCATTGCTATCTTACAAAGGGGAATGAACATTGCTATCTTTTTAACCACTTCAAAGTTAACAACCACGTGAGTGCACAAGTAGAATAGCCCATTTAGTTTTTCTACTTTTAACTAGGTTTGGATTAATTAGTGTCTTTTGTGTTTATCGAATGACAATAGGCTTATGCTCTCCCCTTTACTGGGTGACCAGAATGCCAGACTTGTTATTCCAATTGTTTAACCTTTAGAGGGGCCTACCCTTGGATGCACGCCTGTCCAAGTGGGAATGACCCTGAGTGGAAACAGGCTAAAACCAAGCCCTACCAATCCACTTAAAATAAATGTGCTTGAGGTGAAAACCTTCTGCAACGAGTGCTGCTATGTTACACCGACAGCCAACCTCCCCCAAAACCCTCTAAGGCGTAACCCTTTGAGGCTGGGAGACTCCATAATGGAGAGTAGTGCTGCCATACGTGTAACCACTCAAACGGTTGCCTTGACTACGAACCAATTGTGTAGTATACCAAAAACCCCTATTTGTTGATGCAAAGGGCAGAGCCCTTGAAGCGGCCTCAATTCATGTGATTCTTAGTAGAGGTAGCAGGGACAATCCTATGGTTCAGTGGGGGTACGAGCCTAAGGAAACTAGGATCTTGTATACGTGAGAAGTGAGTGCCGTGGAGGGGAGCCGGTGCTACTAGATACTGGAGCTACACGCTTTGAATTTGCACAACTAGAGGTTCAACAAATACTGTCCTATCCAGCCTAGGGTGTACTTGTTTTTGAGTCAAAAAGTCCAAAAATACAAAAAAACAACAAAAGATAAAATCATGAAAACTTCTATGTGTTTGCTATGTCTTTGCCATAATTGAACATCAAATTTCAAAAACACCAAGTGTTCAACCAAAAAAAATAGGAAAATCTCGAAAAACATTCCAAAATTCTGCAAAAATTTTGAGAAACCAAACAAAAAGCTAGAATTGCACATTTGTCACGACCCGTGGCGCATTTGATCTGACTTATGACGCATTTAAACTCTATTGCGACACTTTGAAAAACCACATAATTGCGCATTTGATCTGACTTTTAGCGCATTTGAACTCTGTGGCGCATTTACAGTTGCACATCCATTCCAGAGAGTAAATCAATAACTTCCAAAGAGCAAATTTTTCAACATTTCAAAAACCATTTCAAACTGTCTCAGTTTTTCAAAACCTGATTAAGATCTTGCAAATCCATACCTTAACTACTTTTTCCACACTGCATCCAAAGTCTCACAAAATTCTTCCTAAATCCAACAAGGTTAAGACCAAGCTATTTTTTATCACATCAAAATCTCAAACAAACCTAGTGAGTCTCCACCATCAAGGTCACTTGTCCTTTCTCTAGGAACTCCACTAGTGGCTTGTGCAAGACTAGTCCCATCAAGTAAACAGGTTTCTATCATCCTTACTTTGACTATCGTTTTGTACACCCTACTTTGTTTGACACCAACTAGATCTAAAGAGAACCTTACTCGTAAATCTTGTCCCATTCTAGCACCTTGCTCAAAGACTTTCTCACTCCATACCATCTCTCGTCACCTTTTGCACGGTCTTAACACAGTTACAAAAATAAAAATAGATTGAAATGGCTGAGAAAAGTGTTCCAAATGGTCACGAAAGTGATGAAGAAATTTCTATGGAAGAGATCCTTCAAATGCAACATAACCCACAATTTCAACGTCTACTAGAAAAGGTACTTGCCCAAGACCCTACCAAATTCTTTTTACACCTAGCAAATCTAGGAGTCAAGCTACCCAAAGATTATGACGTAGAGGCTCTAAAAGAAACTGAGGAAGAAAGAAACCCTGAGAGAAGTAGATAGGAGGAAATACCCACAAACAAAAGCAAAGCAACCATTGATTCCCAGGATGCCCTAAGTCTAATGAACCAGAAGATTCAATCTTTAGAACAACTATTCACAGACATGAAAATAGGAGCATCGACCAAACATTACACCCTAGAGGATATTTCACCATATCCTTTTGATAGGACCTTGACCATGATACCTTTCCCCTCTAGATTTGAGGTGCCAAAATTTGATAAATATCGAGGAAAGCATGATCTAAGGGACCACATCAGGGAATTCAATGTTGCTTGCCTTAAGGTTGCACACAATGACACTTACCTTATGCGACTGTTTCCAAGAAGCTTGGGAGGACAAGCCATGGAGTGGTTTTCTAGACTACCACCTGGCATTAAAACATTCAACGAACTTGTAGACAAATTTGTCACCCACTTCTCTTACAATATTGAGCACGACACCTCAATATTGGATCTTTGTAACACCAAACAAAAAGGTTGGGAATCTTTTGCCACCTTTCTACAAAGATGGAGACAATTAGCAAGTAAATGTCCACACCAAATGCCCGAAAAGCAAATGCTGGAAATGTTTGTGCACAACTTACAAACCGACCTGAGCTATCAGATTCAAATCCAATGTCCTACTTCCTTTAGCAAGGTCATTGAGATGGGTCTCATCATTGAAAAAGTTCTAATTGCCAAAGGTCAAATCAAGCTATATAAAGACACTCCTAGTACCAACACCAACAATGATAAACCAAGATTCTGGATGAAAAACAAAAACATTGTGAATGATGGGGTGGTGGATGCAAAGAATGCGGCACCCAAACAACTGATCTTTAATTTATCAGCTCCTCAAAGAAACCCCCCACAAAACAAACCAAGGAACACTGAATCATGGTTTACCAACTTTCAACCTAGGAGAAAGTTCACACCTTTGGGAGAATCATTGGAAACTGCCCTACGAAAGCTAATCACAAACAAGATCATAACACTTCCAACTAAGCGGGAATATGAACCAAAGGTCAAACCTCATTGGTGGAATGACAATGACTTATGTGAGTTTCATCGAAACAGGGGGCACAAAACCAATGATTGTATAGCACTCAAACACATGATCCAAGACTTGATCGAACAAAACAAGATATCCATTGATGGACATACCTCTAACAATGATCACCAGGCATTCAAGGATCCTCTTCCCAACTACGAGCAGGGGGGACCTTCCAATTGAAACAACAGTGGAAATAACAATGCCAATTACACAAATGTCGCCTTTGACTATGTTATTAACCACATATTGGAGAGTGAGCCACATATCAATGTGATCACTATAAACAAAGATCCAAATTGTAACATTACGACCTGCAGTAATAAAGTCACTCTTAGAGGAGCCTCCACCTCGTCGGTTAGTCAGTACAGTATTGGACCAACTACATAAGACATCTGCACATATCTCCATCTTGGAACTTTTGCGTCTATCCCCGTCTCATAGGGCCATTCTTGACAAAGCTTTAGCAGAAGCCTCCGTCCCTACAAACCTTGCCGAAGAATAGTTCCAAACCATGGTAGGTCACATTATCTCACCTCATTCCCTATCATTCACTAAAAAGGATGATATGTCAATCACTCAACCCCATAACGCCTCTCTTCACATTGAAGCTTTCATTCACAAACACAAGATAAAGAGAGTCCTAATCGATGGAGGAGCTGGTTTGAATATTTGCACCTTGAAGCTAATCCTTACATTGGGGTTTTTGGAGAAGGCTATAGATCTGAAAAAGAAGATCACTATCAAAGCTTATGATGAGGAGGAGAGAACTTCCAAAGGAATTGTTACTTTACCAATCAAAGTGGGACCTATAGTAAAAGATGTGGCTTGCCAAGTCCTTGATATGGAGCTAGCATATAACATCCTTCTTGGGAGACCATGGATACATGCTCTGAAAGTAGTTCCATCAACATACCATCAGTGTATCAAATTTCCTCATGAAGGTCAAGAGATCACCATCCAAGGTGACCCCAATCCATATCAATACTGCAACTCCATTCAATTTAAACCTGAAGTGGTGATTCCTAACAATCGTGCCTCTGCTTCATCTTCATCGCGTGTTGACCCAGCTTCACTTGCTTCCTCTTCAAGAGCGTCTCAACCTAAACTCCAACTCAAGGATAAGGGCTTCGGTGAGTACACAATTTCCCAATCCCTTTGTTTGGCACAACTCCCCCTATCTCCCAAATCTTATGGGAGACCTATCCTGAGCAAGCCCATAGCAGAGAAAGCTACCAAAGGACCTTTTGTCAAATGGGGAAGCCTCAAAGAGGAGAGCGATGAAAAAGATATCTTGCAATGGCTATATAAGGATGAAGGCAGTTCATCGACATGACACGACCATCCCACTATACCAACTGCAAAGTATGGTCGAGGATTCCAAATGCTACAAATAATGGGGTATGAAGGACATGGTCAACTCAGTTCAAGAAAAGATGGTATCACTGAACCCATCCAACCTCATACCTTAACAACCTGAGACACTCCAAGGCTAGGTTACACTGGCACATCAAGAACTGATAGAACAAATAAGAACAAAGGCAAACAACAAGATACATCCACTAGCAATCTGGTTGAGCAAATTCAGTGAATGCAACTGGGGAGTGAGATTGATTCTAATGAGTATGAATGGGATAGCCTCTCTGAGCTATCTTGTGATGAAAAAGACATAGACGTTGTCCATGAGTATGACCCAACCCACGCAAATGAGGAACGAGGTCCAAGGGCTAGACCACTAGAGTTTGACCCGCATAATAACAATAGTGACAGTCGTGAGGAAAGTATGATACCCCCCTTGATGGATCTGCTAATAGAGAGTACCATCACAAAACTTGTCCATGCTTTTAACAAGTCTATCCTAACCATCAAACCTAAGCAACCCAATGATCCCTTACCGTTGATGTACCCTGAACTTATAGATTGGGACCTAGAAGGTACTACCCCTGAGCTTGATACCTTTGAAAATGATGAAGCCATCATAGATTATCTTGAGCTTAGAGATCATATACCTCCACGGGACCACAGAGTTGGCTATGTTATAGAACTCAATGAGAAGGCCTATTTTGGAGAGAGTGTCAAGTCTTTCAGTCTCAAAAATGTGAAAATGAAAGAATGATCTAATGGTGAAAACTGCTCTATGGCAGTGTTAGATCATGAAAAAAGTAAAAATAAAGACATATCCAACAGTGAAAACCTCTCTGAGGTGCCGAAGGATGGAAGACTTGACCCTCTACCCAATCTTACACATCAGGAGAGATCGTCAATCTTGATAGAACCAACAGAGCCAATCAATGTCAGCATAGGTGATAATCCCAGAATGATCCACATGGCAAAGGCTTTAATTGAACAAGAGAAACCCGCATTCACTGACTTCTTCAAAAGAAAACAAATCAACTTTGTGTGGACATATGCAGACATGCCAGGGCTAGATCCGAATCTCATAATGCATCATCTATCTTTAGCTCTGGGAGCTAAACCAATAAAGTAGAAACTCAGAAAGATGCACCCACATGTGGCCCTCATGGTCAAAGAAGAGCTGAAGAAACTGTTAGATGTCAAATTCATCAGACCAATAGACTATCTTGATTGGATTTCAAACATAGTACCAGTGGCTAAACCGGATGGCAAAGTCTGACTATGTAATGACTTCAGGGACCTGAACAAAGCTTGTCTAAAAGATGACTTCCCCCTGCCAAACATTGGCCTGATTGTCGATCTCATGGCAGGCCACACCATGCTGTCACTAATGGATGGTTTTTCTAGATATAACCAGATAAAAATTACACCTGAAGACCAACACAAGACTGCATTTTTATGTCCTTGGGGCACCTACTATTGGTGTGTCATGCCGTTTGGTTTGAAAAATGCCGGTGCAACATATTAGAGAGCTATGACCACAATCTTTCATGACATGATGCATACTATAATGGAAGATTATGTTGATGACATTTTGGCAAAATCACTTACAAGAGAAGGACACCTGGCAGTGCTGGATAAAATCTTCACAAGACTAGAATAGTTCAATGTGCACCTCAACCCAAAGAAGTGCGTATTTGGAGTTACCTCAGGAAAGCTGCTGGGATACATAGTGTCTGTAAATAGAATTGAAGTCGATCTAGCCAAAGTGAAGGCCATCATGGAAATGCCACCTCCCAAGAATCTCACTCAGCTAAGGTCCCTACAGGGAAAACTACAATCTATCAGAAGGTTCATTTCTCAGTTGGCAGACAAGTGCCTCCCATTTTCCCACCTTCTACATAAGAATGTCCCTTTTAGATGGAATGAGTCATGTGAGCAAGTATTTCAGCAATTAAAAGAATATCTGATGAAACCACCTGTGTTGATGCCACCAATCCAGGGTAGGCCTCTACTACTATATATCTCGGCTACACCAACAACTCTAGGAGCTCTTCTTGCACAACAAAACCATGAAGGGAAAGAACAAGCAATATACTATATCAGTCGAACACTTGTTGGGTATGAGCTGCAATACACACCCATTGAAAGAGCATGTCTCACCGTGGTCTTCACCTCGCAAAAGTGGAGACATTACATGTTGTCACATTCTGTCAAGCTAGTAGCAAAGATCGATCTACTCAAATACTTACTCAACAAGGCAGCATTAACAGGTAGATTATCCAAATGGGTCATGCTTCTCAGCGAGTTTGATATCGAATATATAGACAGAAAAGTAATAAAAGGTCAAGTGCTTGCAGATCAACTGGCAGATACACCTCTCACAGATGACACCCCTTTGAGCTTTGAATTTCCAGACGAATCTATCTTTCATGTCACTACAACAATCTAGAAAATGTACTTCGACAGATCTTACACTCAGCATGGATCAGGGGCAGGTATCTTGTTGGTTACCCCTAGTGGCGACACTATTCCAAAGTCATATAGACTACTCTTTCCCTACACTAACAACGTGGTAGAGTACGAAGCCCTAGTCATCGGTGTCAAGCTAGCAGTGGAATGGAATATCAAAGAACTACAAGTGTATGGTGATTCACAGCTGGTCATAAATCAAGTAAATGACGACTACTAAACAAAAGATGAAAAATTGATCCCTTACAAACGGATGGTAGATGACTTCAAAGAATACTTTGTCCAAATCTCTTTTGAGCAGATACCACGGATAGAGAACAAAGTTGCAGATGCAATGGCAACAATTGCATCTCTCCTCGATATTCCTGCTAATAAAGCACGCTATGAGTTCTTGGTAGAGCTAGTGATCTGTCCTGCATACGACACCCCTGAATCCCATATCATTTGCCACATTGTCAGAGTTGATTCCCCCCTATATGGAAAAATCTTTGCCTACCTTAAAGAGAATACCCTCCCACTTGACCTCTCTAGTAACCAAAAACAAACCTTCATCCGTCAGACATCCCGGTATGCCATTGTCGCCAACACCCTATATCATAGAGGTCTCAATGGTACTCTCCTTAGATGTCTTGATAGTGAGGAATATCAAATCACCCTGAGCAAAGTGCATGACGGTCTATGCGGGACCCACTCTAGTGGTCCTACCCTGGCTAAGAAACTCATACGCATGGGATACTACTGGCCAACTATGGAACAAGATGCCTATCATTTTGTAAAGAAGTGCAAAAAGTGCCAAGTCCATGGGAACCTGATACATGCACCAGCACAGGAGCTGTAGCCATTAATGACTCCTTGGCCTTTTTGTCAGTGGGGACTCGACTTAGTGGGCAAGATTCACCCTGCTTCATCTAGCGGACATAAATTCATAATCACTACCACTGAGTACTTCACAAAGTGGATTGAAGTCGTGCCCTTAGCCAACATCATAGGGAAATGGATTGCCTCTTTTATCTTGAACTATATCATTTGTTGCTATGGTATCCCTTCATCCATTATCACGGATAATGGACGACCCTTAAAAAATCAAGATGTCAGGGAACTATGTGACAAATTCCATATCCAGCACTGCTTTTCAACCCCATACTACCCCCAAGGCAATGGTCAAGTGGAGGCATCAAATAAAACCATACTAAAAATCCTAAAGAAGACTGTCAATGATGCCAGCTATGATTGGCATGTTCAGCTAAATCCTACGTTGTGGGCCTACCGCACAAGCATCCGCACACCCACAGGTGCAACACCATACTCCCTAGTCTATGGATCTGAAGCTATCTTGCCCATTGAAGTTAAGATCCCGTCCTTGCAAGCTTCGTTAAAAGGCCTCATATCTGATGAAGAATACAGAGTGACCAGACTTCAAGAGTTGGAGCTGCTCGAAGAGAGAAGGCAATAGGCCTTTAACCATCTAAAAGCATATCAACAACGAATGTCCAGAAGCTACAATCATAGGGTAAAGCCCCAAGTATTCCAAGTTGGTGATCTCGTCCTCAGAGAGAACCCCAGAAATCAGCAAGATAGAGAAAAAAAAGGAAAGTTTGAACCCAACTGGCTAGGTCCCTATGTCGTCATTGCAGCTTATGGCTTAGAAGCATATCAACTGGTTACATCTGACGGTGAACTGTTTGATGATCCTATCAACAGCATGCATCTCCACAAGTTCTACACCTAAACCCCAATGCAAGGGAGTCCTGAAAAAATTCAAAAAAATCAAAAAATGATCAAAAATTCAAAAAAATCAAAAAAATGATCAAAAGTAAAAATTCAAAAAAAAAAGCAAAAAAGCAAAAAAAATTGAAAAATAGCAAAAAACAAAAAAAAATCGTCTTATGGTGAAAACCTGGCAAACAGGCGCCTAGGATATGTACCATGGTGAAAACCTAGCAAACAGGCGTCATGTGTACTTTTAGCTTCCGTGCAAATAAAAGCAAGTGGTGAAAACCTGGTAAACAAGTGCTATTCTGCGACAAACCACTTCCTCCATCTATTGTGACTTCATGTCTCTTGTATCTTCCATATCGTTCATCTTGAACTAGTCATTCGAACTATTGTCACACTACATCGCCTCTGAGTTATCACGTAGGCAAGGCCATTCTTAATGTGCCCCCGAGGCTCCCCTTCACTCCACTCCACTATCCCATCTGTCCCATATCTGGTCCTTCTATCAATTTGAGTCCATTCTATTTCTGTGTCCTTTGCCATCGCCCAGGTCCTAGGTCCATCAGGTTCACCCTGAACTACGTTGCCTTTGCGTCATCACGTAGGCAAGGCCATTTAGCAATGAGCCCCCAAGGCACTAGGTTAGTCCCTTAGGGTCCGTCTCTCCATAGTTGTTCATCCTGTCACCCATAATAAGTCGATCCTTGTCTAAACTGGGGGCAACTCCTCGACCTAGTTATGGATTTGGATTCTTGAATGCCGCATGTTCTAAGAGGATACCAATAAAGGATTGTGATACCTTTCACTAGCCAAGCAAACGCAGCAAAAAACAAGCTTCCCAAAGCAAAAATTCTTGACACAAAGACATCAACCTGTCCAAAGCAAAGCAGAACGCCATACCGAAACACTCAAACTAATTCTACATCAATTATGGCAAAAAGACACATCTAATGCAAGAATGTTTTGTGAACAGGCTAACTTACAAAGTCTTGGATTTTTGCCATTATGTCTTCCTATGCTACTCAAGGATGCCAAAAGCTAGAGATGCTATGATGGGGGCATAATCTTTTTCTTTGTCTACTGCTTGTGGATTAAACTTTAGTAATGTAACGACTTTTGTCTAACGACATGATCAGTAAAAAGATCATTGAGGACTCCGAGGTCTGAAATGTAAAAAAGGGCAATCCTTGTCTGTTGAAATGCAAGAAGTACTCAGGTCATCTAGATTCAATTTTGACTGGATGCTTGTATTAACTTGCTATATCAAAATCCATGTAAGTAATACTCAAGTCATCTCGGTTTAATTATACCTAGATGCTTGTATTTTCTTGCAACATAATAAAGCCCAATGATGAAATAAGCACTTCAAAATACTTGCTATATCAAGATGACATATATCCATATCCATATCCATACCGTATCCAATTGCATTTCTCAATATCCCATCCAATAAAGATCTAAAATGCAGCGAATCAATGTTTACAAAAGCTTGTAATTTCTTCTATCAAGTCATTCTTCTATCGATCAAATTTCTATTTGTCTTCAAGTCTCTCATCAACAGTTCTAGCTGTCAATCTGAGCAATGATCACAATGCAAATTTATCCTTAATCCATACCAATCGAGTCAAGCCAATCTTGTCGAATTATCCAATCACAATCAGCGGTCTTGATCCTAATCTTGTCGTAAACCATATCAATTAGTCATAACTATCCTTCGTGTTGCTCTAGGGATATATCGTTCCCTGCCATGACAACACTGTCGTATATTGTTATCATATCAATGGTCTTAGATAGGATGTTGCATTGTCGAAACCAGACCTGGAGTCTTATACGACATGTTTCATTCCTGAAACCAGACATCGTCGATCTATATCCTTGGTTTACAGCTTGACAAGGGCAATACCTTGTTTGTTCTTGTATCATTTGTGTATACATGCTCGCTTGCTTGTGTGTGTTATCATTCTATCTTTCATCACATATCATTTAGCTCTTTCTTCAACCAATTTCTTCATTCTAACCTGTTTTTCACCTTCTTCATCGTGAGATTGTCTGTCTCACGCCTTTAACCTTAGCTTCCCCTTCCAATCTCCCGAGGGGGCATCCTGTCGTCAAACTGTGTACCAGGGGCAAACTGGGGCATGTATCATTGTTAGACAATCTTTTTCTTTGAAACAACGTGATAAAACACATTGTTTCAAAGAGGGGCAAAATGTATACACCTAAAATTGGCTCATCTTGAATTAAATAAATATTTAAATATTTATCTTAATTCTTATTTTCTTCTAGCAATTAAATAAATATTCTAAGTTTATTTGATTGGTTCATTATCCCATAATTAAATAAAATCAATTTATTTAATTAAATTCCCTAAATTCTTCTAATGTCTCACATAATTAAATAATCCTACATTATTTAATTAATCCCAAATTCCTCTATCCTAAGTCCTAATTCCATAAATCCACCTCACCAATCCACCTCATCTTTCCACCTCACCATTTCCACCTCACCATGTTGCACATGTAATTAAATATTTTAAATATTTAATTAGCTAATATTCCCTCACCCACATGTCCTATTTATCCTCTGGTCAAAATTAGTTAACACATCAATCAAATCAGTTAACTAATTAGTCAATTGAGTTCACTGGTCAATCTATTCTGTTGACTCCTCAATCAACCCAGTTAACTGATCAATCAATTCAGTCAACTCCCCAATCAATTCACTTAACTGATTGGTCTATTCTATTAACTCTTCAATCTATTCTGTTAACTCCCTTGTTGCATGATGGAGCTTGGACACTTGTCCTCTTTCTATTCGTGCACATTCATCAACCATTCTCAACCGTTGATCTTCTCATTTCTTCTCAACCGTTGATCTCTTCTCTTCTGAGTCTATAAATGGAACCTTATTCTTCCATTTCTATCATCCAAGCTTTAAGTAGAATTACTCTGTCGAATTACTAGTGCGCCTTTCGCCCCCACTATCACCCATTTGCTTGAGATCACCCTATTGTGTTGAAGCTCGTCTTCATAGCACATTTATATCATAGCCATTCTATTCTTGTCATCTTCAACAAGCAAGGGAGTATACGCTTCTGAGGGCTTCATTACAATCAAAATCAAGAACAGATAGGCGAACAATGGAAGCTGCAAGATAACAAGGTTTGTGAGGTTTGTGCTTTATTTATTCAATCTTGTTATTCGCATTATTTCATTATGTTATTGGGTTTGATATGCTTATTTATTTCATCCAATTTTCCTGATAATAGTTGTGACTAAAAGTTTTAGTAATTTAGTCATTTATTTGCCAAAATTCTACTAGTGATTGATTATTTTTGGCAAGGCTCTTCAAGTCATTAATGCATTGCTTCTCCAAATACAATTTCTAGTCTACACTAGAGAACCATTTCACTGATTCATTATCTTCTGGTTTCTCAATGACTTTTTCTGTGACAAGGATGTTAGAATCTATCTCGACCATAACAGTTAGATTAATCCTGAACACACTCAACATAGCCTCATCTTTCTTGATTCTTTTCAAATCATCTAGAATTTATGTTTTCTTATCAAAAATTTTACCATAAAGAGTAAAGACATCATGAATAAAATCAAGGCCATCCAATATCAAATTCTCAACCCATTCTTCCACTACATTCCCAAGATACTTATATTTGTTTATTTGGTCAAATACATAAGTGGTTACACCCTTAGGAACACCAATGATTGCATATAATGGTTGTGAGGTACTATTAATGATGGATTAAATGTATGAGGTTAAAATGTTCACTTAATCCTCCATAATTTAGAATTGTGAATATCACCTTACACAGATGGTGGTCCCAAGTCTACAGTACTCACATGGAAATCATCAACAAATATGTAATTAATCTCCTTTTCTACCATGGGTTCCACTATCTCCACATACTGGTGCTCAGAGAATGGGTCCACCATTAACCTGGAAATTCTTTTAGCCCTCTTTGGTGTAGACTCTAGCTTCATAAGCCTAGCTACCACATCAAACTCTATGTCAATAATTTGAGAATAACTCCTTTTGTTTCCAACCTTTGTTTTCAACCAAGTTGGGGTGGTTGTCACAAAGCAATAATCTATATCCTTTTGAGAAACCTTATCTATCTTAGGAGTACCATCTACTACTGTCTACTACTAAGGAGGAGTTCCACTTTACTTCACATTTGATGCGGCTTCCTCATCTTCCCCACTCTACAATTCCTATTGCGGTTCCCCTGATATCTTATATGCTTGTGGGTTAAGGCATTTCTTGACCTTTTGTTTATTCTTAGGCATTGGAATGTTTTCTCCATCTATATCTTTGGAATTTGCCTTCTTTTTGGGTCCATCAACTCCACTTTGTCTTGCAATCAGAGACTATATCATGGTATCTTGAACAAAAGAAGGGTTACCATGATCAAGAGTTCTTACATAAACTTGTGGCATTTCCATAACTGGCTCCTTGTGGGAAGGAGAACTTGCACCATCATCACCCAACTTAGAATGTAGCCATGTTTGACTTCTATGCAATAGAGAAAAAGTTCTAGTCTTAAGATCAATGATTTCATCTACATCACAATAAATATCAAGTAAAGTCTTAACACTCTCAACAACAAAACTAGGTTCAAGAACATCAAAATAGTCATCAACTATATTAGGAATTTTCCATCCAAGCCTATAAATCCTCATTTGGTCAAGGGTCAGTCTTGGCCAATCTCTCCTTCTAACTTCATGTTCATCAATGCAATCAGCCCAGAAATCATCTAAATGAGGTATGTGTTTTCTCAACATAGGAAAATACAAATTCTTCTTACAAAAGTCTTTACTATCAAAGTTACTTCTAGGGCCATAAGATTGGAAGTGAAATTTATTTAACAAACTATCCACATTTTTGGCATCCTCTATCTTAGAGCAAGTATAGTGGGTCAACTTCAACGGAAATAGGTATCCTTTCTTCTTAGCATCATAATAGCTTTTTCCTACCAAATAATATTGTCTACACACTTCCAAAAATATTATATAATTTGAAGCATATCTTTGCAATTTGAGTGGGGCAAATTCAAAACCTCCTATCTAATTATAGGTAAATTATTTATCATATTGAATGAAATAACTGCCAAATCCCATTATCTAATTGGTAACTTCGGTTGAGATTCTAACCTTAGGATTCTCCCAAATCCTTCTGACCACAAGCATTAAGAAAGCATCATTCACTCTCCTATACACCTTATTTCCATTTTCCTCTTGTAGTTGAGGAAAATAATCACATACCTTTACCTCTGGAGTCATTGGACCTACTACTTGTAACCCTGGCCATCCTAGTTGTATGGTAGCCAATAAATAAATCAAGAATGAACACATGTGAAATATCTCATTATTGTGAAAATTTACTAATTGATCATGCATTTGATCATTTATTAGCTTGGACTAATCAATGTATTGTTTTCCAATACAAATCACAAGAGTATATTGGCACATCGAATTTTCAAATTCATCACATTCTTTACTACCCATCACTTTGTGCAACAGAGTAATAATGTCTCAGATCTCATCTTTGAAATGACCCCTAACAAAATTCTTATGTAATTGGGAGCCTCCCTTGTTCTCCCTTTTCAACCTGGTAGTGTCTATTATGTATTTACATTTCTTTGCTCCATTTGTTGGAGCCCAAAATTACCAAGTTCCAAAATGCCATTATTCTACCGTAAAAAACTCAAAAATTTTCATCAATTTCCCTTGTTTTTCCTTTGAGTCCAAAACCCCATCTTTTATATCTGATCAAAGATTATTTTTAATTGGTTCCCATCATAAAATCCTTTTGTTCTTTGTTCCCCCTTTCATTTTCTTGCCTTAGAAAATTTTTGCAGTTTTTGCCCTTTGTCGACAAATCAACAAATTTTCAAACTTGCAAACTTGTTCACAAGTTCAAAAAAAATTCAGTTCATCGATATTCATTTTTAGTGACAAATGGAAAAGGTTATGTCTCTCATCATTGAATGGAGGGAAGGAAATGGATTAAGGTGCCTTTGTCAGTGACCTATCGAGTTCACGAACTCAACAGTTCGCTAACAAAAGGCATCACCGACAGACTGAAAGTGGAGGCATCATAGTGAGTTCTAAGTCATAAAAAAATGGAGAAAGAAGAGACCTATCAGAGAATTCAGAGGTTCACAAACCTCCAAGTTCACTGACTAAGGGTTCGACCGATAAGGAATTCACTGACTACAAGTAGTAGGGAAAAAGACCACGGCAAGGGGCGATTTTGAAACTAGTTAAAGGAAAGAGAAATGCCAAGGCTCGTATCCTTGTCGGCATATTGGCAAATTCATGAAATTCCAAACTCGCTAATCAAAGTTCAAGAGTTCACCTTTTCACCAATTCACCAATAAGGCAAAAAGTCGAATAGCAAAGAAGGAAGAGGATTTGGTTCGAGAATGTTGATTTTTGCCGACTAAGGGCTTAGAAGGCCTTAGTTCATAAAAGTTGCATTTTGATGACAAGGGAAATAGAAGAGAAAAGGTGGTGAAGAAGAGGTTTAGAAAAGTGTGAAATCACTGAAAAAGAAGGGAAGCAGTGAAAGATGAAAAGTTTGCAAAAGGCTGATTTTGCCAATAAGGAAAAAATATTGTAAAAGGGTGCTTCATCAGTGAATCAAAGCAGTTGAAACTTGGAAAAAGTTTTGAGTTTTTTTTAATTTTCACTGATAATGCGATAAGGTATGGCCCCAACATGCTTTCATTAGTTTGGTAAATGGAAGATTTTCCAGTTATAGGGGGCAAATCAAGTAAGGTTTGACAAAAGCGAGTTTCACTAATAAAGGCAAAAATGGGGCCAAGGGAATAGTGGTTTGGGAATGTCAATTTTTTCTGACCAAGCAATGGCAAAGAAAAAATGAGAGTTCGACAAATTTCATTTTGGCTGACAAAGCCAAACAAAGAGAAGTCAAACAAAAAAATGAAGTGTTAAGGGCAAAGGTTTGAAATGGCTGACTTTTGTTGACCAAGTATGATGCAAATGAAGGGTTTGGCAAAGTGAACTTTTTCTGATAGAGGGCAAAATGGTGAAGATGTCAGGAAACTGGGGGAAACCTAAACTTGAGAAAAGTTTATTTTTCTACTATTTTTTCGATAAGGGCAATATTTCTAGCTTGGTTTAGTAAAATGCAAAAGGGCTAACAATGAAGAAAATGGCGCAATAGAATTGGTTCTAAAAAATGGTGATTCACCAATGGAAGTAATAAAACAAAGGGAAAAAGTTTAGAAAATCTCATATTTGCCGATAAGGTGGGCGAAGGAGACAAAGGATAAGAGTTTAGGAATTTTGATTTTGCCGACTAAGTTCAAAATGGTTACAATTCGCCAATAATGCAAAATATATCCAGGTTTGGAAAAAGGTGAAATAATCAATAAGGTGAGGAGGAGGAAAAAATAGGAAGTTCAAAAAAATGGATTTTTGCCGACAAAGGCAGAAATAGGTAGTAAATGCAAGTTTTGAAATGTCAAAAAGTTGCCGATAAAGGAGAAATCAAGGCTAGGTTCGCCAAATGGATGATTTGCCAATAAGAGTAGAAGCAAAGTGGAAGAGGGCACAGTTAGAAAAAATGAAAACTTGTTGATAAGGGAAAAATTCAATTAGTTTAGTATTATTACATTTTGCTGACTAAAGCATGAAATAAGGAGAAAATGTAGGAGGCAAGCAGAAGAAGAAATTTGCCAATGGAGCAAGTAGAGGCAAGTCCCCATTGGAAGACTTTTGCAAATAAGGGAAAAATGAACTATATAGATGTAACACATGGATTTATAAAGTGTAAAAAGCTTTAACATTTTAAAGTGTTGTAAAAGCTTTATAAACACTTTGGGTGGGCACTTGTTTTTAAACATATTTCTTCACCCTTGATCGCCATGGTTGTAGAAATACAAACGTCAAGTGATTGCTGTAATATTGTCTACCATCAATGCGTAGGTACAAAATTTAATATGGAGATTGTGTTTTTTAGCATCCGTACTTTTTGCAAGTCCTCTCAAGGATGCAAGATCAATTTGTAGGGCATGGGTGCCCAAGAAATCTGTCGAGTCTTCTAATAGAGGCCATGCACCACATCTTGTGATGTACTAGGCTAAATGACTATATTTGCATCAATTTTTGACATTCTCAGGCTTGGTCTCTGAGCCAATTGTCTGGTTTGGAAGAGCCTAAGAAGTTTCTCTAGCATCAACACACAATCTGTCTGGTTTGTTAGTGAAGGGATTTATTCAACATAGAGTAGGAAGATTATGCAATAAAGATTTGAATGTAAAATGATGTCTCCATGGGAGCTTGTAGCAATTTTGGTAAATATATAATCACATTTGTATATTTTCCCTTGCCATATTTGTTGGTATGATTGTAGTAGAGTTTTGGAGGTGTGCGATAGCATCTAAATTAATACAAGGCTTTGTATTTACAATTTCTTTGTTGCATATGAACCATTACAGTTCTCTTTTGGATTGTTAAGTATGTCCATTATAGGAAGGTCTATTTAAAAGTCATATATGTAAATGTATGCATGGTTCTGTTGATCCTTTGTTGTGTATTTCCTTTCCTCCTTACATTCTATGACTCTATTGCCCAATAGAATAGGCACTGGTCCATATTGGAGAGGGATCAAACACTCTTTATAAATCAAACAAATCATTCACCTGTGGTTGAGGGAAAAAACCATCTTTCCTATGCATGTACATTTGCATAGTTGAATCAGCTATATGGGTGTTATGTGATAGCCAGTCATTCTTGTCTTAGTGATAGGTTTTGGAGTCAAGATGATGAGTTGGGTTTGATTGTCCAGTATCTTTAGTTGTTGAGCTAGTTTGAACTCAATACCTATTCAGGTATACCCTTGGAATATCCCTCTAGAGTCTAAGCTGAGCTTGAAGTGCATAGGAGTCTACCCACTCCTGTTAGTTGGCCAAAATCCCCCTTAACTTGTTGATAAACCTCTTCCTATCACCTTAATGATAATCCCTGGCCTAGGTGTTTTGGGAATGTTTTAGAGTTTTGGGTTGTATAACTATTTTAGGAACCAACATTCTTGTGTTGTTGTCAAGAAGTATAACCATGTTCAAATTTTGAAAACCTTTGCAACATGCCTTTGGTAATAGTGAGTTTACAGTGGCACAATTTGTTGCTATGTGTAAGTTGGAATCCTATCAACTTACACCAACAAACTGGTGCCAATATATTGTTGGGTTATAAATATTTGAAGACTCTTCTCGTGTGAGCAACCTAGAATCTGTTTTGAAGCCTAGAATATCAGTCACACTTTAAGGGATTTCCTCATTCATTGAGGTGGTGACTCTTTTATCAAAATAAAACAAACTATTGCTACTGTGTGCATGTTTTGAGGAGGTTATAGTTGGTTAAGGTATAAGTTTTTCTTTCTACCTTGACCATGGTTTCTTTCTTGGTAAAGGAGCATGTTGTTTTGTTTCCTTTGTCTTGCACTTGTGGTTTATAGCGGGTCATGGCCAACGAGTATGAATATGGATACCCTAGGGATGATTCCTCTTATATATCTTCTTATGTTGAAGACCCTAGGTACTATATGGCCTTTAACCATCTCGGTAATGCATTTTCCAATCATTGCCCTGCCAATTTTATAAACCCAAAATTTTTTGAGCTCTTGCATAATAGAAGTGAGTCATCTAGGTTGCAATATGAAATTGAAAAGGAAAACAAATTGTTAAAGTCTTTGTTGCGGAAAGAAAAATAATTAGAAAGTTGAATTAGGTTGCATCAGTCCATGCCATAGTCTAATTCCTCTACTACTATTTCTAGTTGCTCATTTCCTCAGCCTACCCCCATTGCAAATGAAAAAACATACAAACAACTAGACCCCTCATGGGTCAGTTATGAGCAACAATCCATGCCCAAAAATATTTACAATAGGATGCCATTATTTGATGGGTGTGAGGTTTTCAATGGAAAGGCACACGTTGATGCATTTTTAGACATCATGGATAAATTTCAATTTGAATATGAGGATATGTGGATGAGATTTTTTGTTAGATCTCTATGTGGAATAGCATGGTAGCACAGCTGGTTAGTTTCCTTGACTAGCATTTTACTTCTTGGGATCATTTGGTGGCTACATTTAAAGACTTCGCAAGTAGTCTAGACCTTGTGTTTCTTGTCCAAGAACTCCAAAATATCAGAAGACAAGAAGGAGAATCTAGCATGGAGCTCAGCCATAAATTTGTAGTGGTCTTGTCTCACATCCTAGAAAAATTTAGACATGATCTTCCTATGCGTTGACATGTATTTGAGAGCTTATGATGTTTCTATAAGCTCAAGTTCTATACAAGAGGAATTCAATATAGTGGGTTTGCAACAGGCCTATGTATTCATTGATTATGTTGACAAGTTAAGCAAGATACAATTGTGAAATCTATATCCTCAGATGCAGAGGTAGCTAATAATGAATAGGTTGTTGTAAATAGCAAGGATGGGGATGTTTCATATGATCTAGACACAATATCAAGTGATGATTGTGTATGCAGAAGAGTAGAGGAAGGTGCTAGTGTAGCGTATGACAACGATTCAGATGAAAACAATAGTGACTACACATACCTTCGAATGGATCAATCATTAGTGGATGATGAAGATGAAGTAATCAATGAGGGTTTCCAATCTGATGAGGATAATTTCAAATGACCTTGCTGCCTATTGTAGTATTGCAGATTGCCTAGAAGGTATGTATGTAAGAGAGGCATTAGATGAATTAGCTCAAGTAGTTTATTATGCAGAGCATGCATATATTGATGAAGCAAATGATGATGGAGAGATGAGCATAAGAGACAATGCCTTCTATGAGGAGCATGCAACTCCGTCAGGTAATAGCACTATTTATGATTATCATTAGTGTATGGATAATCCTCTTTCTGAAAATGACTTTGGTCTCAATGAATTTGAGCTATCAAATTTGGAGGTGGAGAGCTTTTTGCAGTATGACATCGTTACCTATGGACAACAAGTGGTTAGCGAAGGAATACAAAATGACATTGAGGGTGAAGAAGAGACGGGTCTCTTGTTTAGTGTGTTACCCTCATTTATCCATGATGATGACATTGAGGTCATTGACACTTGTTTGTATGAGAATAATGTGGGTTATGCTTTAGCTAGACATCATGAGGGCACTGACACAACTGCAGGCAATTTTGAGGTAACTATTTCCCACTATAAAGACTATGTCACAGATGATTTTCCAGAGCTTTGTTTGTGGCAGTTATCCCTTATTGATGTGGATCATGTTGAGAGCACATTTTCTAGCTCATTGGTTGGGCCTGATGACATTGAGACTAGTTTCTCTAGTGTGGGTCAAGTTTTTGATTTGTAGGGTGATGAGGAGAAAATCATTACTGATTTTCTTAGAAGCAAATTTTGCATAACAATGTGTGCCAAGGAATCCAAAACAAAGAGGCAAATTGAATATTATGAGTCTTCACTTGAAGTGCCTCAAATATCGGATCTATATGCTAATGGTGTGGATTTAAAGTTGAATCATGCCTCTGATTCAGTAATGGATGAAAACATTAGCATCAGTGTAGCTGGGCCTCAAGAAATTCAATAGTCTTATGACATAGCCTGGCATGAGATCACACCTAGGCTGGATGACTTTCAACTTGATAGTTTCCTTCATACTGATATTTATGCAGAACGAGAAATGCATCATGCTAACATGGGATTTGAAGGTGAGTGCTTATATATTAGTTGGCATGATGATGAATCATATTGTCTATGGTTGCCTTGCCCTGGTAAAAAAAATTTCCATCTATAGAATGATAATATGAATGTCTGTATTTTGTATGTGCATGCATGAAAAATGTTTTTGTTGATGATGTTGGGTGATCAGTGTATCAAAGGATTGAGGGAGATCAACTCCTTCAATAGGATTGTATTTGATAGAGATAGATAGCTTCAAAGTTTTCTGCAGGGGTGGCTTGCAGTGTCCCAAAATTTTGGCTGCAGTCATTTTTTACTACATTTTGTTGTAAATATCTTTTGTGTGTGTCCCTTCTTGTGTTTTGTGTTTTAGTTTGCCCAGAAATATTATGGATCCTTATTGTGACATTTCTTGTCACACATCCCCAACCAGAGCTAGAGTTGGATCCCAAAATTACCAAGTTCAAAAATGCCATTACTCTACCCTAAAAAACCCAAAAAATTCCATCAATTTCCCAAGTTTCACCTTTGAGTCCAAAAACCCATCTTTTATATCCAATCAAAGATTATTTCTAATGGGTTCCCATCATAAAATACTTTTGGTTTTGACCCCTATGTTGGCAAATCAGCAAATTTATGAACTTGTGAACCTTTTTTGTAAGTTCAAAATTTTGTCAGTTCGCTGATAATCATTTTTGCCAACAAAGGGTGAAGGTTATGTCTCTCATCAGTGAATGGAAGGAAGGAAACATAATAAGGTGCCTTTGTTGGCAACTTATCAAGTTCATGAACTTGACAATTTGCTAACAAAAGGCATCATCGACGGACTAAATCTAGAGGCATTGCGGTGATTTCTAAGTCATAAAAAAGATAGAGAAAGAAGAGCCCTATCGACAAATTTAGAGGTTCGTAAACCTCCAAGTTCGTTGATTGAGGGTTTGGCCGATAAGGAATTCACTGACTATAGGTAGTAGGGGAAAAGACCACAGCAAGGGGTGATTTAGAAAGTGTTTAAATAAAATAGAAAAGCCAAGTCTTGTAGCCTTTTCATCATATTGGCAAATTTGTGAAATGCCAAACTCACTAATTAAAGTTCAAGAGTTCACCTTTTCACCAATTCGCTGATAAGGCGAAAAGGTGAATAGAAAAGAAGGAACAGAGGATTTGGTTTGGGAATGTTGATTTTTGTTGACTAAGGGCTTAGAAGACCTTAGTTGGTAAGTGTTGCATTTTGCCGACAAGGGAAATGTTGGGACAGGAAAATTCAAAAATTTTCATGTATTCTTACTCATCCATACCTGACCAAATCATAAAAAATTATGCCCAAAATCATACTAATAAGAGGATTCAAATCCCCTAATATTGGCAAGACTTCATTATTGTTACACCGATCCATGAGAAACTAGCTAAAAAGGCTATCGACATGAGAATAAGGATTGGGGAAAATGTTTTAGATAAGACCGATGGAGAAAGTGGCACCGATGACCTATCATCAGAGAGAAAGTTACCAGTCATTCCGATCGGCATAAGAAAGGACTATCAGAGAACAATCTAAAAAACTCTCCTGACAGTATAGATCTTACCGATGGAGTATTTCAGCAAAACTCTCACCAATCACCCAATAGAGCGGAGATTTGAAGTGGAAAACAGAGGAATCAAGATCCTTAAAAACAAAGTACATGTTGGTCATAATGCATGTATACTAGATACAAAGGTGAACAGTCGAAGGTGTTGTATATTTATTTGTATGTATGCAAGATACAAATAGTGAGAAGATATAAATGCATAAAGCATTCGAAATACAAAACTGACAAATGCATGTACAAATGCATTTGTATAAAACATACAAGGGGATATACAATAGTAATATACATCGCAAAACCAAAAGGGATATGAAATATGGTTTTATTGTTGTATGTTTTGGATACATACATTGCGGTGTACATGCAACGCAGAACCAAAATGTTTATAAAATAAAGAGTAATTGTTGTATGTTTCGCGCCTTGTATGTATGTTTTAGGTTATACATTGCGGTACACATGCAAGGCATAACTCAAGAGAGATTTAAATCTAGTTAAAGGGATGCATCAGGACTTAATGTATATTAGAGGATGCATTTCACGATATATACAAGTCAGAGTAAAAAATAAATGAACTGTGGTTTATAAAAGCAAGAAGTCTAGAAAGGAGATACAATTGAGTTTGTATGTATCGAGCATTGTATATGAAGGTTGGATACAAGTAGTGTTGTAACATGGAATACGAGTGAGGAATAAGGTGGGTCCCACCACTTGCATATTGGATTTGCATAATCACAATGTATGTTTTCAAGATACAAGCTGATGTACAAGCGAAGATACAAGCTGGATGTCAAAAGAGGTTCAATATAGAAATGTCTTTGTATGTTTAAATGCTTGTATGTATACAAGATACAAAGACAAATGCATATGAGATACAAAGGAAATGTATATGCATGAAACACCACGTGGGCCCCATCTCCAATGGATATACAAGTTTATACAAGCTCGGATTTGAATCACAGACTAAATACAGTGAATTTTAGCTAGGGTCCGCTATTGTATATAAAACACATGCATTCGATATACAAAGAGATGATACAAATACGGATTCGAAGGAGATTTTAAATTCATTTCATAAATCTGGTTGGGCTCACCCTTGTATTTGGAAGAAAATGTATGCGATATACAAAAGATTTGTATATATAGAGTCACAAATCTGATGATTCCTCAGGTGTATGTTGCAAATGCATAAGATATACGGATACACTACAATACAAAGGCGAAGGGCATCCCACCTGCAATGACCAAAGCATTTTAACAGTAAGAAGGTCAAAATTAAAATTTTGTTATTGAAGGAGATTAAAATAACAAAAGGTTGCACTGGATGTGTGAAGAGTCATAACCCTACAAATGCAAAACATCTATAAGGGGAACCAAGTCCAGAAATAAAAAGGAGAATCAACAATAGAATATATACATATAGTTTATAATGTTTCCAAAAGACCATGTTGCAAGTATATCATTGAAGAAGTAAATTGAAGTTCTCTGATTTTGTGGTTCTATTCTAGCATCAATTGTTTGTCAAAGTTACTCAATTGTGTGGTTGTCTCCAGTTCTATATTTCCTTGTTATTCAGATTAAAATATCAAGTATATATTTAATTTGTCAATACACATTTGATGTAGCTGTGTGATTTGATTAATTGGTTTCCATAAATGGAATTAAAACCCTTCTGATCAGTCACAGTAACCTGGAAGTGTTAGTTTGGATTACTAAGAAGAACCATATAATTAGGATTGACATTTTGTCTCCAAGTTAATATTATCTATTATTCTTGCATATTTCATTCAATTGGTTCCTTCAAGAAAGGATTAAATTACCTTCTGGTCAATTACAAGATATCTGATTATATTGGTTGGATCATTAAGAAGAGTTTGTCAGTCATCTCCCTATACGTTTATACAAGTTATAAACTAAATATTGTGCCAAATAGTTAGAATTATTACCCACTATAAGCCACTAGTCTTAATCCTTCATTTGACTCTGTTTACCCAACAGAGCACTGGTCTTAGTTTAATTTATCATTTCAACCCTTTCATGTACACAATCATAAAATTCACCTAGATATTGCTTATACAATTTATACCAACCATTCATCAGATATTAGACTTAGTTAGCAAGCTTTCATCTATCCTACACCATTTGCCACTGTAGGTAGATCCATTTACTTAGTCAAGATAGTTGCATTCAATCTGCTTTAATTTCCAAGGTTTACCCACCTAGGTGTAGCAGGACCTAAAGTGTAGGAAATCATCAAACCCAAAAGGTTGATTTTGTCAAGTTAATTCAAAAACGTTGCCAATCTAAGCATAGAGCCTGGCATCCTCTTAGGATTAGCAACCTACATTTTTGAGACCTAATAGGAAATAGAAGATAAAAGGTGGCGAACAGTAGGTTCAGCAAAGTGTGAAATCACTGGCAAAGAAGGGAAGCAGTGAAAGATGAAATTTTCACAAAAGGCTAACTTTGCTAATAAGGCACAAACATTGCGAAAGGGTGCTTGTCAGCAAATCAGAGAAACTTGAAACTTGGCAAAAGGTTCAAGTTTTTTTATTTTCATCGATAAGGCATGGCTTCAGTGTGCTTTCATTGGTTTGGCAAATGGAAGATTTTCTGATAAAGTGGAAGAAGGCAAATCAAGTAAGGTTCAACAAAAGTGTGGTTTACCGATAAAGGTGAAAATGGGGCCAAGGGCATAATGGTTTATAAAGGTCAACTTTTTTTGACCAAGCAATGGCAAAGGAAAATGAGAGTTTGACAAATTTCATTTTTGTAGACAAAGGTGAACAAAGAGAAGACAAAAGGAAAAATAAAGTGTTAAGGGAAAAGGTTCAAAATGGCTAAATTTTGCTGACCAAGTATGATGCAAATGAAGGGTTTGGCAAAGTGGACTTTTTCCAATAAATGGAAAAATGGTTAAGATGTCAGGAAACTGGGGAAAACCTGAACTTGAAAAAAAAATTAGTTTTCTCCTAGTTTGCCAATAAGGGCAATATTATTGGCTTGGTTTGGTAAAATGCAAAAAGGATTCATCAATGGAAGTAATAAAAGCAAAGGGAAAAGGTTTGGAAAATCTCACATTTGTTGATAAGGCAGGCAAAGGAGACAAAGGATAAGAGTTCAAGAATTTTGATTTTTGCTGACTAAGTTCAAAATGGTTACAATTCGTCGATAATACAAAAGCCAGTAAGGTTTGGAAAAAGCTGAAATCACTGATAAGACAAGGAAGAGGAAAAAATAAGAGGTTCGGCAAAATGGATTTTTGCCAACAAAGGTAGAAATAGGCAGCAAAGGCAGTTCTAAAATGTTAAAAGTTGTCGATAAAGGAGAAATCAAGGCTAGGTTTGGCAAATAGCTGATTTGTCAATAAGGGCAGAAGCAAAGTGGAAGAGGGCACAGTTAGAAAAAATGAACACTTGCTGATAAGGGAAAAGTTGCTTAGTTAAGTTTAATTATATTTTACCCAATAAAGTGTGAAATAAGGAGAAAATGTAGGCAACAAGTAGTATAAGAAATTTGTCAATGGAGCAAGTACAGGTGAATCCCTACTAGAAGACTTTTGCTGATAAGGCAAAAATGAAATGCATAGATGTAAAGCATGGATTTGTAAAGTGTAAAAGGCTATAAAGTGTGGGTGGGCTCTTGTTTTTAAATGTCTTTCTTCCCCCTAGGCTGCCATGGTTGCAGAAATACAAATGTCAGGTGATCACTGGAATAGTGTCTACCATCAATGTGTAGGTACAGAATTTAATATGGAGATGGTGTGTTTCAACATCCATACTTTTTGTAGGTCCTCTCAAGGACACAAGATCAGTTTGCAAGGCATGGGCTCCCAAGAAGTCCATTAAGACTTATGTTAAAGGCCATGCGCCACATCATGTGTTGTACTGGGCTAAATGACTATATATGCATCAATTTTTGACATTCTTAGGTGTTGGTAGATGGCGACTGATTAGGAAAGTACTGTACACTAGCCATGTATCCCCGCTGGGGTTCGGGGGTGGTAGCCCCCGAGAAACGGGGGTTTGGGGGCGGTAGCCCCGAGAAAATTTTTTTTAGGGCCGACTTAAAAAATCCTATTTTTTATGACCGACATAAGAAAACCCTAATTTTTGTAACCGACAAAAAGGCTTGATAAAAAGCGGCCAAGGGTTAGGGTTTGAGTATTATATTGTAGCATTTGCAGCAGTATTGAGTTGCAGGGATTGCTGATTGTAATCGGTTTGATTTACTGGATAATAATATTGGACTCTCTGTTTGGTGGATGTAGCCCGAGTTTGGGTGAACCACGTTAAAACTTGTCTCTCGCTGTTATTAATTCTGTGTATTTCCATTTCTCTGTTTAATCTTTATTTGCATTTAATTGATATCTTCTGCCGGCTAACCCTAACAAGTGGTATCAGAGCAGGTTGTGTTCGATTATCGTCTGCAGGAAAGTCTCATGGTTGAGTGGGAGCAATGGCGGACGAGGGTAAAATGAAGGTTGATAAATTCAATGGGCAGAACTATCAGTTATGGAAGATGCAGATGGAAGATTATCTCTATCAAAAGGATTTATGGAGGCCGTTGGAAGGAGTAGCCAAGAAACTGGCAACAATGTCTGATGAGGATTGGAATCTTCTTGACAGAAAGGCACTGGGAACCATTCGGTTGTGCCTGGCACCGTCGGTGGCATTCAATATAACGGAAGCAAAGACAACAGATGGTCTGATGAAAGCTTTGGCTAAATTGTATGAAAAACTCTTAGCCTCAAATAAGGTATTTCTCATGAAGCAGTTGTTTAATTTGAAAATGGTTGAAGGTGGATCTGTGATAGGTCATTTAAATGAATTTAATACGATTGTCAGTCAATTGACTTCTGTAAATGTAAAATTTGATGAAGAAGTTAGAGCTCTCTTGATATTATGTTCATTACCTGAGAGTTGGGATAGTTTGGTAATGGCGGTTAGTAACTCTATTTCTGGTTCAAATACCCTAAAATTTGATGATGTTGTTGGTGTTATTCTGAGTGAGGAAATTCGTAAGAAAAGCTCAGGTGGATCCAAATCAGGTAGTGTTTTGAATGCAGAAAGCAGGGGCAGATCAAAGGAGAGAGGAAAAGGTTCTGGAGGTCATGGGAAGTCACGAGGAAAATCAAAGGACAAAAGATCCCAAACCAGAGGACAGAAGGATTGCTGGTACTGTGGAAAACCAGGTCATCTGAAGAAAGATTGCTGGTCTCGAAAAAATAAAGAAGGAGACAAACAAGAAGGCAATAAGGAAGCAAATGTGGTGAGTAATAAATTTGAAGATGACGCTTTGATTCTTTCCCTCGATAATGCTGATGATTCATGGGTTTTAGATTCAGGGGCCTCATTTCATGCTACGCCCCATAGAAGTTATTTTCTTGATTATGTCCAAGGGGATTTTGGGCTGGTTTATTTGGGAGATAATGAACCCTGTCAGATTGTTGGAAAGGGAAGAATCAAGATTAAGTTGCAGAATGGGAATCATTGGCTACTACAAGAGGTGAGGCATGTTCCAAGGCTCAGTAGGAATTTAATTTCAGCAGGGCAGCTAACTGAACAAGGTTGCACTGTTACATTTACTGATAAAAATTGGAAGGTTTCAAAAGGTGCCTTAGTAGTAGCAAAAGGTGTAAAAGTAGGCACCTTATATGCATAACAGACTTGGGCATATGAGTGAAAAAGGTATGAAGGTACTTCATTCTAAGAAAGTTTTACCAGGTCTGAAATGTATTAATATGGATTTCTGTGAAAGTTGTGTGTATGGAAAACAAAAGAGAGTCAGTTTTCTCAGAGATGGGAAGCAAAAGGAAAATGAAAAGTTGGAGCTTGTGCATACAGATGTATGGGGACCAGCTCAGGTATCTTCTTTTAGTGGCTCTCGGTATTATGTTACATTCATAGATGATGCAACTAGGAAGGTCTGGATTTATTTCCTTAGACAGAAATCTGATGTATTTGAAACATTTAAGAAATGGAGAAGCTTGGTTGAAAATGAGACAAGTAAAAGTTTAAAATGTCTCAGATCTGATAATGGCGGTGAGTATTGTAGCAAAGAATTTGAAGATTATTGTTCCTTTAATGGAATTCGTAGGCAGAAAACAGTTCCAGGGACTCCACAGGAAAATGGAGTGGCTGAACGCATGAATAGGACAATAATGGAGCATGCAAGGACCATGAGATTGCATGCTGGACTACCTTTAAACATGTGGGCAGAGGCTGTCAACACTGCTGTATATTTAATTAACAGAGGTCCTTCAGTTCCTTTAGGCTGTGGTATTCCAGAGGAAGCATGGACTGGCAAGAAGGTGAGTTATTCTTTTCTGAAAACCTTCGGCTGTGAAGCATTTGCACATATAGATTCTGAAAATAGAACCAAGCTAGATGCGAAATCAAAAAAATGTACCTTTGTTGGATATGGCATTGATGAATTTGGTTATAGGCTTTGGGATTTTGAAAATCAGAAAATTGTGAGAAGCAGGGATGTTATATTCAATGAGAAGGTGTTGTACAAAGATCAATTGCAGCAGCATGAGAAGAAAGAAAAAGATTATGTGGTGCTGGACGATACTCCAAATAGTGATGTTCCAGTGGTTCCTCATGCTCCGCAACAGCAACCAGAAATACCACACACTCCAGTGAATGTTAGATGGTCAACAAGGATAAGTAGACCTCCTGAAAGGTTTTCTCCCTCTTTGTATTCTATTTTGTTAACAGATACTGGTGAACCAGAAGGGTATGATGAAGCTATGCAGGTGAATACACAAGTTCAGTGGGAGCTTGCCATGCAAGAAGAAATGGACTCCTTGCTGAAAAATCAGACTTGGGAATTATGTAAGTTACCTGTAGGTAAAAAGGCTTTACCAAAAAAATGGGTTTACAGGCTGAAAGAGGAAGATGGAGGTAAGAAACGATTTAAGGCCAGGTTAGTTGTAAAAGGATTTGCACAGAAACAGGGCATTGATTTTGATGAGATATTTTCTCCGGTTGTCAAGAGGACTTCTATTCATACTATTTTAAGTATTGTGGCTACTGAAGATTTGCATTTGGAACAGCTAGATGTGAAAACTGCCTTTCTCCATGGTGATTTGGAGGAGGAGATACACATGGCACAACCACAGGGATTTGAGGTCAAAGGTAAGGAGAAACAAGTGTGCAGATTGAAGAAAAGCTTGTATGGCCTGAAACAAGCACCTCTGCAATGGTATTTGAAATTTGATAGTTTTATGGTTGAGCAAGGCTACAGTAGGTGTAATTCTGACCATTGTGTTTATTTTAAGAGGTTGGATAATGACAGCTACATCATTTTATGTTTATATGTTGATGACATGCTTGTAGCTGGGTCTAACATGGATCACATCAGAGAGTTAAAACATCAGTTATCACAGTCATTTGATATGAAGGATTTGGGGGTAGCAAAACAAATCCTTGGTATGAAAATTTGCAGAGATAGGAAGAATAGAACATTGACTCTATCTCAGGCTGCTTATGTTGAAAAGGTGTTGTAGAGATTCAATATGGAGAATGCAAAAGCTGTTAGCACACCTTTGCCTAGTCATTTGAAATTGACTAAGGAGATGTGTCTAAAGACACAAGAGGAGGAAGAAAAAATGTCCAAGGTACCCTATGCTTCAGCTGTAGGAAGTTTAATGTATGCCATGGTATGCACAAGACTGGATATTGCACATGCTGTCAGATTCGTTAGTAGGTATATGAGTCATCCCAGATTTGAGCATTAGAATGCGGTCAAATGGATTCTCAGATATTTGAGAGGTACATCTAATAAACACTTATGTTTTGGTGGCTCTAATACTGATTTAGTAGGTTATGTAGACTCAGATTAGGCAGGGGATATTGATACTAGGCGGAGTACTACAGGTTATGTCTTTACTGTAGGTGGAACATCGGTGAGTTGGATTTCTAGGTTGCAAAAGGTGGTTGCTTTATCCACCACAGAGGCAGAATATGTAGCTGCAATAGAGGCAAGCAAGGAGATGATATGGCTACAATCTTTCATGGAAGAATTGGGTAAACAATAGGTTAACAGTTCTTTGTATACAGACAGTCAGAGTGCCATACATCTTGCAAAGAATTCTGCCTTGCATTCAAAGACCAAACACATACAGTTGAGGTATCACTTTATTCGGTCGGTGTTGGATAATGGACAGTTAAGGCTGGTAAAGATACATACAGATGAAAAGCCAGCAGATATGTTTACAAAGGCAGTAACAAGGGAGAAGCTGAGCTCCTCTTCAGCTTCGATTGGTCTTCTAGACTGAACACAATAAAAATTGAACAGTAGAGTCCAGGGTGCTTATTTCCAATGGGAGCTGCCTGCGCAGCGGTGTCGTCCAGGATCAGTCTCCAAGTGGGAGATTGTTTGGTGTGGAGCCTGATCAGTCTCCAAGTGGGAGATTGTTGGTAGGTGGCGACTGATCAGGAAAGTACTGTACACTAGCCATGTATCCCCGCCGGGGTTCAGGGGCGGTAGCCCCCGAGAAAATTTTTTTTAGGGCCGACTTAAAAAATCTTATTTTTTATGACCGACATAAGAAAACCCTAATTTTTGTAACCGACAAAAAGGCTTGATAAAAAGCGGCCAAGGGTTAGGGTTTGAGTATTGTATTGTAGCATTTGCAGCGGTATTGAGTTGTAGGGATTGCTGATTGTAATCGGTTTGATTTACTGGATAATAATATTGGACTCTCTATTTGGTGGATGTAGCCCGAGTTTGGGTGAACCACGTTAAAACTTGTCTCTCGCTATTATTAATTCTGTGTATTTCCATTTCTCTGTTTAATCTTTATTTGCATTTAATTGATATCTTCTACCGGCTAACCCTAACATTAGGGTTGCTCTCTGAGCCAATTGTTTGGTTTGGGAGAGCCTAAGGAGTTTCTCTAGCATCAACATAGGATCTATCTAGTTTGTTAGTGAAGGGATTTATTCATCATAGAGTAGGAAGAATATGTAATGAATATTTCAATGTAATAGGATGCCTCCACAGGAGCTTGTAGTGATTTTGGAGAACATATAATCGTAGTTGTATATTTCCCCTTGCCACTTTTGTTGTTATGATTGTAACATAGGTTTAGAGGTGTGTGACAGCATCTAAATTAATACAAGCCTTTGTATTTGTCATTTCTTTGTTGCATATGAACCATTGCAGTTCTCTTTTGGATTGTTAAGTATGTCCATTATTTTAAGATCTATTTAATTAAGTCATATATGTAAATGCATGGATGGTTCTGTAGATCCTTTGTTGTGTATTTCCTTTTCTCCTTGCATTGTATGACTCTATTGCCCAATAGAATAGACACTAGTCCATATTGGAGAGGGATCAAACACTCTTTATAAATCAAACAAATCATTCACTTGTGGTTTAAGGAAAAACTATCTTTCCTGTGTATGTCCAGTTGCATAGTTGAATTAGCTATATAGGGGTTATGTGATAGCTAGTCATTCTTGAATTAGTGATAACTTTTGGAGTCAAGATGATGAGTTGGGTTTGGTTGTCTAGTATTTTTAGTTGTTCATATAGTTTGAACTCAATACCTATTTAGGTGTATCCCTTGGAATATCCCTCCAGATTATAAGCTAATCTTGAAGTGCAAATGAGTCTACCCACTCCTATTAGTTGGCCAAAATCCCCCTTAACTTATTGATAAACCTCTTCCTATCACCTTGATGATAATCCCTAGCCTAGGTGTTTTAGGAATGTTTTAGAGTTTTGGGTTGTAGTTATTTTTGGAACCATCATGATCCAAGAAAAAGTTTGTGGCTCTCTCTTGTGTTATATCTGCATATTCTTCATGAATAGGTAAGCCTAATCTATCAATAATGGAGTCAGCATTTAATTGTAGAATTACTTGGCCACTCATAGTTCTGATTTCTCTTGCCTCTGTGTTATAATTTTGAATGCAAGACATTATCAAGTCTATTCATTTTACCACTAGAGGGAAACCCATAGTGTGTTCTAACCAGCTATCAAAAAAATTTGAGCAATGGGAGACCTGGGGTTAGCATTCATCCTAAGGCAAAATTCATGAAGATTGACATGTCCCAGGTCGATATCTCTAACTCTTGATAATTCATTCCTGATACTATAAGAGATATCCTATCCCTTATACTTGTATTTCATATTGATTGACCCAAGTAACCAGTGAGTAGGATTCTTAACTAGGGTTAGGCATGATACACTCAAGTTGAGTAAGGGGAATCTATGATTGATGATGGAGAAAAGTAGGGCTTTAAAAGTCATGAAAAATGGGGAAAACCCAAAAACACCCCCCCCCACACTCAGATAGCTAGCAATAATCTCTTCAATTTGGAAAGAAGAAGATACCAGGACTTACCTTGTGTTGGCACTTGTAAAATTTTGCTCCCAAGATTGCCCTATTTTGCCCCAAAAATCCAAAATTCCCATTTGATGCCTTTGCCATTGAAAACCCCTTGTTTAAATCTTCTTCAATGGTGAAGTTACAACTTATATCATTCATCTATAAATGAAAATAAGCTATAAGTTTGAGCAATTTATTTTCAGTTTATGCGATTCTTTTTCAAATTGTTACTTTTCTTTATAATGTAAATTTTAAGTGTATACCATATTTTTGGGATTAGTATTGGATTGCAGATATCTAAAGTAACCAAATTCAATGATATTGGCACTCAACATTTAAAAATAATTACACATATTTTTATCTTTTGTAACTAAAGTTCTTCACACAAGTTTATATTTCAGTTATTTTGTGGATTGTAATAACACCCACTCATCTAGAACGATCTTTGGAGGAGATGTGGAACAAAGAAGGCTGTCATAAAAGCTAATGTTTTAATGCGGATTTTAAAAATTATAATGTACCAAAATTTATTTTTATTTTAAATTGATAGTGTTAAAAATACAATCAGCTTTAAGTAGTAGGTGCATAAATTTTGCATGTAAACCAATAATATGTGCAATCAAGCATAGAAAGTAATGCATGCAAACAAATATAATATGCATATATAAAGAAATGCACATGTTAAGTTTTATATATTTTTTTCTTTTTTCATGAAGTTTGGATGAAGTTATAATCTAGATTATTTATCTATAAATAATTATTATATCAAATAAGAAAATAAGAAAGAGTAAAAGAAAGTTTTAGCACAACATTTTATTTTGAGATTATATTTTTTCCCTTTACTATCTATATTTTAATTATGTTCCATATTTTCATAATCTAATTGACTATAGTAATATTCTATTCTAGATGCTTAGAGGAATAAAATTAAAGGACACCCATAGTCAACACTTTGGACTATTATCCATATTCTTGTATCCTATAATCAATAATTCTTTACGCAAGTTCAAATCACAAATTTCATTCATTTTATAGATTTTAGTAACACCCATTCACTTATAAAGATATTTTGAGGAGATGTGTTGCAAGCTCCTTGCAACATCTTTGTTGTTGGATTGTTCATCCCAACAACATTTATGTCATTGGATGGTTGTTTGAATATCAATGGTTTATTGAAAGCAAAATCTAGGAGAAACTCACTAGTAATTTGAAGGGACAACACTTCAAGAAAATGAATTAAAATTTTGCAAGTGGAGACATATAATAACCAAATCATTTTTGTTTCCTTAAGGCCTAATGTAGCTTGTGAGGTTGGAGGGATCAACATTTTTTTTTATTTTTTCCTACCCAGTAAAGTTAAACTTGTCTGTAAAACTCATATTTAGTACATTGTATTGGTAATTATATACTAACTTATTGTTTAAATGCCATGTCAAATTGAACAAAAATTGAGCATGATAAAAACACAAATGAGGCCAGGAAACTAGAAATCAAATGTTGGAAATAAAGTCAAATTCATAAGGAAATGAGGAGACAGTTCAAAAATCAAGAGTTAGGAACATAACTATGGTGAAGGCATCAAATTGTGAAAACCCATTGAAGAAGATTGGCCGATAAAGAAAGGAGAATGCACAGGGTACAGCCAAAGGTCAAATGGTCTAAAATAGAAAAATGGGACAACATATCGGGAGTGTTGTAATTGATTTAAAAGGGTAATTCCCTTAAAGTATACCATGATTGCAAGAATATACAAATTGATTTGTACCCAAAATTTAATGAGTTTGCATAATAGTGTCATGCAGATGGTTGGCACAATGAAATTATTCAATGCCCAAAGGATAAATCAGATAAGTCAAATGTTTTAGATGGAAAAGAGAGGATTAGAACCTTCCTTCTTTATTGCTCTAAGTATAGGAAGAGTGCAAGCAATCTTCCTCTATAATTTTTAGAATTAATTGAGCATGGGTTTTCTCTTCCAATGTGCAAATCTTTTGGTAGACTGGGAACTAAATTTATAACATCATGGGAGTAGTTCTTGATATGGTGCAGCATCTGGGAATGTGGAGTGGGTTTGAAAGCTATATATGTGTCCTCTTCAAATGTAGGAGTTGGTCAGTTGTGCAATTTCTCAGTAGGATTGTGAGCTCCCAAAGGTAGATCAAGAAAGGATATTATTGTAGTCTTTGTTTAACATGAAATAGTCACAAAATGTATGTACTAGAATTTGTAAATATTTGTATCAAATTCTTTTTATTCTCCATTGTTGTAGGTGTTTTTCTTAGCAAACCATAATCGCAGTTATAGTTGTTCAAATATCTACTTATGTATAATACCCTTTGGAATATCCCTCTAGAGTTTAAGCTGAGCTCAAAGAATAGAGGAGTCTAGCCACTCCTATAGTTGGCCAAAATCACCCATAACTTGTTGATGAACCTCTTTATATCATCTTGAAGACAATCCCTGGCCTAGGTGATATAGAAAAGTTTTAGAGTTTTGCATTGTAGTTATTTTGGGAACCAATATTTTGGTACCATTGCTAGGGAGCCAAGATTTTATTTCTAGTTGCTATGATTTTGAAATATAGTGTTTGTTCAAGTTTTTCTTCCTAGTAGGAGAAGTGGCAACTCTATTTTAATAACCTAGAATTCAATTTAGTTTGAAAAGCATTCATAATGGATAGAGGAAGAAACTGGGAGAAGCCTGGACATGAGGAATCCTCTAGTAATGTTAGAAATAGGAGTAGGTATAGGGTAAGGAGACCTAATGTGACCTACCTATATAAATGCCCAAGACAATATATTTGTTGACCTCGGAAGCCAATACAATTATACTCATGAGGACTCTGCAGATAACATGCTCACAAAAAATAGAAGGCATAATAGAAGTGAGTATGATGTTAGAAGAAATGAGAATGTTATTGGTAGAGGAAGTAGAGATAGGTCTCAGACTCCATATTTGAGGATATTTGGGAATGCTAGTGATAATGAAGAAATGCATCACAATACAAGGCATCCTAATTCCCCCATTAGATCATTTGGAGGTCAACATGATAATATCCCTAATGAGGGTTATGAATAACAACAGCAACGTGATGATGAGTAAAGAGAAAGAACAATCTAGGATGAACTAGATTTTCTTGATCATCTTAGAAATAGACAAAGAGAAGTACATGCCTTCCTTGAACAACAACAAGCTCAACTTGCCTAGTAGGCCCAGAAAAATTTGAATGCACAACAACATGACCTAAATCAAAATGTTAATCAGTGACATGCACCTCAACAGCACTACAATCAATAGAATAACCAAAGACAACAGCAACATCAATTAAGACAGGAGGACATAAATTAGGCCCCTATTCACAATATCAACATTCAACCACCACATAATTAGGCAAACCAGTAGCATGGCAACATTTAAAACATTGGGCATGCACAACAAAGACAAGATCAAAGGTTTATTCCATAGAGGTAGCCGTTGAGAGATGAGAGGTATAAGCAGCTTGATTTCATTAGCATTCCTAATTTTCCTAATCCCATTCTAGCTGAGATTAGAGGGAAGATGAATCCATGTTTTCAAGATAATAATGTTATCACTAGTGAGGAACTCTTGAGGCATTTCTTTAATGTCACTGATGAGTATGAGATTGAAGATGAAGATATGATGATGAAGTTAGTTGTGTACTCATTGGAAGAAAGTGCCAAAGAATGGTACAAGGCTCTCCCTGATAATAGCATTGATTCTTGGGAGGAATTCACGAGTGTTCAGACTACAGTGTGGGGATAAGATTGATCCCAAGTTTGTTATTCATGAACTCATAGCCATCAAGAAGGCCATCAATGAGATAGTAGTTGATTTCAATAGTTTCTTCATCATGACAATGAGAAAGGTACATCCTCATATGAAACCCAATGAATCTATGTGCTTAGTGTTATATTGTGGTGCTTGTGATTCAAAAATAGGTTATTGTTTGAGGGACAAGAGTCCACAAACATGAAGAGAGGCATTCGCTATAGCCATAAACATAAAAAGAAATATGAGGGCTTCAAGGAAGCACATCAAAAGGTTTGATGTAAAATTACCCCAGCCAGATAAGCCATCTTTCAATAAACCCCTCACTACCGATGACAAATTGGACAAACTCATGGGGGTTGTGAAAGATTTGTCTTATAAAGTTGTTGGAAATGATAAAGGGGTGCCACCTTAGGGTGCTGCAATGCATTTTAATGAAGGCCAAAGGTTACATAATAGACCTTACAATACTGATTGGTCTAAGAGACCACAACAAAATGATAAACAAGTTGCCCCAAGGCATGTAAGTTTCAAACAGCCTGAAAGGGACACCTGTGATCCTTTGAGAAAGGATCAAGTTAATTTCCACGATGAATCTTTATGGTGCAAGGCTTGTTTCCTTCCCCATGATCTAGCAAATTGTGCAGTGGCTCATTCATTAAGAAGAGAAGAAGAATTTCCAAATGAGTAGAGTGCAGCTGAGTATTATGAAGAAGAAATAAAGTAGTTTGATGCAGAAGATTATGAGCATATAGGTCAGAGTGTTGATTGTGACAGGCATAAGGAAGATGACCAATATGATCATGATGAAGGTCCAAAAATGTATCAACTGCCAGCTCATGATTTTGGACATTTAAAGGACCTTATGCAAAAGAAATATCAGTAGTCCAAGCCCTCAAAAGAAGATATGAAAGCATTAACTGATGCATCCATCTTGCAAGTCCAAGAAGGCTATCAAATGAGAAATATAACTATCCCTATGCATAACGCCCTTGGAAAGGAATCAAAACAACAAAGATTGAATGGGGATAGGGACAAATGCGAGGGAAATATGGAGAAAAAAGGAAATAGTGCTCCAAAGAAGAATGTGCCAGAAAAGAAGCTTCTAGTGCATCTGCTAGTAGCAAAAAAAGGAATATGTGCAGAAGAATCTAGCACCAATTGAGCAACTAGTTACTACACCCATTTTAGGGGTTCATTATCCAAAAGGTGGTTATAAGTGTGATCACCCTCAGGCACAAAAAGAACTAGAAAAGGAGAAGATAGAAGAAGGAAAGGATATTTTTTCCAATCAAGTAATACCTTATTTTCCTTCTGCAAATGATCTAACTATTTCATGTGATACTCCTTTACCCAATTATCTCCCTATTGACATGGCTCAAGTTTTTAGCCAAATCAAAAATTTTGTGCCAATAATGGAACTCCTTAGAATCCCTAAGCATAGAGCTAGGGAAGGATCATTTATTACTATCGTGGATGCACAAAAACATGTTGTTGTTCCTAGTGGTAATGATGAGGGCATAGGTCATGATGAAATAGTTTAGGTATATTTAGGGTCATCTTTGGTTAACAACAGGATGGGAGTACACCCTTTTACAACACTTTGATTATAAATGGTTGGCTATTACACAACTGTATGCTTGACTATGGGGCATCTAGCAATGTCATGTCACTAGAAATCATGAATGAATTGGGACTAAAGGTGTCCAGATACTTTGACAAATGCCTTGCCATGGATTCCAAGGAGGTCAATGTTATAGGTCTGGTCAAAGATGTTGAGGTCAAATTAGTTGCATTTCTTGACAAATCCTTCTTGCTAGATATAATTATTGTGGACTACCTTGCCAAATGGGGTATGTTATTGTGAAGGAAGTGGGCAACCTCTATGGGTGGTAGTATTCAGATGGACCTATCATATGCCACCATTCTAGTCCAGGGCATGGAAGTAAAACTATAATGGGAGAAGAAGGTAGAAGACCAAAATATTGAGGATAGGTATAAAATAGAGGATCATGTGAATTTCTTTGACACTGAAATAGACCACTTTATGGCCTATCGTAGTGATGATGGTCCTTGTGTGAATGTTTCACCTCCTAACCCTATTGCAATTGTGTGTGATGCATCTGATTTACGGATGTTGCCTTTTAATGGTGTGTTTTCTAGAGATGGCTCAAGTGCTGGGATTATTTTGACATCCCCAGATGGTGACTAGTTTGGTATGTCTTTCAAACTTGATTTTCAGTGTACTAATAACATAGCTAAGTATGATGCATTATTGTTGATTTTGAATGTTACTCACAAGCATAATGTCAAATGCCTGAGAATATATGGTGTCTCAGAATTAGTTATATAGCAAATAAGAAAAACTTTTACTGCCAAGGACAGTAAACTGAAAGCATACAAGAATGTTGTATGGGATACCATGGAGTTATTTGATGCCATTGGTATTGAATGGGTAGACAAAACAAAAAATGAAGAGGCAGACTCCCTAGTTGTAGTTGCATCTAAATATGATCCATGATTACATTTTCCTCATTGCTCTGATGTCATGGAAGTACTTACCAGGCCAATGATCCCTAATAATATATATAGTTGGCAAGTCTTCAATGATAGTAATTAGATATTCAGTTTCCTAAACTATATAGATGAGTTTGATAGTCAAGTAATTGACTAGAAGGCTATGGTAGAAATGGAAAATGGAAAGGAAATATTGTTTTACATTGAGGTATTGAAGACCAACACCATTCCCAAGGGACTGGTGGCACTAGAGAGGATGTTTGACAATGTAGACCACTAGAAGAGTAAAGGTAAACTAGTTGAAGAAGATAATGTTCAAGGTGTGAGCGTTTGAACTAAGGAGGCACCTAAAAGGATTTACATAGGTAAGAAGTTAAAGCCTCATGAAAAGCAAATGCTGATTGCTTTATTGAAAAATTCAAAAAAAAAATTGCATGGTCTTATGATGAGTTGAAATCTTACAGGGAGTGTTGGGACCTACAAAATTTTTATTCCCAAATGTCCCCTATATGCCCCAAAAATCCAAAATCCCCATTTTATGCCTTTACCATTAAAAACCCCTTGTTGAAATCCGATCAGAGATAGTTTTTAGGGGTCTTTTTCCTCAAAAAATCATTAAGTATAGGTTCCCCTATTTTTCCCTTTTCTTTCCTTCGAAAAATTTGTGATTTTTTCCTTTGGTCGGTGAATCACTGAAAGTCTGAACTAGTGAACAAGTTCGAAAGTTTGCAAGTTTGCAAATTCACCAATAAGGCAACAACATCATCATATGAAGGAAGGAGTCACTCCAAATGGTAATGAAAAAGTTCTAAGTAAGCGGCGGGGTCTTAGTCAATAAAATGCTTGGTTTGAACTTGAAGGTTTGCCGATAATGGGTTTGGCTGACGGTCATTTTGCCAACAAAAGAAAAGGAAAGAAGACAAAGAAAAGGTTTGGCTCAAAGTGTTTTTGTTGACAAGGCAAGTAAAGTATGAAAATGGCTAGGAAAGGAAAAGCCTTATTAGGTTGTTGGTAAAATCTTGAACTTTCCAAAAGTTTGTGATTTTTATATTTCACCAATAATGTGATAAGACAATGCTAAAGGGAGGAAAGCCTAAGGTTCAGAGTAGGGGGATTTTGCTAACAAAGTAAGGAACAAAGTTACTAAGGTGAAAAGTTGGGAAAAGTTCTATTTTGCTGATAAATCGCAACAAGCCCTTGGTTCTAAAAAGCTATATTTTTGTTGATAAAGGGACAAAAGGATCAAGTTCTAAAAAGAGGAGATTCGCCAACTAAAAGGAAATAGAGTATAGTTTGGAAAATTAAAGATTTGTCAATAAAGGGAAAATATAGCTAAAGTTTTGAAAAGGGTAAAATTGTTGATAGTATGAAAAGATCCAAAACAACATGGTTCCAGATGATGTATTTTATCTTATAAGGGCAAAACAAAGGAATAGTTCTAGAAAATGATAGTTTGCTAATAAAAGAAGAAAAGAAGAGAATAGTTTGGCAAATGTGGAAATTGCTGACAAGTGCCAAGTTTGTAGAAAATAAAACTAGCCGATATAGAAGAATAGGATAAAGTAAGTAGAAGAGGCCAAGTAAGACCAGTTTGAGAAAACATGATTTACTGATAAGGCAAAATAATGCTATGAATGGTGAAGAAAAGTAGTATGATGGAAAAGTGTGCATGATTAGCAAGCAGCTAATGAAGGGTGCTTAGCATGCATAATGGTACAGTCAAGGCCAGATGGTGTAAAATAGAAAATTGGGACAACACATTAGGATTATTGCAATTGCTTTAAAACGATAATTCCTTGAAGGTGTGTTATGATTATAGGGATATACAAACTAATTTGTACCCAAATTTTAATGAGCTTGCAGGATAGTGCCATGCAGGTGCTTGGCACAGTGAAATTATTCAATGCACAAAGGACAAATCTGTTATGTCAAAAAAAGTAACCTTGGGGTCTTTTTCCTATTAAGGTTTAGCTCCTGGGTCCTTTAGGATGCATTTAGGACATCTTCCATGTTAATTTGACATCCTAATGAGAAAACCCTAAAGTTTCATGGAAAATGGGACCTAGGGGGTACATTTGTGATAAATCCCACCTGAAATAGGGGGAGGACATGGGCGCCCGCACCCTAGTCCTGCCCTATTTTAGGTCAAGACTAATTCCAAAGTGTTAGTTTATGACCGTTATTTAGGTCCTATGCCAACATGGTAAGTTTGACTTATGAAATTCTTAGAGGGAATGTTTGTAGTTGCATATATAAGCATGATTAGGGTTCATTTGTAAACTAGAGATGGTAATTGTGAGCTTGTGGCTTTTGTGAAAGTGATTCAAGGCAGACTTTTGTGTTGTTATTGTGTTTGTATTTGCAGATTTGGCATCCATCTCCTCATGGCATAAAGAGCATCTTCCTTCCATGAGATCTTCACTACAAGGTGATATCATTTGTGCTTTATATCATTTGGATTTTGGATTTTTCCTCTATCTCGCAGGGATACGCATTGAGGCAAGCCTCTAAACACCACAACCCCCAACCCATTTTTTTGTGATTGTAGGTTACAGGTTGTGAAAGGAGAAGAAGTGGAGGTACAAGAGAGTAGTATAGACTGTTGGAATTCTAGATCAGACAAAACAATAGGGACCTGGACTCGAGTGCTCGCTCATTAGTACTCTGGATCCCGCAATAGGAAAATCTTTGGAATAGCAGGAACATGTTGAAGACAAGATTCCCAGATCCCGATAGAAACTATGGCATTGGACTAGGGCATACGTTAATTAGTCCCTGACTTTTCTATTTTCCAAACTTCAAAATCTGGTACGCATTTGATTGTCATTTGATATCTTTGTGTGCGATCATTTTCTGTAATTTGTTTATTTGTTCATGAATTCATGTAATTAGGGTTTTAAGCATAATTGGACTTAATTAAATAACAAGATCTCACAATTCTAATCTTCCCCTATGTTCCAAGTGACAAGAAGCCTATAGTAGACTTCCTACTCAGTTGAATGTCCTTGAATGTTTAGTGTTGAAAGGAGGATTAATACAAACTATCAAAATCAACCCTAAACAAATCCTCTTCATTTTCCACCTTAAACATTTTGGTGAACCCGTGTTCTTTTGAATTTTGCACCTTGCTGAGTGTTGTTCTTCAGATTTACATTCATTCGTATCATTGTTCATCTTATTGCATTTGAAAAATTACAAAAAAAAAAAGAAAATTTTGAAAATTTTGAAAAAAATTGGCAATTTTAGCTTGCATTTTCAAATAATTTGAATTAGTTGGCATTTAATTTCAATAAATTTCTGTCATTATCATCAGATCTGATTTAATTTATAGAAATACTTCATTCATCATTCATTTAGATTGCATTTTCATGCTTAAATTGTTAAAAATTGCTTGACATTGTGCATTTTTTAATATAACCTAGTTTTGCACTAGCTAGGGTTTCTACTCAAAATCTTGTTTCAGATTTTACTACCCTTTTAAAACACTCATTAGGACTTATTTATAATTGTAGTGTTGAATCATAGTGTATTTCTTGCAAAATTTCATGCCCAGGGTTTGAAAACCTTGATTTTTCACTAGATTTTGGCCTTATCGTCTCTCTAGATTTGCACCAAAGGCATGTTGTAAAGGATTTTTCTACACTAATTGATTTTTATCAGGGTTATTATCTGTTTTCCCTCCTAAAATTGTTTACAAAACCTTTTTATTGGGCTCTTACATTGAAAATTTGGTGAAAATTGCATATTTTGACTATATTTTCCCTAGGTTTTGACTTAGATTTGCAGTCCACATGTGTTGTGATGGATTTTATGGATTTATGTGACTGATTTTATTGTTATAATCTTCCACACCTCCTAAAATTCTTTACAACACCCTTTGTATTAGGGATTTGCATTCAAAATTTGTGAAAAATTGCATATTTCAGTGTATTTTCACTAGGTTTTGACTTCTCATCATTCTATGTTTGCATCAAAAGTGTGTTGTAAAGGATATTATTGATTTATTAGACTGATATCAAACATATTATTTTCTTCCCCTAATAAACTTCCTTACAACACCTTTTCTTTCACTTATTTGCATTGAAAAAAATGGAAAAAATCAAGCATTTTAGGTCATTTTCACACATAGTTTTGCATTTGTCTTTTGCATGACCTTTGAAAAACTTCTAAAATCTGATTTCACATTGATTTGAAAAATCATACACATGGCTTCTCATCACAAAAATAAAAATAGGTTCCCTCCTAGGCCTTACATTAAAAGAAAGGTTCCTGAACCTAAAATTGTGTTTACACCGCATGATAGAACAATTGGAGACACTAAAGGACCTCTTTATATCACTGTGAAAATAATGGTAAATCCTATGGATGGAACCCTTATTGATCCTAATTTCAAGACTAATGTGGCAACAAAAGAGTTCCTCTATTCACATGGATTGATGCAAGGATTTTATGACCCTTCGAATATGATGATTAAGACACATAAGGGAACCTTTATAAACACTTATGGGAAGATGTCCTTATTGGTCACTGTATTTGAGAAATCTGTAGAACAATTTTTTATGTTGTCCCTGTTTCTGACCTCTTTCACATAAAGTTAGGACATCCATGGTTAAAGGCTATGAAAGATGTCCCTTCAACAATTTATAACTATGTAAAATTTACTTTGAATGGACAAGTGCATACTATCCCTCACAATAGGTATAAACCTTTGGTTACAAGACAACACTTTACCCTTGATTACTTTTGGGAAAGATCTGAAATGGAACAAGAGTCATGCACATATTTTAACTTCTTGAGCTATAGAAATTACAAAACAAAAATATTACATCAAGTGGTCGATCCTTCTATGCAAGAAACAACAAGAGACAAACAACCTGCATTTGAAGAACTTCCTAGACCGAAAGGAAAATGACCCTATGCTGAGGTTCCTCCCTTGCCATCCTTACAAGATAGTCATTGATAGCAAAACATTCCACCTAGAAAAATGAGATTTGATCCTAGTGCTTCCTCCTCTAAAACACAAAAATCTATGGAAGAGAAAAACACTATCTTACAAGAGATAAGTGGTATGACAAAAAGAAATAGACAAGAGAAAGGAGGAGGAGATGACAAGCTTATGCCCAACAGAATATATCTCAACAAGAAAACATCTCACCTAAAATTGACTCAAACCAAGAACATCTTAAGAATGAATAGCTTGAAAACAAGAATAAGAGTTGGGCTATGGTACCTTATGTCCCACTTTCCTCTAACATTTGGGAGTGGGAAGATGATGATGATTTGGTGGATGACAACCCTTAGTTTGGTTGTCTTTACAGGTAAGTATTTCTAACCCTTTATCTCTCGTGATGTCTTTCCCATGTGATGTGTTATGTGTTGTTAAGGCCTCTTGGGATGACCCTTGGTTCTCTTGTAAGGTCCAAGATACAAGGAGACTACCTTTGTTGTGACCTTCTTCTATTTGTATCATCATTCTTCTATATTGCTTCTCCTCTATTTTTCATTGTTGTTTGTTGTGTCTTATGGATATAGCGTTGAAGTTGCTAACTTGGGGGCACCCTCCTACGTGAATGTCCCTAAGGCACTTGTTTCTCCTATCTTTATTTATTGTTTCCCTTCCATTAGTGGTTCTATCTTGCGGGCGGATGATGAAAAATATTTTATACTCATGCAGACCTAGTGTCCCTTTAGTGAGTAATAAAAAAATGGATCTAGTCCATACATGATGATGGGGTTGTTATATATTATCCAACGCTTGGCTAGTAGAATCACTCCGTGTGATCTTGATGGTGTCTTATCACACTTACAAAACATAACAATATTGTTGCTCCATGCACTCTGTCTATCTTGAATCTTGTATTCCTCAATTCCTTATGTGAATGATCATATGTATTGTTGTTTATAATGATTATATGGACACTAATACTTTTCTTGCAGGAATGTGTTTGTGGGAACATTTGGCAATCATAAAGTACATGTCACCTCCAGGGGGCATGGGCTTTGCAAGAACCCATGTTCCCTTGTGTGTTTTCTTCCTACCTTAACATGTTTGATATCGGTACATGACATCAACCACCTTAAGGTGGGGCATATATAAGGTAAGCTATCTATTTTAGATGCTAGCAAACTGTTTGTTCTCAAGTGCAGTTTAAAGACTGGTGGTGATGAATCCTTCCTGCACTCTGAGATTTGTTTGAAATCAACTTGCAATCATTTAAGCCCTCTATGGAGGTGGGATATCATGTATATCCTTTTTATCTTAAAAGCCCTCTACAGAGGTGGGGATGGTGTATTTCTCGTAGAGAGTGCACATCCTGTCATTTTTGAAAAGTCCTCTGCAAAGGTGGGGAGGAGTTTTGTGACTAACTCAACCCTTAAGCGTGTCTTCAGCGATTGTTGTGGTGAAGTGCAATTATCAGTGTGTGCCTATAATGTGCCTGAGATGGTGATGAACCTAGAAATATGAACACTCCATCGCTTGTCTATCATATTTTCTCCATGTCTTCTAAGTGTTTGTGTATTGCATGTTTGTTCCCAAGCATAGTCTAAAGAACAGTGGTGATGAGTCCCTCCTATGCTTTGGGATTTGTATGGCATGCTTGATTTGTATTGCATGTCTGTTGCCCCATATGTAGTTTAAAGACTGGTGGCGATGAGTCCCTCCTGCATTATGGGTGGTGTGTTTACTTTCCTTGTACTTGCATCTGCATTTCATATATATATGAAAAGAAAAAGAAAAAGAAAATCATCACTGTCTTCACTGCATTCATTGTATTCACTGTGTTTTGCGTGTCTTCAATGTTGTCTTCTCTATGTTTTATGTGACTGTAACTGTCTTCTTCATGTTTTGCATGCCTGTTACTATCTTCTTTGTGATTGGCGTGTCTTCTCTGTGCTTCGCGTGTTTGCTATGCTTGTTGACCATACTTTAATGCATGTATTGGCCTTGTGTTTATACATACATTAAAGTAAGGGCTAAATGTTATATTAGAAAAAGTAACTTGGGGGGCTTTTTCCTATTAAGGTTTAGCTCTCGAGTCCTTTAGGATACATTTAGGACATCTTGCGTGTTAATTTAACATCCTGATGAGAAAACCCTGAATTTTCATGGCAAATGGGACCTAGGGGGTACATTTGTGATAAATCATGCCTGAAATAAGGGGGAGGACTTGGGCACCCGCACCCTAGTCCTGCCCTATTTTAGGTTAGGACCAATTTCAGAGTGTTAGTTTATGACCATTATTTAGGTCCTATGCCGACACAGTAAGTTTGAATTACGAAATTCTTAGCGAGAATGTTTGTAGTTGCATATATAAGCATGATTAGGGTTCATTTGTAAACTAGAGATGGCAATTGTGAACTTGTGGTTTTTGTGAAAGTTATTCAAGGCATTCATTGTGTTGCAAAGCAGACTTTTGTGTTATTATTGTGTTTGTAATTGTAGATTTGGCATCCATCTCCTCATGGCATGAAGAGCATCTTCCTTCCATGAGATCTTCACTACAAGGTGATATTATTTGTGCTTTTGATCATTTATCATTTGGATTTTGCCTTTATCCTACAGGGATACGTACTCTTCATCTGACAACGATGTGTGAAAGACTTGAATGTCTCTCTAGGGCTTGACTTAGGCAAGCCTCTAAACACCACAACCCCCAACCCATTTTTCTGTGATTGTAGGTTATAGGTTGTGAAAGCAGAAGAAGTGGAGTTACAGGATAGTAGTGCAGACTGTCAGAATTATAGATCAGAGAAGAAAATAGGGACCTGGACTTGAGCACCCACTCATTAGTCCTTTGGATTTAGAAATAGGAAAATCTCCAGAATAGTAGGAATAGGTTGTAGACAAGATTCCCAAATCCCAAAAGAAACTGTGGCACTAGACTAGGGCGCCCGCTCATTAGTCCTTGATTTTTCTATTTTCTAAACTTTGAAATCTGGTACACATTTGTTTGTCATTTGATATCTCTATGTGCGATCATTTTCCATAACTTGTCTATTTTTTCACAAATTCATGTAATTAGGGTTTTGAGCATAATTGGACTTAATTGAATAACAAAATCTCACAATTCCAATCTTCCCCTATGTTCCAAGTGACAAGAAGCCTGTAGTAGACTTCCTACTCAGATGAATGTCCTTGAATGTTTAGTGGTGAAAGGAAGATTAATACAAACTATCAAAATCAACCCTAAACAAATCCTCTTCATTTTCCACCTTAAACAAAATCAACTAAGTCAAATGTTGCAGGTAGCAGGGACAGGATTAGAACCTTCCCTCTTTACTACTCAGGGTACAAGAAGAGTGCAAGAAATCTCCCTCTATCATTTGTAGGACTGCCAGACCATGGGTAATATTTCCAACATTGAGATTTTTCTGTTATCACAGAGGAAGTGAAATTAATATAGCATGGGTCTAATTCTAGATAGGGTGTAGTGCCTGGGGAATTGCAGTGAGGAAAATGCTATATATGCAGAAGTTTGAATTGTTGTAGTTGTTGGTCATTTTGATAATTTTCTCGATAGGATTGTGAGCTCCAGGAGGCAGATCAAGAAAGGATATTTTACAGTCTTTTGTTTATACATGAAATAGTCATGAAGTGTAAGTAACATAATTTACAAATCTTTGTATCAGATTATTCTTTTTCTCCAATGATGTAGGTGTTTTTCTTAGAAAGCGAATAATTGTAGTTATAGATTGCTTTTTCCACGTTTAGTGATATGATTGTAAGCTCTGATTTGGTGAATGTGGTAGTTCTTAATCCATTTCCAAGCTTTGTAAATGGTCATTTTAGTATTGCATAGCGAAGAACATGGTATAGTGTGGGATTGTTAAGTATTTTCAATAACCTAGTAGTGATTTCCTTGCATTTGATATATCAAATAGGTAGTTATACACTTTTATGTGATTGTTTTTCTCTATTTCACATTAGACTCAGCAGCCCAATGGATAGGCACCAGTCTGAGTAGCCTTAGATCACCCATATTCAAAACAAAAAAAATACATCCTATCTTTAGAAGTAAAAGTAATCTTAATACATCCTCATTGTGTAGGATTGCCATTATCAGCTATATAGGGGTCTTAAGACAACCAACTTTTCTTAGTTCAGTGACAGATTTGGGATTGAGAAAGATACTAATTGTGGTTGTCAATATTTTTAGTTGTTCATCTATTTTTTTGAACCTACTCAGGTATAATACCTATTGGAATATCGCTCTAGAGTTTAAGCTGAGCTTGAAGAGCAAAGGAGTTTACCCACTCCTGTTAGTTGGCGAAAAGCACCCAAAACTTGTTGATAAACCCCTTCATATCACCCTGACAATAGTCCCTAGCCTAGGTGATTAGGAACACTTTAGAGTTTTGTGTTGCCATTATTTTGTGTCCCAACAGATTGTCATCATTACCGGGGACCCAAGATTTTATTTATGGTTGCTATAATATTTAAAACATAGTGTTTGTTTAGACTTTCTTCCCATTAGGGGAAGTGGCAATTCTATTTTAATAACCCAGAGTTAATTTTAGTTTGAAAAAAGTTTCATAATGGATAGAGGAAGAAACCAGGAGCAGTATGGATGTGAGGAAACCTCTAGTACTATTGGAAATAGAAGGAGTAGGTATAGGGTAAGGAGACCTGATGTAGTACCTGCAAGAGATGCACAAGACAACATATTTTTTTACCTCAGAAGCCAATACAACTATATTTCTAAGGATTCTATAGAGAACATGCTCAAAACAAATAGAAGACACATTAGAAGTGAGTATAATGTAAGAAGAAATGAGAATGTCATTGGCAGAGGAAGTAAAGATAGATAGCATGAGCCACATTTGAGAACATTTGGGATGCCCAGTGATAATGAAGAGATATATTAGGATGTCAGGTATCCTGATTCTCCCACAAGCTCACTAAGTTATTATGGTACTCTCCCTAATGAGGATGATCAGCAGCAACATCCTTGTAATCATGAAGAAAGAGAAAGAAGGATCCAGGATGAACTAGATATGCTCAATCATCTCAAAAATAGACAATGGGAAGTGCAATCTTTACTTGAGTAGTAGGAAGCTCAACTTTCCCAATAGGGCTTAAATCATAATGCACAGTAGAAATGTGCTCGTCAACAACAATACAATTAGCAAAATAACTAGAGACAACAATAGCAGCATCAAGTGGGACTGTAGGGTGTAAATCAGGCCCCTGCTCACAATATTAATATTCAGCCACCATTGAATCATATTAACCAGCAGCATGACAACATTCATCACATTGGGCATGCACAACAAAGACAAGCATAGAGATTTATAGAACAAAGGTAGATGCTAGGAGTTGAGAGGTATAAGCAGCTTGATTTCATTGGCATATCTAATTTTCCTAATCCCATTCCAACTGATATTACAGGGAAGATTATGAGATTTTAGGGCAATAATGTTGTCACTGGTGATGAACATTTGAGACATTTTATTAATGTCACTGATAAGTATGAGATTGAAGTTGAAGATGTAATGATGAAGTCATTTGTGCATTCATTGGAAGAAAGTATAAAAGAATGGTACAAGGCTCTCCCTAATAATAGTATTGATTCTTGAGAGGAATTCATGAGGGTGTTCAAACTACAGTATCGGGATAGGATTGACCCCAACTTTACCATTTTTTTCAACAACCACTTCATCATGACAATGAGAAAGGTACCTCCTCACATGAGACCTAATGAATCAATGTGTTTAATTTTATATTGTGGTGCATTTGATTCAAAACTTGGTTATTGTTTGAGGGACAAGAATCCCCAAACATTAAGGGAATCATATGCTATAGCTATAAATATTGAGAGTAATATGAGAGCTTCAAGTGAGCATATTAAAGGTCTGATGTAGCCTAATTGCCCCATCTAGATAAGCCTACTTTTAATAAACCCCTCACTACTTCTGAAAAATTAGATAAACTCATGTGGGTTGTGAAGAATTTGTCCTATAAGGTTTCTAGAAATGACAAAGGGTTGCCACCTTAGGGTGTTGTAACACATTTTAATGAAGGACAAAGGCTACATAATAGACCTTATAATACTGATTGTTCTAAGAGACCACAACAAAATGATAGACATGTTGCTCCCAAGCATGTGAGCTTCAAACAACATGAAAGAGACACCCCTAATCCTTTGAGAAAGGATCAAGTTAACTTCCAAGATGAGTCTTTATGGCATCAAGCTTGTTTTTTTCCCCATGATCTAGTTAATTATGCGGTGACTCATTCACTGAGCAAAAATGAGAATTCCCAAATGAGGAAGGTGTAGCTGATTATTATGAAGAGGAAATAAATCAGTTTGATGATGGAGATTACAAGAAAGGTCAAGGTATTGATTATGATAGTTATGAGGAAGAAGATCATATTTTCCAATAGAAATATGATGAATGTCTGAAAAAGTATCAATTTCTATCTCACAATTTTAGGCATTTAAGGGACCTTATGCAGAAAAAAAATCAGTTGTCCAAACCTTCAAAAGAGGATATGAAAACATTAACTGATGTAATCATCTTGCAAGTCTAAGGAGGTTATCAACTCAGAAACATAACTATTCCTATGCCTAATGCCCCTACCAAGGAATCAAAACAACAAAAAATTGATCAACCAAGGGACAAATCCAAAGGGAACGTGGAGTAGAAGAACATCAACGCTCCAAAGAAAGATGTCCCTGAAAATAAGAAAATCTCAACACCATCTCTAGTAGCAAAACAAAAGTATGTTCAAAGGAATCATGTTGTCCTATTTTTCTTCCCAAACAAATAGCCCAAATCCAAAAAATCTCTAGGTGTTTTCCCCTTTAGATATGCAAGGAAAAACATCCAAAATTGACTAAGTCCCAAAAACTTTGAGTTTTCCTTGTGTTTTCTATCTTTTTAGAGGTTCAAAGTTCAGGGTTTTACCCTTCATCCTTCCATCATAATCATCTCTGAACTCCGCCCTTCCCTTTGTGAAATGCTCTGAGTATTTTAACCTTTTTGGAGTTTTAGACTTTGGACTTCTCCTCTTCCCTCTTCCCTTTTGGAAGGTGTAAGGTGGAAGGCCCGAAGCTCGACACCCAACAGGTGTTAAATTTTCTAAGGCATTCCGCCATTCTACAGTACCTTTTGATGGACCCCATAGTGGGCTAGTGGAACCACAGAAAGCTAACACATGGTTGTGACATCATCAAGAAAAGTAGAAGGTGGAAGGCCCGAAGTTTGACTTCCATTGAGTGTTGAATTTTCTAAGGCATTCCACCATTCTGTGGAAAATATTTTAATAAAACAAAAGGTGTTGGCAGAACCATGAAATGCTACCATGTGGACAAAGTGAAAGCAAAAGGCAAAATGATCAGGGCCCGAGCTCTAAATCTTTCTTTGAGAAATAATGCTAAGTGTTTCAGACTTCAAAGATTGGACTTTTCTTCTACTTCCTTTTTACTAAAGGTGAAAGATGAAAGGCCTGAGCTCTGAACTCTGCAGAAACTTTCAAAAGTTGGCTGAGTCCTTAGAATTTTGGGGTTCAGAGTTTCCTTCTTCCTCCTCTACAAAGGCAAAAGACAGAAGGCCTGAGGCCCAAAGTTTGTTGATAATGTAATTGTCCTTTGTAAAGTAGAGTTTAGGGGGTGAACTTTCCTCTTTTCTTCTTCTCTTTTGTAAGGCAGAATGTCGAAGGCCCAAGGCCCGATCTCCAACGACTTTCGTGATCAATATTTTTTAGATCTTGCTTCCAAGGTAGGAATCTAGTCCAAATGAAAGTCAAACATCCACCTCCAGCTAGAAGAGTGCAGTTGAGCATTTATGGTTGCAAAAGGTGGTTCAAGCATGGATTTCCAGCGAGATATTTGTTCAACCACTTCTTGGAGATATTTTCTGCATTTATATCAAGACAATAAGATTTTCTTCTAATATTTCTTTTGTAAAATGTCTCTAATAGGCCCATGGACACATTCATTACAGTAGGTAATGGAGTGAACCCTTAAAAATGCTATATAAGGCATGGAATGTAATGTATTCTGGTTAGCTTTTTGGTCTAAAAAACCATATCTATTTTCAATTGTAACCTTGCCTCTTTGAGAATAAACATCATATTTTTACCTTTTCATGAATTCTTCTTTGCTTTGTGTATTTTTTGTTTGATCTCCATCTATGAATGCCTCTTTCCTCTTGGATTTCATTTAGTTTCCTTTACCTCTACAAGTAGTTCATGATTTGTTTATGTTGGTCTATTGTTTATTGTTATTATATGCATACATGGTTGTTTTGAGGGCCTACCAACATTCAAACCCAGTGTATCATCTCCCTTTTACTTTTCTATATTCCTTCTTCCCCTTTTCCCTAGTAATCATTAGTGTGGTTTTAGTTGAATTCTATGGACCTTAAGTCCAGAAAGAGGAACCAGCCTTCTCTGGAGGTCTGATCTCATCTGCAAAGTCCCACACCTTGAGATAATTCTCATTGTCTTAATAGAATGCTTGGAGGTCTCCAAGAAGGGTGCAATTCTATGTGATAATAGTTTCTCACACACCCAGTGGGACAAAGTTTGAAGCTAAGAAGTTGGTGTTGTTCTTAGCCTGTTGTAGTCTTGAAAACATCTTTCAAAGACTTGGTGAATTGTCCCCACCTTAGTTCCAATAGTTTCTAGCACGCCTAGTGGGACGGACTTGATGATCCTTATCATCCATTGAAGAGTTTTGCTATGCTCTTCAATGCATCTTATCATTCAGGGTAGTCTCTCCAACACCATGGTAGCTTTACTAATCAAATCCGTTGGTGTAGCCAGTTCTAGTGCCTAAAGGACTCTAAGGATCAGGATTTTAGTGGTTCTCCTAGTGTATCCTACTTTAAGAAGTATCTCAAATCATCTAGTGACTCTTCTTAGTCTGTATCTAGTTTTCTCTAGGTGTAGACCTTTTTTGCTCTATTTAGACATTTTCTATGATTATTTGGCATTTTGATTCTTTAAAATGTCAATTTTTTATGGAAACTATTGTTATTCCCCTCCACCTAGCTAGAATACAAATTTTATGCCTCCATACAAATAATTTCAGGCCCAAGATGCCTCTAGTTTTGCGTCTAATGGCTCTGCTCCAGCAAAATATTAGCATCCTTAGAGATCTTACCTCTTGCCTGCCCCTGCTATGTCTTCTTGGCAATCCAATAATGTTTATTATCAACCCCAAGAAGACTATTGTGATCCTAGCGAATGTAGCTACCCTTCTAATCAGTTCCAAGATGTTGACCATGTGAACACTAATAAATTCAATAAGCTCATGGGCATATTCTTGGATCTTGATAGACTTTTGGATGATAAGAAAAGAGTAGGAGGATATAACCAGCCTCATCAGAATTATGGTCTCAACTTTAGAAACATTAGTGATATCAAGGAGGTGATAATAGACCTAGGAAGGGAGTGTGATGAGTTTCAAGAAATGGTAGAGCGTGAATGGCAACAGGATGCACAAGAAAGGGTTTTTCAAGAAAACCTTGCTATGAGGATTACAGATCAAGAGCAACAAATGAGACAAGTAGCCCAATCGGTTCCATCCTCTCCTTGCTTCAGGAAACTCCTCCCTTCTACACATATTCATCATGTAGCAGAGTAGCCCTGACTTCACAAATTCCAAGGTTTCAAAAGCTCTCCCCCTCCACAAGACCTTGTTCCTGTGCAAACTTAGATTATCACTCCTAGGAACAAATTTGCCTAGAACCCTCTCCCCTCAAAGAAATTCAAGAAAATATTCAAGCATCTTTCCTTGATATTATTGCAATTCTCAAAGGTGGACCTGTTGTCTATCGAGATAATTGGAAAGATGAGCTAAGGAGGGACATATTTGCAACTAGGGAAGACCCACTTGCAAATGATGAACCCTTATGCACCATTAAAACTAATAATTCAGACCTGCTGCAAGATGAAGTTAAGCCTAGTCTAGTGGACCAGCAGTGCATTGAGTATATTCTCTATAGGAGTGATCAAATCCTTCCTAGGATCCTTAGCCTACAAAATAAAACACCCTAATAGGCAAGAGAAGCAAAAATCTCTTCCACCAAATATCAATAATTTGATATTGAGAAAAAATGAGATGAGATGAGATATATTACATAGTGTACAAGCGCTTATTTAAATGCAAGGTAAATACATAACAGGGGAAACTACTAATGCGTGAAACTACCCAATAATCAAAATATGGGCAACTACCTATTAATCCTAAGTTACAACTTAAGAATATGTACGGGTAAAAACTTGTTCACACTAACATGCCCCCTTAAGTGCAAACTTAGGGATATTATTATGCAAGATGAGATGCAATATGGGTCCCAGCTACAAGGCCATGTTAGGTACCCATGCACAACTACTATGCAATGCAATGTAATCTCTCACAATAGGAGAAAAGGAGAAAAACCTAGTGGGAGAAAACTCCTCTCCAAAAGAAAGAAAGAAAGCTGAAAAAAAAAGTGAAAGGAGGACTTCACTAGACCCCCCAAGGACAACTTATGTCACTGATATCAATGATCTCAGAAAATATGAAAGGAGAGAGTCTATGTAACCCCCCAAAGTAAAGAATAGAAATGCTAAAGATCCCCCTTATGATGAAGAAACTCCTATGCCGATCCTGGAAGCTAGAAGAAACAACCTCTGAAGCAATAGGATCTTAAGTAGGAGAAGAATCAACACAAGTCTAAAGAACTCCAAAGTTCAAATGACCAATCTCTCCTGAGAAATTCCTACCAACACTAGAAAGTGGAGTGTGAGGCTCATAATCATCATCCTCAATAAAATGAGAAAAAGTATAGAGATGAGACTCATGATCAGCTTCACCAACTACAATGACTTTTCCAATATCATCCTGTCGAATTAAAATAGAATATGTAGTGAACTCTACATTCTTAGGTAACTCACCATGAGTAATCTGATAGATAGAAAGAAGATTTGTGTATAAATCAAGAGTATAAAGTACATCTCTAAAACAACCATCACCAATCTCAACATTATATATCCCTGCAACATCCAAAAACTTACTATCCACCAACAAGATATTAGAAGTATCTATAGGATGAAGACCCAAAAAAGGATAGGGAGAAAAACCCATGTGATGTGATGCTCTTGAATCCAAAAACCATCTATCATGATCAGAGTGAACTGTAGAAGTAACCAATGCATGTCCTTTGAGCTTGTCTTCTTGACGTTTCATCCCATTTGCAAATCCTACACTCACTAATTGTGTAGGTTCAGATGAGGATGAAGGTGCTATTGATGGAGAAGTTCTAGAAGAAGGAATCACATATGAGGGCATTTGAATGTTGTTCTTCTGAAGAATGTGTGAAATCTCATCAATCTCCTTAGTATAACAATGGTGTTCATCATGACCTTTCTTCTTGCAATCCACACAACTAAGCTTCTCCTTCTTAGGTTTATCCTCTTTTGAAGAGGTAGAGGACTCATTAGACTCTATCTTAGCCTTAGGTTTCTTCTTCCCTTTTCTCTGAGATGCTTGTGCAACTAATGCATGACTCTTAGAGACCCCATCTAACTGAGCAAGTTTGGATTTTTCCCTAGTCAAACGATCACAAAAAGTCTCAAAAGAAGGCATTTTGAAAGCATTACCCAAAGCATCCATGGTGGAGTTAAAAGTAGAAGAGAAAATAGAAAAATGACCTCTTATCTTAGACAGAATCAAGAAAATAGACTCCTTATCAATTTTATCCTTCCCACATCCTGCCAATTGTGACCTCATAGATTTGAAATTGACTAGATAATCATCAATGGAAGTAAATGCATCTGGGGAAAGAGAAGTCAATTATGTCTCTAATTACAAAGCACAGAAGTCACTTATCTAACCAAACAAGATATTGTATTTATCCCATACCTCCTTGGGTGTATTACACTCCTTAATGTGGAAAATCAAACTATTAGAAACATGCAAAGCCATCAAACCCATAGCTGCATCACATTGTTATTGTGAGAAAATATCTCATACTACTTAGTAAGAGTGGGTTGTTTATCATGCAATGTGGACCACAAACCCTTAGATTAGAGAAACATATGCATTTTAATCTTCTAGGTATGATAGTTATGAGAAATTAAAAGCTCAAATGAATTAGGAGTAGCCATGTCAACAAATACACCAAAAGCAAGCAAAAAATAGACACCAAACTGATACAATCAGGTTAGAAACCTCCAAGATATCATAGATAATAGTAAATGAAACCTCTCAAAATTGATTTCACCTTTCCAAGATCCAAAAAAGCTCAAGATGCAAAAAGACATGTACCTGAAGAAAAGTGCATGGAGGCAAAAAAGATAAGCTCATGAGGGACGATTGGTGGCGGGTTCCTGTGCCACATAATCTCTAAATCACCAAGTTACCATGAGCACCAAGAAGAGCATATACGTCAACAACATAGTCTCCAATCACAAAGCATGTACCAACATGCATGAGGGACTTTGAACACCCCTGTGAGACTTGATCACACTATGTTGAGGGCCACCAAGCAATAAGAAGACCAAAGGAGATCTCCACACTCCCAATGTGGGATATATATTTCTCCAAATGCCCAAAAAATGTGAGCATGGGCCCATCTTCAATGTTGTGCCCACAACAAACCCTAGAAAATAATATTTGTTCTACAACTTTATAAACTATAAAGTTTGATCAAAACATGTTGAATAGGCCAATCAAGGATTTCTTGCTGCTCCAACCAAATTTAGAGAAAAAGTGTTCCTATGCACTAATCTAGCCATCTCTGTGATAGGTGAGAAGTCAGGTTTAGAAAATCAGGCATAGCCATGAAACCCTAACCCTACCATCATCAAGGAATCTAATCTAAATGAAATCAAAGAGTAATGCAATTCAAGCATAACATCACCTAGACCGTGCGATTCCTTGTTTAAGAGATGTGGACTGCTTCTTCAACAATGAACAATTGCAACGCTGAAGGCTGCCATGATAGATGATAAAAGCTCAAATGGATGCTCAGATGCTCAAGATGATAATGTAGGTGCTATATGATTGCTGGATGTTTCATATGGAATGAGAGGCTGTTTATATAGAACTCACTCAAGATCAATCGACGGTGGAGATTCAGAGGCTGTATGAATGGCTAGGATTGAAAGATACTAAATTTAGGTCCCATTAGTTGTGCATGTGAAGGATATGAATGAAAGTTGTATAACAACACATGATTGACTAGACAAGTGTTGGAATGTGGTGAAAGATGAGTATTTAATTCAAATAAAATATTTGAATTAGTTGGGATATGAGTTGGATATTAATTAAATAAATAAAATTTATTTAATTAATAGGATAAATGAATAGAATGGGATAAGATATGATGTGGAGATTAAACAAATAAAATTTATTTAATTAATTGGGATGGGGATAAGATATTATTGGGATATGATGTGGAATTAATTAAATAAATAAAATTTATTTAATTAATTGGCTTATGAATACTGATTTAACAAGGTGTTGCTAGACATGGACAAAGATGGGACAAATTTGGGTGTCTACATTTTGCCCCTCTTTGATACAATGTTCAATAGAGCATTGTGTCAAAGAAGATACGATATGCGTTCGATAAACAAGTTATGCCCCAGTGTAACTAGCAGGTGATGCCCCCTCAAGAGGTAAGCCAGGCTAACCAGGAAGGGTTGGGTTGGCTCTTGATAGAAGAAAAATGCTAAAAAGAAGGCAGACACGAAGAAAATGGGAGTTGGATGGAAGAAAATAGGCTGTGGCATAGAAGAATTAGGGTTTTGAGAAGGGCTATAAGTAGGTTCTGCAATGGCAAATAGGCTCATTTGTGCTCATTTGTGCTCAGAAACTAGAGAAATCTAGAGCTCCTGAGAGTGAGAGTTACAGAGCTATCAGGATGGTTATTCCATGCAGGGATCATCGTGTAGAGCGGGTGAGGACACATGGGCAACTAGAGGGAGCGGGCGCACCGGTATGTTTCAAAACTTTTCCCAAAAGCATGTAATTAATGGCCTAAAAGCGTAATTAATGCACACACGTCACCAAAAGTGACTAGGTTAGGAAATAGCAGTTTGAGGTCACTTAGGTAGGAAGATAGATTACTTGTAGTAGGTTTGGTCACTTTTGAGCACAGTTAGGTCGCTTATGCAGAAAGTGGTTGCATCCTGTCGGCGGGAAAAACACAGGCAAAAAGCGCGTAAAGATTAGAAACACTCGCTTATGGGCAAACAGCCATCGCGTATAGTGGTTTGGCTCGCTGATGGATAGAAATGGATCGCATAAAGTAAACAGCGCATGTCTAAGGCTAGAATGGTCGCGGATTGTGATCTGGCTCGCTTATGGTGAGAAGCTAGGCGCATATAGTATAAGGCGCGCTTTTAGGGAAAAGATGCCCGCACATAGCATATAACACGCTTATAAAGCAAAATAGTAATGCTTTTAGAAGTAGAGCTCACTTATATGCAAACAGTAAGCGCATGAGTAGAAATAGTTTGCATATAGACAAAACAGGTGCGCAGGTGGTAAAGCTAGTTGCTAGTGAGTGGGGAATAAGCGCATGTGGTAAAATGGACCGCTTATGGTAGGTGTAAGGTAGAATAACAAATAGATAAGTAGATTTTGATATGGATGGCTAACGGAATGGACTGACAAGGATAAATGGATGATGCAGGATGTACTACCGCCATTGCTATCATGAGAGCCACATCCAAGAGATTTGCGATTGGTGAGGCGGTTGGATGCAGAGGAGCTACTGGTGTTAGAGATCCTTGGCTTGGAGCATGTATCATGATTAGAGCCAGTTCAGGCACATCGGGGGCTGATGATAGCAATGGTGGAGTGATGGATGAGCGAGCATAGTTCATTCTTGTTACTGACAGGAGAGGCAACCATCACTTTAGAGGATGTGTTTCAGATTTTGAGGATTCTGATAGATGGGGAGTGTGTGGATTATGATCCTGATATGGGTCCAGCTGCATTCAGGAGATTATTTGGGACACCAGACATCGGAACAGAGGGTTCAGAGATTCTGATGGTGAGGATGGAGGAGCTTTGTGACAGGTTACAGTAGGTAGTAGTGGCTATCATTAGATGGCTAGTGGGTGATAGGAGAGCCAGAGGTTTTCCAGTAGGATGGGTGACAGTGATGGAGGGCATGTTTTCATATGGCATGAGATATGCATGGGCAGAGTGCGTGTTGGGACAGCTCTATCATTATTTGCATGATTGCGCTTATATGTTTGGAGCGAGTATGTCAGCAGGAGTGACAGTGTTACATGTATGGGCGTATGAGCACATTCCAGTTACGAGACCAGAGGGATGGGTGGCTAGAGTAGCAGGAGAGCCATTTGCGCGGATGTATAGAGGAGCTCTGACGTATCGACAGCGCCAAGGTGTGGTATACTGGCGGAGGAGATTGGATGAGGTGGATAGATTTGTATGGAGGCCCTGGCTAGGGTGTGAGCAGTGGGATGAGGAGGATGCAGAGCTTGTCTATGCTAGACAGGTGAGATACATTTTTGGACGCGGCGTGTATATTATAGAGCGCTATTTGCCAGAGAGAGCCTTAAGACAATTCAAGGAGGCACAGGCAGTACCAGTAGGTGATGTCGTTTTTGGAAGGACAAGATAGGAGGTGTTTGATTGGGGGCCAGAGGTTGTGGTTGAGACAACTTTGGCAGAGAGAGATGGATTACAGCCAGTAGCATGGCAGTGGGGACAGGGTCCTGCAGATCTAGGCACATTGCCAGAGTATGATGTATACTAGGCGACAGCTAGGCCGACTCGGTTGACACAGGAGGGGGAGATTGGAGAGATTAGGATGGAGAGACCAGTTTGGAGGAGACGACGATGGGCTCCACCAGCACAGGCTGTTGTGCCAGCCGCACCAGGGATACAGATGCCAGAGCAGGTGCCAGGGCAGCCTGCTATACTAGCACAACCACAGGCACAAATTGTAGCAGGCGATGATGTTGGTATTCAGCAGCTGCGGAGATAGATTAGAGAGGAGAGGAGATGGAGGCAGCGAGCACAGATGAGGCTGAGGAGGGTGGAGATGGATAGGCATCAGGTAGTGATTAGTATGCGGCATGTGAGAGCACAAGCACAGACATATCAGGCTCAGCTACAGTTGAGAGCACAAGGGGGAGATGGACAGGATGACGGTGCTCTGGCTAGAGTAACTGGAGAGAGAGATGTGGCTAGACAGCATGAGCAGATGATGAGACTAGAGCGAGACACTGTGATACAGTAGGCACATGCTATGAGAGCAGAGAGGGATGGTCTGCGAGCTGAGAGAGATAGTATGTGAGCTGAGAGAGATAGGGCAGTGCAGCAGCTGCAAGGGGTAACCAGTGAGCGAGACAGAGTAGTGGCTACATTGGGGACTGATGGAGCTACGATGTACTTGGCTACATAGTTGACAGATGTACAGGCAGAGCTTCGGAGAGTGCAGGGTGAGGCTGAGTATTACAAAGGCTTGTACTATGGAGCTGTGCCGGCAAAGCAGAGGCAGCCTAGTTTCAGGAGCAGGTCAAGGGCTTCAGGTTCATGGAGGACAGGTGGATCTCGATTAGTAGCCTCAGTGGTGGGGCCATCGAGAGATAGAGGACCAGGTATAGGACCTAGTGGTGGTGGTGGTCAGGGTGAGGGAGCTGCCAGTAGTCACTAGGGCTACCTTGTTTATATTGTATCATGATGAGGCCTAGAGCCAATTTTGTACATTCAGTCTTTCAGGGCACAGCTTGTATTGTAGACACTTGTATTTTGACACACATGTATATATATATATGGCAGTTTTGGCGATCGATGTGATGTTGTAATGGTTATTATGTTGATATTATGATGGCTATGCATGTTTTATGTGTATATTGTTATGGATTATATATGGATGTTTGTGCAAATGTTAATGAATGGAAAAATGTGGAAATATGGAAATGGTAATGATATGGATAGACTCATGCATATAGATAGATGGTAATGAAAGGATATATGATGGACTTATGTATGTCTAACACACTTGTTTTGCAGGAGCAGGAATATGGACAAAAGATGATGGAATTGATTGATCTTGGCTAAGTATGATGAAATGAATGGATAGAATGAATAGGTAGGATGATGGGCAGCTTTCAAGTAATTGCTCAGAATGAAAAGAAATGCAGTCCTTATGTTTGATATAGCATATGGATGTTATGCACCAGGGTATAAGAGACCAAGGTGTCAAGATATCCAATGCATAACTAGCGTGTTACAATCTTGTCTGAACGCATGAGGTCAAGATGTTGAGCCAACATGCACAAGATATGAATAATAGCTAGTGTTGGACTTTGACGCTACAAGCAATGGTTTGAACTTATCTCCACTACACATAATGATAGCTTGCTGGTTATATGTATGGAGTTAGTCTTAACATAGAATAGGCTCATATGCATAAGAGACTGTTTAGCTTCTTAGATGCTAGAGATATTGATATGTAAGATGCTAATCCCAACACGTACAAGATACCAATACGCATAGGAAGAGGATAAGATCATCCCACAAACACGGCATACGAAAGATATATGACCATGCCCCAGTCCTTACTTCATCGCAACATACCAAGATATAAATAGATCAAAGGCAGTCTTGATTAGGCATAGAAAAGGGACAAAAGATAAATCAAAAGATAAAACAAAAGATACTGTCATCCCGTTCTCTTGCCAAATTTCGGGTGCTCTTGGATGGGTCAAGCTAGCACCTTGTTAAGAGGAAAGCTACATCCTGTTGAAGGCTAAGGTTGTTGATAAACTGCTATAGCAAATGTTGGCTTAAAGCATGCAGACAAATAGCTTCTCATGTATCTTTGATTGGTTAAAGTGCTTGAGCTTTCAATGCACACATGGTTTGCTTCCTATTTGAGCTAATCAAAGAAGAAGAAGACGGATGAGGAAAGAAGATGAATATGGGGTCGATCATCTGTGCTTGAGTACTGGAAACTTCCTTCGTATTCCAGACTACCTACATACCCTATATCCATGGGATCAAAGCACATTTATGATGAGGATGAGACATGATGAATATGTAGTTCTGGGTTTTATTGATGATGTAAGTGATGAAAGATAGAAGAATGTGAGATGAAAGATTGATGGATGTTTAGAAGAAAGATGAAAGATGAATGATGAAAGAGGCTATCGTCTTAGCCTGAATCAGAGTGCTTCCTTTGCATCTCAGATTGCCTACATACCCTGTATCCATGGGATCAAGGCATCAACGATAGAGCTGGATGTAGTTTTTATGATTGATGTGGCTAATTGGTTGGATGTTTGATCAAGCGATGTTTGTTGCGATTGTTGGATGAATGTGGATAGATTGCGAAGATATGGGTCCTGGTTGCAAGTTGTTAGGTCACATTTGTCATTGGATATATGCCATGGCTGAAGTTGATAAGGTTCGCTGTATTGTAAGCTGAGTTGTTTGATGTGTTATGAGCTAGAGATAGCAGTATCCACTTCCAAATAAGACTCAACAAATGCCCCCAGTGCGAGATGAGGTTTATTAGGCAGAAGCGACAATGCGGAAAGGATGTGGCCAAGATGCTAAGGTGCCAAAAGATATAGGTATCACGACAATGTCTCAAATATGATAGCTAGCATTGGCAAAGATGAAGACGAAGATGAAAGGCTATGTATGGCATGGCGATGTGGATTGTGATTAAGGACTGTACAAGATGAAATGGGGAAATATGATCAAACGAACCAAGCAGATGAGGGAAGCTGGTCACTACACATAGCACCCGTTTGCCAGGTTTTCACTACGGTACTTATCCAAGGCACCTGTTTACCAGGTTTTCACCAGAGGACAGATTATTTATCTTATGTCTTTTTTGGTTTTTTTTTTTTTTTTTTTTGAGGGATAGCTAAGATTCATGGATAAAACTTCTTGAGATGAACGCTATTGACTGGTTCATCTAAGGGAATGCCTTCAGGTGTTGACAAAGTATAGGCACTCGATCCGTAGACTGCTGTGATAATGAAAGGACCAAGCCAATTGGGTTCAAACTTGCCCTATTTCTCTCGATGTTGTTGATTTCTTTGGTTTTCTTTAAGGACAAGGTCGCCAACTTGGAATCTACGTTCTCTGATCTTTTTGTTGTAACTGCGGCGTAGCCAGTTTTGGTAGACTTGAAGATGGTTCAATGCTGTAAGGCGGCATTCATCTAATAGCTTAAGATCATGGAGTCTAGATACTCGATATTCTTCATCTGAGATAGTATGTTGCAGGGATATGCGCAAATAGGGGATCTCAACCTCGATAGGCAAAATAGCTTCAGTGCCATAGACGAGAGCATAAGGTGTGGCTCCAGTGGGAGTTCTGATGCTTGTTCTATATGCCCATAATGCAAGATGCAGTTGTAGATGCCAATCTCGACCAGCTTCATTAACAGTCTTTTTAAGGATCTTGATGATTGTTTTATTAGAAGCTTCAGCTTGACCATTGTTCTGAGGATAATAAGGCATAGAGAATCTATGTTGAATATGGAACTTGTTACAAAGATCTCTAACCTCTTGGTTCTTGAAAGGACGACCATTGTCTGTGACAATAGCTTGAGGAACTCCATAACGGCAAATAATATAATGTAAGATGAATTTGGCTATTTGTTTACCTGTGATATAGGTCATTGGTATGGCTTCTACCCACTTCATGAAATACTCAATGGTGGTGATAATAAACTTATGACCATTAGATGAAGTAGGATGGATTTTACCTATGAGATCAAGTCCCCATTGCGAAAAAGGCCATGGAGTGACAATAGGCTGAAGCTCATGTGCTAGTGCATGTATTAGATCTCCATGTTTTTGACATTGTAGACATCGCTTTGCAAATTGTTCGGCATCTTTTTCCATAGTTGGCCAATAGTATCCTGCTCGTAAAAGTTTCTTAACAAGGCCAGGGCCAGTGGAATGCGAACCGCAGACACCTTCATGTACTTCACGTAAAGTCATTTTTGCTTCCTTGGAATCAAGACATCTAAGAAGGATACCATCAAGACTCCGACAATAAAGGGTGTCTCCTAAGATAGTGTAACGAGAGGCTCGACAGATGAAGGTTTTGCGCTGGGTGTTGGATAGTTGAAATGGAAAGGTTTGATTACGGAGATACTCGTATATATCCTTGTACCACGACGAGTTGGGACCAACAATTTCACATATGAGCTCAGACTGTGGAACTTCAAATGCTGGGATCAAAAGATGTTCGACCAAGAATTCACATTTATGGGTGTTAGATGGCATGTCTAAAAGAGATCCAATCATAGCCATGGCATCTGCTGCTCTGTTTTGTAGTCTTGGAATTTGCTCAAAGGTAATATCCTCAAAATATTTCTTGAAATCATCCACCATTAGCTTGTATGGAAGAAGCTTCTTGTCTTTTGTTTGATATTCATCTAAGACCTGTTTGATAACTAGCTGAGAATCACCAAAGACTCGTAATTGTTTGATAGCCCATTGTACTGCCATGTGCAAGCCTGTGATTAAAGCTTCATACTCGGCTATGTTGTTGGTACATGGGAATGCTATTCTGTATGATTTAGGTATGCAATCTCCTTGGGGAGTGACAAACAAGATGCCTACTCCGGATCCATGTTGTGTGTATGATCCATCAAAGTATAGCTGCCATCGTGTTGGAGAATTTAAATTAAACAATCCTTCATCAGGAAACTTTGGATATATTGGCTGAATGTCTGTGATGGGTGCTGCAGCTAATTGATCAGCAATGACTTGTCCTTTGATAGCTTTGTGGTTCACATATTGTATGTCAAATTCACTTAAGATCATAACCCATTTTTCTAATCTCCCTGTGAGAAGTGCTTTTGAAAGGAGATACTTGAGGGGATCCACATTAGAGATGAGCTTTGTTGTTTGGTTCAACATATAGTGTCACAACTTTTGGGAAGCAAACACTAATGCTAAACAAGCTTTTTCCATGAATGAGTAATTAAGTTCATATCCCACAAGGGTTCTACTAATGTAGTAGATGGCTTGTTCTTTTCCTAAATCATCATGTTGAGCTAGGAGTGCACCCAATGCTGCGGTTGTTGATGATATATAGAGAAGTAATGGATGATCAAGTACAGGAGGTATTAACATAGGGGGTGTTGCCAAGTATTCTTTTATCTTATCAAAAGTCTGTTGACACTTTTCATCCCACTTAAAAGGTTCACCCTTACGAAGAAGATGCTGAAAAGGATGACATTTATCTGCTAGTTATGAGATAAATCTGCGGATAGATTGTAGCCTACCTTGTAAACTATGGAGCTGTTTGAGATTCATTGGTGGAGGCATCTCTATGATGGCTTTTACCTTAGCTGGGTCTACTTCTATCCCTCGTCGAGACACAATATATCCCAACAGTTTTCCTGATGTTACACCAAATACACACTTCTTTGGATTTAATCTGACTTGGTATTTTTCTAATCGATCAAAGATTTGTGCCAATACTTGTAGATGCCCTTCTCTTGTCTTAGATTTTCCTAGGATGTCATCAACATAGTCTTCCATGATAGTATGAAAAAGGTCATGAAAAATAACTATCATGGCTCGTTGATAGGTGGCTCCAGCATTTTTGAGACCAAAAGGCATTACAACCTAGCAATATGTGCCCCATGGACAAATAAAAGATGTTTTATCTTGATCTTCCTCTGCTATTCTAATTTGGTTATAACCTGAAAATCCATCCATCAAAGATAGCATTTCATGTCCTGCTGTAAGATCTACAATGTTGTCTATGCTTGGTAGTGGAAAATCATCCTTAGGACATGCTTTGTTAAGATCTCTAAAGTCTGTGCAGCAGCGAACTCGTCCATCTAGTTTTGCTACAGGTACTAAGTTTGAAACCCATTCTGGATAATCAATAGGCTTTATAAATTTTGCTTCTAACAGTTTCTAAATTTCTGCTTTGACCAATAAGGCAACTTGTGGATGCATTTTGCACAATTTTTGTTTGACAGGCTTTGCATCAGGAAATACTGCTAAATGATGTACCACAAGTGAAGGATCTAGACTTGGCATGTCTACATAAGTCCATGCAAAATTTATAGTTCTTCTCATAAAAAATGCTGTGAAGTTTCTTCATTCTTGCTTTGATAGTGATGCTGCCAAAAAAGTGATCTTCGGATTCTGTTCTATTCCCAAGTTCATGTCTTGTGATTTTTCAACTAGCACAGTTCATTTCTCATGGTAATCAGTGGCAACAGGAAGATCAAATCCCCCATCCTCAGGCGCCTCAGAGAGGTTTTCACCTTTGGATACGTCCTTTATTTTTACTTTTTCACGGTCAAGAGGCACCTTTCAGTTTTCACCTAGTGACCTATTTTGTTGAATTTTGTTTATTTCACTTTTGCAACTGAAGGATTTGATACTTCCACCAAAATATGCTAGTTTAGGTAAATCCATCATGAAACCTACTTTATGATCACCCAGTGGAATACCTTGTCTCAAACCCATGAATTCTGCAATGGCTTCGTCATTTTCAAATGTATCTAAAAGCGATGCCCCCTGTTGGTCCCAATCGATGAGGTCAGGATATACGAGTGAAAGGCTAATGGAGGAATCGTGATGGCTAGAGGAGGTTGCAGAAAACATGAAGATGGAATGTTCTTGAAAAAGGTCGGTGATATGAAGGGAGGAGTCATCGATAGTGTCTGAATTAGAAGTCTCTCCTATCGAAGAAGGTCCAACGTCAGTATCAGAAATACACTTAATGTCTTTGGGTTGCGGTACCTCTGGTTGGTAACCAAGGCCTTGCTTATTAAACTTCTTAGACACAATAATGGGCTCAGTAAGTCCTTGTTCCTATGATCCCAAGCTGCCATGTCCTTTATAGCCCATGTTCTTTATGATACGAAACCCATTGTTGTATCGCTCTACTTCAAGTTGGACTTGGTCATTTTCATCAAAGAATATCCAAGAGTTTATATCATCAATGTCTTCATCATCCAAGAATCCACCTTTAATGAACACTGTAGGGGGAGCTTTGATAACAGCGGAGGATGAAGTGGCTTGGATGTGGAGGGCTTACCATGGGATTTAGGAGATAATGGAAGGGTACCAACGCAACAGGATTCTTGTAATTTGTATTCACCAGGGCCATGTTCGGTATATTTGATATGGAAGTTGGAAGCGGCTTTACTAGATGATGGCTTGAGAAGGTTGGATGGGTTTATATAGGATGAAGACGGATATGCCTCGGTGTTGATAGGAGTGCGATTCGGACTCTAATATTTAGCTTGAAAGGTATGGCAAAACTCAAATGGATTGGGATCAGCTTGAATGGTAACCTCAACACCCTTTTGTGGAAATTTAAGGCATTGGTGGTATGTAGAGGGAACTGCTTTAAGGGTATGGATCCAAGGGCAACCAAGGATGATGTTGTAAGGAAGATCGATATCAAGGACTTGACAGCGGGTTTCTGTGATGACCGGCCCAACTTGAATAGGTAATAAGATAATCCCTGCAGTATCTCTTTCAGCATCATCATATGCTCTGATGGTAAGAACCTTGGAGGCGTCAACATCTTTCTCAGAATATCCCAATTGCTTGATAAGTTTCAAAGAACATATATTAAGACCAACTCCCCCATCTATCAAGACTCGTTTGATATGGCATTGTTTAACAAATACTTCAATGTGGAGGGCTTCGTTATGTGAAGGATGAATGGAGGGCTGAAGGTCTTTGTCGAAAAAGGTTAAGTGACAAGGAGCGGCAATGCTAGTGACCATAGATTGGAATTGTGTGATATTAATATTATTCAGCACCGAAGACTCTTGTAAGGCTTTATCAAGGATAGCTTTATGTGCGGGGGATATGCGGAGCAGCTCAAGAATAGATATGTGCATGGGTGTTTTACCAAGGTGATCCAAGAGGTTATAGTCAGAGAGAGGTCGAGGAGGATGTGGAGGTGCTCCTTGAATAGTAACTCGACCTCTTCGCATGGTTACGGCACAATCAGGTGCTCTCCCTTGGACAGTAATGGTAGAAATGTGAGCATGTTCAATGCGACCAATGGTAGACGATTCATAGTTATACTGAATAGCATTTCCAGCATGAAGGTTAGTTGTCTAATCATGAGATGGAAGTGGATTCTTGAAAGTCTCTAGATCATAGTTTGAGGTTGATTGTGGGGCAGGTTGAGCCATTGAAGGTGTGATGTTGATTAAACCTTGATCAATGTAGTCTTGGATAACATGTTTTAAGCCCATACAACCATTTGTTTTGTGTCCTTTAACTCGATGGTAGTCACAATACTCATTTTCTTTGTACCAAGGAGCTCGAAAGAGTGGTTCGCCATTTGGTGGTGCATCAGGTAGAATAATATCTCCTGCTTGAAGTAGCTTTCAAAAAACAACTTCCATGGGTTCCGCTAATGGTGTAAATTGTCGGCGTGGATTGGAAGTTCGGCGTTGGTTTCTCCATTGTGGAAAAGGTTGTGTTGGTGTAGAAGCTGCTTGAATGTTGATGGGGGCTCTCATAGTTTGAATATTCTTTGCGTCTACAATACCATCATTGACAACATTCTTGTTCTTGTTCCAAAAGTGAGACTTATTGTTGGAATTTTGGGGAGAATCTTTGTTGTCGCGAAAGATCTTGATAGTTCCCTTAGCAATTAAGGCTTGTTCAATGATAACTTCTTTGGAAATTAGTTCATCGAAGGTGCTAGCACTTTGTAACTGTAATTGAAATGATAGCTCAGGATGAAGATTTTGAACAAAGATGTCAAGCTGTTGTTTCTCAGGTATTTCCCATGATAATTTGCTAGCCATATTACGCCATCGTTGGGTAAATGAGGAAAAGGTTTCGCCATGGCACTGTTTGTTGTTGACAAGGTCATTCATGTTTACCTCATGTTCAATGTTGAAGGCAAAATGTGATCGAAATTTATTTGCCAATTCTGAAAAAGTCTTAATTCCCGGGGGTAAATGGGAAAACCATTTGAGGGCTTGTCCTGCTAAGCTTCGAGGAAATAGTCTCAAAAGATACGTATCGTCATAGGCAACATCAAGACATGCCACAAAAAAGGCTCGAAGATGGTCATCTGGATTTCCTTTTCCTTTGTACTTATCAAATTGTGGGATTTCAAAATGTGGTAGAAAAGGTATCATATTAAGAGACTTGTCAAATGGACAGGCGCATATGTTTTCGAGAGAGAAAGGTTTCTTGCCTTGTCCTACCCTTTCATTGATCATTTGTTGAACGTCTGCTGAGGATAATTGCCATTGTTGCGAAGGGGGTGGAGTATGGTATGAGATATATTGTGGCTGCGATTGTGGGATATATGGAGTTGTGACTGTTTGTTGCGGTTGTGGGATATATGGAGTTGTGACTGTTTGTTGCAGTTGTGTACCCACAATGTATGTCAAAGGATTGGTATGTGACACGTATGTGTTGGAGGATTGTTGTCCTTGAGACACAAGCGACAATTGGGTGTGCATCACATGGGAAGTGGATAGTGGATTGATAGTAGCAAATGGTTGGGAAGTTGGGATTGAATTCATGACATGGTAAGTGACGGAAGGATTAGTAGATATGATAGAAGGATAAACATTTGGATTTGTATTTTGGCTAATATGGGGATTGGTATGTGTCATGTGTTGGGTGATAATAGGGAAGCCTTGGGTAGCATAAGATGGATTGATGGTGTATGAAGGATTGGAAGAATACGATGGCATGGATGTAAGTTGATCAACATAAGCGATCTTATTGTTTAGTTTGGCTTGAGAAATGGGGGGATCACTCATGTCAATGAGACTAACATTGGGATTATATGATAGCATGGAGGGATTAGCAGTTGATGTATGGGATATGGTATTCGTATGAAATGTAGTAGATTGTAATGGGTGTGAAGCATGGACCACCGGTGTTGTTGGAGTGGTTTGAGAGGTTTGCACACTATAAGACATGGGAATAGCTTGTGATGCTTGAAGTATTTGCGCTTGAGTTACATGGACAGCTTGTGTTACTTGAGGCATAGAAACAGTCATGGTAGAAGGAGAGATATGTTGAGGAACATGGAAAGGTGGAATGTTGAGATTTTGTGACATGAGAGGGAGCACATTGGTTGGCACCATCAATGGTTCTAAAGTATGCTCCGATCGTGGTGGCTCAAATGAAGCAACAATAGGCAATGAGGATGATGCTTGCGAAATAGGAGATGATGTGACTATAGTAGATGGTTCCTTTGCAACAACAGCAGTAGTGTTGGGATCTTGCTCTCTAATAGTGGATATGTCAAAGTCCTTTGGTAGTTTAGAACCCATGCGAGCAAGTTGGAGAAAGCAATGATTAGGCTCAGATATCATGAGTTTCTAAAATTGGTCCCATACATGGGTATCTTGAAATTTTGATGAGTCGTCTTGAAATTATTCTTCGAAAGTTTCCAAGGATGGTGTAGGTTGCATTCATTATGAAGATGACTCACCAATAGTGTATCCTTGAGGCATAAACATATGAGGAGGCATACCAGTTGTGAATTGAGTTGCGTCCTTAAGAGGTGTTGATTTGAATTGTTGCATCTCAGGTTGCAATTTTGCTTCCATTTCAGCTCTCAATTTGGCTTCTATTTTAGCTCGATATTGACTCCTAGTTTGAGGCATGATGTTGATGATGAAGTTGAGCTTGTCAAAGTTTTGAGATCCAAAAGATGATAGTTGGCTGGTTGGTTAATTGGTTGCTAGTTTTGGATTATTGTTTTTGCTAATTTGCTTGATGGTTTGTTTTGGTTGAGTTGTTGTTGTTGAGTTGTTGTTGGTTTTCCCTAGAGGATAGCTCAAACACTCAAGGGAAAAATTGTTTGCTAAAGTTGCTAAGCTATTGATCTTGTTGAAGCTGAAGGCTGAAAGATGACGTTTACTGTTTTGAAATGATTGAGTTGATGTTTGATTTGTTGGTTGGGGTCTCAAAAAGATGGAAAGCTCATGAGTTGTGATTGATTGATAAGCTCAAAAATAGGAGACAAAGCCCAGGGGTTTGTTGTTGATCAAAGAGAAGTCTGAAAGCTGATAAAACTTAAGCAAGCTGGATATGTGGCTAATTCAACTGAGGCACTTAGATTTGTAGATATTTTAGCTACAGGTGACTGATGATAACTCAAATGTGATTCAAAGGATGCCAAAGGCGATCAATGATAGCTCAGATGCGATCTGGTTTAGTTTCGGCAGTAAATCACAGTGCTAACTAGAAGCGAATGGTTTGCCAAAGGCAACAACTGTTGGTTTAAAAGCGATTCTCTATTGATCAAAGGCGACACAGATTTCCCTACAGGTGACAGTCTGTTGTTCCAAGGCGAGCTCGTTCAGATAGAAGGCAACTACCTGCGGCTTAAAGGCAATCTTGTTCAGACCATATGTGATCAACTGTGGTTCAAACGTGATTTTGTTTAGGCAATATGCAATTAGTTGTGGTTTAGATGTGACGCAGTTCAGACTAGATGCGGGCAGCTATTGTTTAAAGGTGACACAGTTCAGGCCAAAAGTGGGTCTCTACAGTTCAAAAGCAATGTCTGTTATCTGTACGGGTAGTTTAAGTTCAAAAGCGACTGTGTTTGTCAAAAAGGATGTCTGATTTGTAGTTTTTCAACAAGAAAACAGTGATTACAGTCACTCACACCCACAACAAGCACAAACTGATACAACCTAGGCTAAGATAGGACTGTATCCGTTGAATCCCCTGGCTGTGCCTATTCAAAGAGGATAGCTTCAGGATCTTGGTAGCACTGGCTCCCCTCCACGGTACTCACTTCTCATGCATACCAAGTTTTAGGCTTCCTATAAGGCTTGCCCCCACACCAAACCTTAGGATTGTCCCTGCTATCTCTACTAAGAACCATGTGAATCGGGGCCGCTTCAAAGGTCCCACCTTTTGCATTAACAGATAGAAGGTTTTTGGCTACTACACAAAGTTGCTAATAAGGGCATCCATTTGGGTGGCTATACATGCGGCAGTGCTACTCTAAGTTATGGAGTCTCCCAGCCTACAAGGGTTGTGCCTTGGAGGGTTTTGGGGGAGGTTGGCTGTCGATATAACGCAACAACACCCATTGTTTGTGGCTTTCGACACAAACACTTTTCTTATATAGCGGTTTGGAAGGACTTGGCTTTAGCCTATTACCGCTTGGGTCGTATCCCTTCTCACACCAGGAAGGCAGGTCCTCTAAAGATAATAACAAGTTCTCATGCACCCAAGATCCATTTGATAGGCAAAGGGAGAGGATACTTTTGTCATTAAATTTGGGTTACAATCAAGCACATGCAAGCAATCAAAAAAGATAAATCAAGCATGGAGCAAGCAATGATTCATTTTAAGCACCAAGCCCAAATGTTCCTAATTTAGTGATAAACCACAAATCTTGGACCGATCGAACCTGCAATAGATATGTCAGTAGTTTGATAACCTCCTTTTCTTGAAAAAATTGATAAGATGCTGCGCAAATACCCAATTAATAGCCAAGAAATCAAACTGGAATTGAAACAGATTTCAAAGCAACAAAATTTACCAGATGCGATTCACTGTTGTTCAGAAGCGATCTATATTTTTCAAAAGGCGAGATCCTGCAGATCATATGCGATAATAAAAATACCAAACGTGGCTCCTGTAAGCTTATAAGTGATGCGGATATATGCAAAAGCAACCCGTTGCGGGCTAAAAGCGACCTGTATCTGCAAAATAACAGTTGAAACACAAAAACCCTATTATGCAACAGGTGAGCACTGTCAATTCAGAAGTGATCCATATCATATTAAAAGCGAGTACTATCTGTTCATAAGTGATGCTCTTAAGATTAAAAGTGACAACTATGAATTCATAAGCGATGCACATAGGATTATAAGCGATGACTGTTATCTTAAAAGTGATCTGAATGAAACATAAGCGATCACTGTTAGGTCATAAGTGATCAATACAGTTTAAAGCAACCACTAATAGTATTAAGATCACAGGCGAGCTCTGTTAAGACAAAAGTGATGAGTACCATACCGTAGGCGACGACTGTCAGTGTAAAAGCAATCCAGAGAGCGATAAAAGCGGCTGATTTCAGTGTAAAAGCGATGCAGAGATATAGAAAGCGACAGATTTTTTGCTTAGAAGCGACTGGAATTGACTGTAAGCACCTACAAAATCTGATCTTCAAAGAAACAACTCCAAAAATGAAGTTAATCAAGGACGTGAGTCCCACCGGGCGTGCCAAAATGTGATAGGTGAGAAGTCAAGTTTAGAAAATCAGGCATAGCCATAAAACCCTAACCCTACCATCATCAAGGAATCTAATCTAAATGAAATCAAAGAGTAATGCAATTCAAGCATAACATCACCTAGACCGTGCAATTCCTTGTTTAAGAGATGTGGACTGCTTCTTCAACAATGAACAATTGCAAAGCTGAAGGCTGCCATGATAGATGATAAAAGCTCAAATGGATGCTCAGATGCTCAAGATGATAATGTAGGTGCTATATGATTGCTGGATGTTTCATATGGAATGATAGGCTATTTATATAGAACTCACTCAAGATCAATCGACAGTGGAGATTCAGAGGCTGTATCAATGGCTAGGATTGAAAGATATTAAATTTAGGTCCCATTAGTTGTGCATGTGAAGGATATGAATGAAAGTTGTATAACAACACATGATTGACTGGACAAGTCTTGGAATGTGGTGAAAGATGAGTATTTAATTCAAATAAAATATTTGAATTAGTTGGGATATGAGTTGGATATTAATTAAATAAATAAAATTTATTTAATTAATAGGATAAATGAATAGAATGGGATAAGATATGATGTGGAGATTAAACAAATAAAATTTATTTAATTAATTGGCTTATGAATAATGATTTAACAAGGTGTTGCTAGACATGGACAAAGTTGGGACAAATTTGGGTGTCTACAATCTCCACACCCTTTTTATCATAGTTCACAAATGACCATAACAGAATTTGAACTCAGGGAAACCTTCGAACAAAATACAAACCGTTGTGAGATATTAGAAGAAAGTGTAACACTATAGATTTTTGGTTCAATTTACAAAATACTACAGAATAGCAAACACCACCCACAATCTACGTTGTCAGAAGAAGAAAATAAACCTCAGCACCAACATGGTTTCATTCATCTATATAAACTTGGTGATCCCAAATTCTATGAAATGACCATCTAGATTGCAATCGAGCATAACCTTGTTGGACTTAACATCCCTATGAATCACAAGAGGAAAACGGTTGTGATGTAGATAGCCAAGTCTAGCTAACCACACACCTCACAAAATAAATATTGGTTGGTCTCAATGAGTAGGGACATGAGAGCTCCTAAGTCTGGAGCATAAATTCAATCATCATCCACACAGAAAGAATCCAGAAGTGTAATTGAGAAAAAGTGAAATAGAAATTTTAAATTTTTCAAATGCCAAACAATCAATAGCAAATGTAGAAAAAAATGCTTGGATCTCCTCAACGTGGCAGAAACTCTCCAGGAAGGTGAGAAGAAAGAGGAGCTTTGGTACCATGTAGGAGTGATCAAATCCTTCCCATGATCCTCAGCCAGCAAAACAAAACACCCTCACAGATGAGAGAAGCAAAAATCTCTTCCAACAAATATCAATGATTTGATATTAAGAATAAATGAGATGAGATGAGATATATTACATAGTGTACAAGTACCTATTTAAAGGCAAGGGAAATGTATAATAGTGGAAAATACAAATGGGTGAAACTACTTGATAATGAAAATACAAGCAACTACCTATTAATCCTAAGTTAAAACTTAAGAATATGTAAGGGTAAAAACCCATTCACACTAACATTAGGGTTATTACTGATTTAGAGGTAGAGTTGAGTCCTCTAGATTTTTGCTCATTCCAACAGTTTTCCCATGCTTTAAATAAGAGGAATGAAAGCAAAATACAAAGGGAGCATGGTGAAAAGGTCCAGTTGCAAAGACATCCCAAACAACAAAATCTTGTGGGGTTGTAGTCAACTAATGAGGGCATTAGCGATGAAGTTATTATGGAAATCGCTCAAGGAAAAGTTGATGATGCCCCTATTTTTCATGAATTGCCTAGTTATATGAAAGGTAAAGATGGCATCCAAATGCCAACATTGGCTATAGTTCTGGAGTAGCATGGGGACATTGTGGTTGATGGCTTATTGTTGGGATGTGAGGCTGAACAGGACAGTGAGATCCTAGACCACAAAGAAGAGAAAACATGTTGCTCTATGCTGAAAGGTGCTAAGGTTGTTGAGGCAGACCTGTTTGAGGAGCTAACATATTTCATAGAAGATAGCGATGTGAAGATTGAGCATGGGCAAGAACAAATTGAAGATGTGTTCTTTATTATCCAACAAGGATATCAGCTTCTTGATGAAGGAGATTTCTCCATTGAGCATGATCAAGGCTCATTTCTTGAGCATGATCTAGAAAATCATGAGCATCTTGTTCATAGGGTGGAAGCAGCCATATTTCCAATTGAACCATAAGAGCTAGAGAATTCAGGCTAGCAAGAGAAGAAAGAAACAGAGCAGAGGCATGAGATCAACTTTGTTGATTTGCATGCCATTTTAGTGGGATGCTCTATCAGGCATCTGGCCTAGCTAGAGACATATCAGAAGGGGTCCCTATCATCATGCTTACTTCAAAGCATGTGGTTGAGCATCAAAGAGGGCTAGATCAACCCACTTATCCACTTCCAGGAAGCTATATTTCTGATCAATACAAGTGGATAGGTGAGTTTTTCTTTGTCCTTGGGGAAGTATTTCATTAGTACCTTGTTGTATATGCATCCCTTCCCCACCTATTTTTTATTACTCACATGCATGAGAAACATTGTAAATTATTAAGAAAGGGTAGTTACTTTCAAAAACCTATTAATGGCTTTGTTTGAAGCCATTTCTTTGTTGTTAGCTTAGGATTAGGGTAGGTTTTTGTTATAGTTTTAGGTTTACTTTCCATAAGTGCTCTTGCATATGTTATATTGTCATTAGGAGAATCTAGGCCTGTTCCTTTTGGTGTGTTTTGAGAGGCAAGGTTTTAGTTGTTCTAGAATGTTGAGTCCCCCCTTTTGACTCTATGCCCATTGAATGCTTAAGGCCATTGGTTTCCATTTGTTTAGTAGGGAAACACCCCTAAGAAGTCGCCAAAATGTTGTCCTATTTTGCTTCCAAGACAAATAGCCCAAATCTAATAAATCTCTAGGTATTTTCCCCTTTAGAGATGTAAGGAAAAACATCCAAAATTGACTAAGTCCCAAAAACTTTGAGTTTTCCTTATGTTTTCTAGTTTTTGGAGGTTCAAAGTTTAGGGTTTTATCCTTCATCCTTCCATCTTAACCATCTCTAATCTCTATCCTTTCCTTTGTGAAATACTATGAGTATTTTAACCTTTTTGAAGTTTTGAACTTCAGACTTTTTCTCTTCCCTCTTCCCTTTTGGAAGGTATAAGGTGGAAGACCTGAAGCTCGACCCCCAATGAGTGTTAAATTTTCTAAGGCATTATTCCATTCTGTGGAACCTTTTGATGGACCCCATGGTAGGCTAGCGGAATCGCGAAATGCTGACACATGGTTGTGATGTTATCAAGGAAAGCAAAAGGCGGAAGTCCCAAAGTCCAACTTCTGCCAAGTGTTAAATTTTCTAAGGCATTCTGCCATTATGCAGAGAATATTTTAGTAAAACAAAATGTTCTAGCGGAACCACAGAATGTTGCCACATGGACAAAGGGAAATTGAAAGGCAAAATGATTGGGGCCCGAGCTTTGACTCTTTCTTTGAGAAATAATGCTAAGTGTTTCAAACTTCAGAGATCAAACTTTTCTTCATCTTCCTTCTCACTGAAGGCAAAAGATGGAAGGCCCAAGCTTCAAACTCCACCAAAACTTTCAAAAGTTGGCTAAGTCCTTAGACTTTCGAGGTTTACACTTTCCTTCTTCCTCCTTCTCTGTGAAGGCGAAAGATAGAAGGCACGAGGCCCAAAGTCCACCGATAATGAAATTGTCCTTTGTAAAGTTGAGTTTGGGGGTGGACTTTCCTCTTTTCTTCTTCTCTTTTGTAAGGAAAAACACCAAAGGCCTAAGGCTCGATCTTCGATGACTTCCGCAATCTTCAAAAACAAAGGCAAGAAAGCTAAACCAGGGGCCCACCATGATCAATCTTGTTCACATCTTGCTTCCAAGGTAGGAATCCAATCCAAACAAAAGTCAAACATCCAGCTCCAGCTGGAAGATTGCAGTTGATCATTTATGGTTGCAAAAGGTGGTTCAAGTACAGATTTCTAGCGAGATATTTGTTCAACCACTTCTTGGAGATATTTTCTACATTTATGTCAAGATAATTAGATTTACTTCTAATATTCCTTTTGTAAAATATCTCTGACAGGACCATGGGTGCATTCAATGCAGTAGGTAATGGTGTTCCCTTGAAAATTCTATATAAGGCATGAAATGTAATGTATTCTAGTTGACCTTTTGGTCTAAAAATCAATTCTCTTTTCAATTGTAACCATGCCTCTTTGAGAATAAAAATTGGATTTTTGCCTTTTCATGAAATCTTCTTTGCTCTGTATATTTTCTGTTTGATCTCCATCTGTGAATGCTTCTTTCCTCTTGAATTTCATTTAGTTTTCTTTACCTCTATAAGTAGTTCATGATTTTTGTAAGCTCATCTATTGTTTATTGTTATTTTGTGCATACATGATTGTTTTGAGGGCCTACCAACATTGAAACGTGGTGTATCACCTCCCTTTTAGTTTTTTGTATTCCTTCTTCCCCTTTTCCCTAGTGATCATTAATGTAGTTTTAGTTGAATTATCTAGACCTTAAGTCCAGAAAGAGGAACCAGCCTTCTCTAGAGGTCCGATCTCATCTGCAAGGTCCCACACCTTAAGATCATTCTCATTGTGTCATTAGAATGGTTGGAGGTCTCCATGAAGGGTGCAATTTTATGTGATAACAAATCCAATGCCAACTACCTAGCCTGTAGATACTCCACCCATTCTTGGGTTCATTATCCAAAAGGTGGTTATAAGCCTGATTAGCCTCAGACACAAAAAGGACCAAAAAAGAAGAAGACAAAGAATGAAGGTAACGATATTTCATCCAATCAAGTTATACCTTACATTCCTTCTGCATATGATGTAACTATTTCCTGTGATACTCCTTTGCCCAATTATCTTCCTATTGACATGGCTCAAGTTTTCAACCAAATTAGAATTTATGTGCCAATAGTGGAACTCCTTAGAATCCTTGAACACAAAGATAGGGCAGAGTCTCTTATTATCGTTGTAGATGGACAAAAGCAATCTATTGTTGTTTCCAACAGTAATGATGAGGGTGTGGGTCATGAGGAAAAATAGAGGTTTTCTTAGGGTCTTCCATGGTTAATAGCAAGATGGGAGTTGACCCCTTTTATACCACTTTGATTATAAATGGATGGTTGTTACACAACTATATGCTTGACTTTGGGTCATCTAGTAATTTCATGTCACTAGAATTAATGAATGAATTGGGACTAAAGGTGTCCAAATATTTTGGCAAGTGCTTTCCCCTAGATTCTAGGGAAGTTGATGTGAATGATCTTGTCAAGGACATTGAGGTAAAACTTACTGAATATCCTAACAAGTCATTCTTGATGGACATCATTATTGTGGGTTGCCCAGCCAAGTGGGGCATGTCATTACCTAGAAAGTGGGAAGATTCTTTGGGTGGTAGTATTCAGATGGGCTTATCATATGTTACCATTCTAGTCTAGGGCGTGGAAGTGAAACTATATAGGGAGAAGAAGGTTGAAGACCAACACACAGAGGATAGATACAACACAAAGGAAGATCATACAAATTTCCTTGACATTGAAATAGACCATTTTATGGCATAATGCAGTGAAGATGGTCCTTGTGTGAACGTTTCACCTTCTAACCCTATTACAATTGTTTGTGATATGACTGATTTGTGGACGTTACACTTTGATGGTACATTTTCCAAAGATGGTTTGGGTGCTGGAATTATTTTGACATCCCCATATGGTAAGTGGTCTAGCATGTCTTTCAACTAGATTTTCAATGCACAAATAATGTTGCAGAATATGAAGCACTACTGTTGGGTCTGAATGTGGCTAATAGACATGGCATCTAGTGCTTGAGAATATATGGTGGCTCTAAGCTAATTGTACAGCAAATAAGAAAAACTTTTGTTGCCAAGGACAACAAGATGAAAGCATATATAAACATAATATGGGATACCATGGAGTTGTTTGATGCATTGGTATTGAGTGGATAGACAGAACAAAAAATAAAGAGGTGGATGCATTTGTTGTAGCTACGTCTAGATATAATCCTCATTGAGATTTTCTTCATGACCACCAAGTTGTTGAAGTACTTACAAGGCTAACCATCCTAGACAATATATATAGTTGGCAAGTCTTCAATGATAGCAATCAGATTTTCAGCTTCCTAAACTATATGGATGAGTTTGACAGTCAAGTGATTGACTGGAAACCTATCATATAAATAAAGAATGGTAAGGAAATGTTATTTGGCAATGAGGTGGTATAATTGAAGACCAATACCATTCCCAAGGGATTGGTGGCATTGGAGAGGATGTTTGACAGCACTGACCACTGGAAAAGAAATGGTAAACCAGTTCAACAAGATAGTGTAGAAGGTGTTAACCTTGGAACCGAGGAGGTACCAAAGATGGTTTACATAGGCAAGAAGCTAAAGCCTCATGAAAAGAAAATGCTAATTGCTTTATTGAGGAAATTAAAAAAGTACTTTGCATGGTCATACAATGAGTTGAAAGCTTATAGGGAGGATTTGTTTTAGCATACTATCCCCCTTCAACCTAATACAAAACTATTTAGGTAGAAATAAAGGCCTATAAATCCCATGATATCTCCCAAAATGCAAAAGGAGTTTCTAAAACTGAAAGAGGGAGGTATAATTAAACCTATCAGAAACTTTGAGTGGGTGTCTGATCTTGTCCCAATAAGAAAGAAGAATGGGGAGATTAGACTATGTGTTGACTTTCAAAATCTAAACATTAAATCCCTCAAGGATAAGTATCCTATTCCAAGCATGGGTCATCTATTGTAGAGGGTGGTTGGTTCAGAACTGATGTCAATGATGGATGGATTCTCACGGTATAATCAAGTGCTGGTCAAGGAGTCAAAACAATACAAAACAACATTCACCACTCCTTGGGGTACGTATGTGTATTTCATAATGCCACTTGGACTAAAAAATGTAGGACCTACATTTTAAAGAGCAATAGATGTGGCTTTTGCTGGCCTCATTGATGAGATCATGGTTGTTTACTAGAATGATCTAACTACATTTTCAAAGGATAGAAATGATCATTTCAAGCATTTTCAATTGATATTCAAGAGATCTTCAGAGTATGGGATCTCTTTAAATCCCAAAAAATGTTAATTATGAGTTGAAGAAGGAAAGCTGCTAGGACATATTGTGTCAAGGGAGGGGGTCAAAATTGATCCAGACAAAGTTAAGGCCATTGACCTTATTCCCTAACCCAAAACAATCAATGGTATTCAATCTTTCCTTGGGCAAATTAATTTCGTAAGGAGATATATCCCTAAATTCACTAAGAAGATTAAATCCATCTCCAAGGTGCTTAGAAAGGAACAATCCAGGTGAGGGCAAGATCATGATAGGCTAAACAGTGGCAATGGAGAAAAAACTTGTTGGATGAAAAGTGCAAACATTTAGACTAATATTTAGATTTGGATGGAAAGGTTGTTAATATTTATAGCTCCAATATGGATTCCCTCCAAAAATACCTTGGGATTACCTCATATTTGGGCAAGTATGTGTCCCAAAACTTGCCAAAGAAACTTGCAAAACCACCCATTTAGTGTTATCCTGAAATTTTCACAATTTTATCCTTGAAGCTGACAAACTTTTTTGTAACTAAATTTAATCAAATGAAAAAAGGGTTTATAGAGGAAGCTATTAAGATTCTAAAAATATAATATACGCCTCATAATAATTTTAATAGGTAATTATTATTAATTTTCTACATACGCTATGTTTGATTTCCTAATAGATATGCATATTGAAATACATCCATAACTTTCAACATATTAATCCTTCTTTAAATCCAAAAGATGCATCACATTCTAGGATTTATTGGGTATATATAAAAATTAATTTTTTTTTATTTTCATATATTTTTTACCAAGTTAGGTTGGCTAGAAAATTAATTTTTAATATTTTAAAAAAGTCAGTAAAAAATTCATAAATAATTATTTATTTACTTAAAAAATTCAAAAAAATATGTGTCACATCCACTCATGTGTCCTTTACTTAAATCCAAATCATGGATGAAAAATATTATCTTTTTTTCATACTTAGGTTGGCCAAAACGACACATGCTTTTTACATTTTTCTAAAAATTTTAGTAGCACTTCATTGAAATATCCAATTTTCACCAAACTATTTTTAAAATTTTCAAAACAAAGTAGTAGCCCATAAACTACATTCAATTTGTTACAACTTTTATTACCATCATATTTCTAGATTGTGTATATAACTCATTCAATTTTTGACATGAAGTTACTTAACTCTATTTTTCACATTTACATTGCCACTTAGGGGTAGTGTTTGGCCCATCATGATCCTATGCACTCACCCATCCATCATATGGGACAAGGAGTCAGCTGAAGATTTTCTTGACATAAAGGAGGCTCTAAAAAATGCACCAGTGTTGGTAAGCCCAGACTACTTTGAACCTTTCCATCTCTTTTCCTTTGCTTCATTTTATACTGTGGCTATTGTGTTATTACAAAAGAATGAAGATGGATTTGAACAACCTATAGGATTTTTTAGTAAATCCTTACAGGCCACTGAGTTGAATTATTCTATTATGGAAAAGCATGCATATGCATCGGTCAAGTCCATTAAAAATTTTAGATCCTATTTCACAAGGGCCAAGATCGTTGCATATGTGCCACACATAGCAGTGAAAGATATATTAATCCAACAAGAAGCTTTAGGTAAAAGGTGTAGATGGATCAACATGATCCAAGAATATGATATGGACATACAAGTCACCAAGTTAGTAAGAGGCCAAGGCTTAGCCAAGTTGATGGCTAATTCTAACCTTGAAGTTGTTGAAATAAATGAAACAAAGGTAAATACAACTCCTCATTACTCATTGGCTGATAGTGCATGGTACATGGATGTTTTATTTTATCTTCAAAACATGGATTGTCCACCAGGTATGGATGAGAGTCAGAAAAGGACTCTCAAGCTGAAAACTCAAAGGTATGTTATGTTCCAGAATGAGATCATGTGAATAAATCATGAAGGTATATTGCTCAAATGTTTGAATCAAGAGCAAGTTGAGGCTGTAATGAATGAATGTCATCATGGCATTTGTTGGGGACATTTTAAAGCTAAAACCATTACCCATAAAATACTTAGGGATGGGTATTGGTGGCCCACTTTATTCAAAGATGTGTCACAAAAGATCAGAAAATTTTATGCTTGCCGACATTTTGTTAGCAAGATGAAATTTGATGGGGTGTTACCCCTTTTGCCCCTTATTGTTGATGCACCTTTTCAGTAGTGAGGAATTGATTTTATTGGGGAAATACAAGAAAATTCTAGCAATGGGTTTAAATGGATTCTTGTGGCTGCTTACTATTTCACCAAGTGGGTTGAGGCTATACCCATTCGTAATGCAACATCCAAGGTGGTTATTGACTTCATAATCAGTAATATAATCACTAGATTTGGGGTGCCAACTAGGATTTTGGCTGATAATGCCATGTGCTTTAGGTCTCAAGAGATGCTAGACATCTGTTCTAAGTTTGGCATAAATCTATTGCATTCATCCCCTTATCATCCCCAAAGTAATGGAGAGGCTGAATCCAATAATAAAAGCCTGATGAAGATCATCAAGAGGACATTGGATCAAAATAAAAAGAGATGGGATGATAAACTGAAGTATTATGTATGGGTTGATAGGATAACCTTCAAAAGATCTCTTGGAAGGACTCCATTTGAGATGGTGTATCGAGCAGAGGTGAAAATGTCGATCAACATGGAGTTACTAGTTTACAAGCTGTTGCATGATATAGAAGAGGACTAGTTTGATGTAATGTCCTAGAGGATATTACAGTTGATTGAATTAGAAGAACAAAGGATAGAGACACATGACAAAATGTTGAACCATAAGTAGAAGATGAATCTCTTATTTGATAAGAATACTGTATCAAGAGGCTTCTAGGTTGGTGACTTGGTTCTCCTTTGGGAAGCCAAACCTGAAGATAAGGGGAAACATGGTAAATTTGATCCATTATGGCTTGGGCCATATGAGGTAGATGAGAAGTTGGAGCTAAATTTTTACCACTTGATGAATCTAGGAGTGCTTCTCGAATTGCTCATTCATGGATAACATCTGAAGCATTATTTTTCAAAGGTAACACTTCCCCTAAATTTTGAATACAGTCAATAGTATTCTATGCTCTAATGTTTATGACTATATTTTTCATGTATATAGGCCTTATTGTAAATACATTTGTGTTTTTTCCCTTTTGTGTTTTTGTGTGTTGTGTGCCTTTTTGGTCTGCCTAGAGATCTGAATCCTTGCTATGACATTGGTTGTCACATGTCCTCAACCAAAGCCACTATTGGGACTTACAAAAATTTTGTTTCCAAATGTGCCTCATTGTGCCCCAAATATCCAAAATCCCCATTTTATAACTTTACCATTAAAAACCCCTTGTTGAAATCTAATTAGAGATAGTTTTTAGGGGTCTTTTTCCTCAAAAAATGAATAAGTATATGTCCCCTTATTTTTCCCTTTTCTTTCCTTAGAAAAATTTGTCATTTTTGTCTTTGGTCAGTGAATCGGCAAAAGTCTGAACTAGTGAACTAATTCGAACATTCACAAGTTTGCTAATTCGCCAATAAGGCGATGACATCATCATATGAAGGAAGGAGGCATGCCAAAGGGTAATGAAAAATTTATAAGTAAGCAACAAGGTCTTAGTCAGTAAAATGCTTGGTTTGAAAACCTGAAGGTTTGTCGATAATGGGTTTGGCCGATAATCATTTCGCTAACAAAAGCAAAGGAAAGAAGACAAAGAAAAGGTTTGGCTCAAAGTCTTTTTGCTTACAAGGCAAGTAAAGTATGAAAATGGATAGGAAAGGAAACGCCTTGTTGGGTTGTTGGCAAAATCTCAAACTTCCCAAAAGTTCATGTTTTTCATATTTCACTGATAAGGTGACTAGCCAGTGCTAAAGGGAGGAAAAGCCTAAGGTTCAAAGTAGAGGGATTTCAGCAACAAAGCAAGGAAAAAAGTGACTAAGGAAGAAAGTTTGGAAAAGTTCTATTTTACCAATAAAGCGAAAAAAGGCTCAAGTTTGAAAAAGAGGAGATTTTCTAACTAAAAGGAAATAAACTATAGTATGGAAAATTAACGATTTGCCGATAAAGGGAAAATATAGCTAAAGTTCTAAAAAGGGTAAAGTTGCCGATAGTATGAAAAGAGCCAAAGCGGCATGGTTCTAGATGATGTATTTTTGTCAATAAGGGAAAAATAAAGGAATAGCTCTTGAAAATGATAGTTTGCCAATAAAAGAAGCAAAGAAGAGAATAGTTCGGTAAATGTGGAAATTGCTGACAAGGGCAAGGTTTGTAGAAAATAAAACTTGCCAATATAGAAGAACATGATAAAGCAAGTAGAAGAGGCCAAGTAAGACCAATTTGAGAAAATGTGAATCTGTTGATAAGGCAAAGAAAAGTAGTATGATGGAAAAGTTTGCATGAGTAGCAAGTAGCTGATGAATGGTGCTCGACACACTGAATGGTACAGTGAAGGCCAAATGATTTAGAATAGAAAAATGGGAAAAAACATTGGGATTATTGTAATTGCTTTAAAAGGATGATTTCCTGAATGTATTCCATGATTACATGGATATACAAACTAATTTGTACCCAGATTTTAATGAGCCTATAGAACAGTGTCATGTAGGTGATTGGCACAGTGAAATTATTCAATGCACAAAGGAAAAATAAAATAAGTCATATGTTGCAAGTAGTAGGGAGAGGATTAGAACCTTCCCTCTTTATTGCTCAGGGTACAAGAAGAGTGAAAGAAGACTCCCTCTATCATTTGCAAGACTACCAAAGCATGGGTAATATTTCCAATGTGCAGATTTTTCTATCATCACAGAGGGAGTGAAATTAATACAACATGGGTGCAGTCTTGGATAGGGTGCGGTGCCTAGGAAGCTATAGTGAGGAAAATGCTATGTATGCAAAAGTTTGAATTGTTGTACTTGTTGGTCATTTTGCTAATTTTCTTAACAAGATTGTGAGCTTTAGGAGGTAGATCAAGAAAGGATATTTTATAGTCTTTTGTTTATATATGAAATAGTTATGAAGTGTATGTAACATAATTTACAAATATTTGTATCAGATTATTATTTTTCTCCAATGATGTAGTGTTTTTCTTAGCAAACTATAATCGCAGTTATAGTTTGCTTTTGCCACATTTAGTGGTATAATTGTAAGCTCTGATTTGATGAATGTGACAGTCCTTAATCCATTTCCAAGCTTTGTAAATGGTCATTTCAGTATTACATAGGGAAGAACATGGTATAGTATGGGATTGTTAAGTATTTTTAGTAATTTGGTAGTGATTTCCTTGCATTTGATTTATCAAATAGGAAGTTATACACTTTTATGTGATTATTTTCCTCTGTTTCACATTAGACTCTATAGTGCAATAGATAGGCACCAGTCTGAGCAAACTTAGATCACCCATAATTAAAACAAAAACAATACATCCTATCTTTAGAAGCATAAGTAATCTTAATGCATACTCATTGTGTAGGATTGTCATTATCAACTATAGAGGGGTCTTAAGACAACCAACATTTCATAGTTTAGTGACAGATTTGAGATTGAGAAAGTAATCTGGGTTGGGTTGTTAATATTTTTAATTGTTCATTTAGTTTGATTTTAATACCTACTCAGGTATATAATACCCCTTGGAATATCCCTCTAGAGTTTAAGTTGAGCTTGAAGAGTAAAGGAGTTTACCCACTCCTGTCAGTTGGCCAAAATTGCCAAAAATGTTTTGATATCCTATCACCCTAATGACAGTCCCTGGCCTAGGTGATTAGGAACATTTTAGAGTTTTGTGTTGCCATTATTTTTGGGTCCGAATAGGGAGGACTTGTTTCAGCATACTATCCTCCTTCAACCATATACAAAACCATTTAGGCAAAAATAGAGGCCTATAAACCCCACCATAGCTCCCAAAATGGAAAAAGAGTTGCTAAAAATGAAAGAGGGAGGTCTTATCAAACCAATCAAACATTCTGAGTGGGTGTCTAATGTTTTCCCAGAAAGGAAGAAGAATGGGGGGATTAGATTGAGTGTAGATTTCAAATATCTGAACATCAAATCCCTTAAGGATAATTATCCTCTTCCAAGCATGGGTCATCTTTTACATAGGGTTGTTTGTTTAGAACTAATGTCCATGATGGATGGGTTCTCAAGGTATAATCAGGTGCTAGTCAAGGAGTCAAAATAGTACAAAACAACATTCACCACTCCTTGGGGGACATATGTTTATCTAAGAATGTCATTTGGATTTTAAAATACAGGATCTATGTTTCAAAGAGCAATGGATGTGGCCTTTGCTAGCCTCATTGATGAGATATTGGTTGTTTACCAAGATGATCTAATTGCATTTTCAAAGGATAGGAATGATCATTACAAGCATTTGCAAGTGATTTTTGATAGATGTTTGGAGTATGGGATCTCTTTGAAACCCAAGAAATGTCAATTTGAAGTAGAAGAAGGAAAGTTGCTAGGACACATTATGTCAAGTGATGGGGTTAGAATTGATCCAGAAAGAGTTAAGGCCATCGACCTTATCCCTCATCCCAAAATAGTTAAGGGTGTTCAATCCTTCTTTGGACAAACTAACTTTGTGAGGAGATTTGTTCCCAATTTTTCTCAGAAGACTAAAGCAATATCTAAGATGCTCAAGAAGGGACAGTCCATCACATGGCAAAAGGATTCAGCTTAAGCTTTTATTGATATAAAGGAGGCCCAAAAGAATGCACCAATGTTGGTAAGCCCAAATTATGCTAAGCCTTTCTAGCTTTTCTCCTGTTCTTTATTTTATCCTATTGTTGTTGTACTATTGCAAAAGAATAAGGATGGATTTGAGTAGCCAATAGGGTTCTTCAACAAGTCTTTGCAAGCTGTTGAGTTAAGTTATTCCATTATGGAGAAGCATGCTTATGCTTTGGTTAAGGCAGTGAAAAATTTCAGACCATATCTCATAGGTGCAAAGACAAATGCATATGTGCCTCATTATGTTGTAAAAGATATTTTCACACAATAAGAGGCTTTTGGAAGAAGATGTAGCTGGATTAACAGGATCCAAGAGTATGACATTGAGGTGCAGATCACCAAACTAGTTAGGGACAAGGGTTTGGCTAAGTTGATGGTGAATTCCAACTTAGAGGCCACTGAGGTAAATGAAGTAGATGATGTTCCATTTGTTGATGCATGTATGTTGACAAATGATCCATTGTATAAAGATATTATTTTTTATCTTGTCAACATGCATTGTCCCCAGGCATGAATACCACACAACAAAGGACACTTAAGCTTCAATCTCAAAAGTATGTCTTGATTCAAGGTGTATTAATGTGGAGAAATCATGAGGGACTGTTGTTGAAGTATTTGGACCAGAAACAGTTTGATGCAGTCATTGAAGAATATCATCAAGGAATATGTGGAAGGTACTTCCATGCTAAAACCGCGGCACATAAGATCATCAAAGTAAGCTTCTGGTCATCGAGTCTCATCAAAGATGTTGCCAAGTAGGTCAAAACATGTGATGCTTTCCAACGTTTCTCTGGCAAGATGAAATTCGTTGGAGCATTACCCCTTTTACTAGTTGCAGTTGAAGGACCATTTTAGCAATGGGGCATTGATTTTATAGGAGAAATTCAAGAGAAATCTAGCAATGGATTTAAGTGGATCCTTGTAGCCACTGACTATTTCACCAAGTGGGTTGAGGCTATCCCCACTTGCATGCCACATCCAAGGTGGTGATTGATTTTCTTATGAACAATGTGATAACCATGTTTGGAGTGCCATCCAGAATTGTTGCAGATAATGCCATGTGCTTTAGATCTCAGGATATAATGGACATGTGTTCCAAGTATGGAATCAAGTTGATTCACTCATCACCATACCATCCCTAGAGAAATGGAGAAGCCAAGTCCAATAATAAGGGTCTCATGAAGATCATAAAGAGGATGTTGGATTAGAATAAGAAAAGATGGGATGATAAATTGAAGTATACTCTATGGGTTGATAGGATAACCTTCAAAAAGTCCATTAGAAGGAGCCCATCTGAGCTAGTATATGGAGTAGAGGCTAAAATTCCAATGTCACTGGAATTGCCAGTATATTAGTTGCTGCAACAAATCGAAGAGGATGGGGATGATGCTTTGATGCTAACAATACATGAGTTGGCTGATTTGGATGAGGCCAAAAGGATGGCACATGATAAAAACATGCTACAGTAGCAAAAGACTGAGCATCTTTTCAACAAGAGAATAGTCAAAAGGAACTTCCAGATCAGTGATCCGGTTCTCCTATGGAATGTAAAATTAGAAGACAAGGGTAAGCATGGCAAGTTTGAGGCATTGTGGTTGGGCCCTTGTCAAATTGATGAAAGATCTAGTCAAGACACATATTATATCAGAAACATGGAGGGAGAATTTCTAGAGCTACCCATTCATGGACAACATTTGAAGCTTTACTTCTCCTAATTAAGTGCTTCCCCTGAATTTTGAATGCAGTCAATAACCTTATTGTGCCCTAACATTTATGACTATATTTTTCCATGTTTATATGGTTATTATTGTAAATATGTTTGTGTTTTCACCTTTGTGTATTTTTGTGTGTCTTTTCGATCTGCTCAGAGATCTGAATCCTCACTGTGACACTACTTGCAACACGTCCCCAACTAGAGCCAGTGTTGGCACTTGTAAAATTTTGCTCCCAAGAATACCCTATTTTGCCCCAAAAATCCAAACTTCTCATTTTATGCCTTTGCCATTGAAAACCCCTTGTTTAAATCTAATCAGAGATAGTTTTTAGTGGTCTTTTTCCTCAAAAAATGACTAAGTATAGGTTCCCCAAGTCTTTCCCCTTTTTTCCCTTAGAAAATTTTTCATTTTTGCCTTTGGTCAGTGAATCGGTGAAAGTCCAAACTAGCGAACTAGTTTGGAAGTTCACATGTTTGCCAATTCACCGATAAAGCAATACAAGGAAAAAGGAGACAAGGAAAGGTCGTGGCAAGGTGACCAAGAGCAAAGAAAAGGTCTTTGTCGGCATTATGTGTTGGTTCAAAAACCCGAAGGTTCGCTGATAGAAGGTTTGGTAGATGGCCACTTTGCCGATAGAGGGCAGATGAAGATAAAGGGAAAGAGCATAAGGAAAAAATTTCTAAGGCACAAAAGGAAGTGAAGGGCTTTGTCAGTAAAGGCTAGCTTTATCAGTAAATTTTGTGGTTTGCTAACTTGCCATTTCATCGATTGATGGTCCCAAAATGTGAAGATTCATTGATAGAGAAAGAAAAGGTAAGTAAAGGAGGGCAAGTTAGGAAATTTTCATATTTTCTGATAAGGCAAATCAAAGGTGCAGAATTCAAGAAAATGGCTAAGGGCTCGTGTCAGGGAAGTATAAGGTCTTGAACTTTCAAAAGTTCAAAATTTTCCTAGTTTGCCGACAAAGCAGGAGTTGCTAACAAAGGGAGCTGTGAGGGCTTGGCTCTGAAAGCTGTAGGTCTATCAATAAAGCATTTTAAAGGGGAGAAAGTCTATGGTTCAAAAAAATCTATTTTCGTCGATAAAGCAAAATACAAATTTGAAAATTTAGCTAAGGAAAAAGAGAAAAGGTGCCCTTATCGGTAAACCGGCCAAAGACTGAACTATCCAGAAGGTTCAAGATTTTGAAAAATCACTAATAAGGTGATAGCAAAAAAAAAGAGCAAGGGACCTAGACTAAGTTCGAAGAAATCAAGATTCACTGATAAAAAAGGAAAATAGGTAAAAGTAAATGAAAAGGCAAAGAAAAGGCTCAATTTGACAAAGATAAAAGTTGCTAACAAGAAGGAGATAGAAATGGTTCTCGAAAATGATATTTTACTAATAAACGACAAGTAAGGGCTAGTTCAAAAAAATCAAGTTTTGTCGACCAAAGGAAGAATAGAGGATAGTTTAGAAAATGAGGAAATTACTGACGAAGACTAAGTTTGCAAAATATGAGATTTGCCAATAAGGAAAACACATGTGCAAAAATAAACTAAGGGAAAAAGAAATATGTCTGCCATATTTGAGAAAAGTGAGATTTGTCAATAAGGCAAATAAGGAGATAAGAGGTAGTAATTTGTGAAAGTCACAGTTTGCTGACTAAAGGGGAAAATGAGCCAAGTTCTAGAAGATGAATTTTTATTGATAAGGTGGAAAAGAGGTGGAAATTAAGGATGTCTCCCATGATTCAAATATGTGCTAGTTTTCTAAAAATATAAATGAGGAAATTTGTGATGAAGAAGATTGGTTAATGAAGAAAGGAGAATGCACAGGGTACATTCAGAGGTCATGGTCTAAAATAGAAAAATAGGACAACATATCGGGAGTGTTGTAATTGATTTAAAAGGGTAATTCCTTAAAAGTATGCCATGATTGCAGGAATATACAAACTGATTTGTACCTAGAATTTAATGAGTTTGAAGAACAGTGTCATGTAGATGGTTGGCATAGTGAAATTCTTAATGCACAAAGGACAAATGAGTAAGTCAAATGTTGCATATGGTAGGGAGAGGATTAGAACCTTCCCTCTTTATTGCTCTAAGTACAGGAAGAGTGCAAGTAATCTTCCTTTATCATTTTTAGAATTATCTAAGCATGAGTTTTCTCTTCCAACGTGCAAATCTTTTGGTAGAATGGGAACTAAATTTATGACATTGTGGGTGTAGTCCTTGACAGGATGTGGTGCATGGGAATGTGGAGTGGGTTTGAACACTATATATGCGTCCTCTTTAGATGAAGAAGGGGTTGGTCAATTGTGCAATTTCTCAATAGGGTTGTGAGCTCCCGAAGGCAGATCAAGAATGGATATTATTGTAGTCTTTGTTTAACATGAAACAATCATGAAATATATGTAATAGAATTTGCAAATCTTTGTATCAAATTCCTACTTTTATCCATTTTTGTAGGTGTTTTTCTTAGAAAACCATAATCGTAGTTATAGTTTGCTCTTGCCACATTTAGTGGTATGAATGTAAGCTCTAATTTGAATGAATGTGATAGTTATTAATCTAGTTTAAATCTTTGTAGATGGTCATTTCAATATTGCATAGGGAAAACATGGTCTAGTGTTGGATTATTAAGTATTTTCAGTAATTTCATATTGATTTTCATTGCATTTGATTTATCAAGTAGGTAGTTATACACTTTTGTGTGGTTGTTTTTCCTCTGTTGAACATTAGACTCTGCAACCCAATGGATAGGCACCAGTCTAAATAGCCTTTGTTCACTCAATCTTCAAAACAAAACAATACATCTTATCTTTAGAAGCAATAGTAGTTTTATGCATCCTCACTATGTAGGATCACCTTTATCATCTATATAGAGGTCTTGTAACAACCAACTATTCTTAGTTTAGTGACGAATTTGGGACTGAGAATAGTGATTTGGGTTTGGTTTTTCAAATATTTTTAGTTGTTCATCTAGTTTTGGTGTTAATACCTATTTAGGTATAATACCCCTTAGAATATCCCTCTAGAGTTTAAGATGAGCTCAAAGAGCAGAAGAGTCTACTCACTCCTGTAGTTGGCCAAAATCACCCATAGCTTGTTGATGAACCTCTTTCTATCACTCTAACAATAATCCCTGGCCTAGGTGATTTAAAGAAAAGTCTTAGAGTTTTGTGTTGCATTTATTTTGGGAACCAACACCTTGATGGCAATGCTTGATGGGAAGAGGATGGCTAAGCTAGCTGCAGTTAACTCCCAAGAGAGATTCTTCAAATAACAATAGCAAGTGACACTTATGAAGAAGGATTTTACTTTTTAAGGTACCAAGAATAAGTTTAAGACATTTAATATCCCTTGCAATAAATGCTACCCCTTGGCTTATCGAAGCACTTTATCAAAAATCACATTTTCTCCTTTATCGATAATTTTTGCTTTTTCAAAACTTAGTTATCGGCAAAATCTCTATTTTGGAAACTTCATTCTTAAGCATTGTCTTCATTTAGTTAGCTAAAAACAACTTTTATGAACTACCTTTGTAGCTGATTATAAGCATCCATTCCTTTATCAGTGTCTTCATCATTTCATGAACCAAGTTTAAAAGTATCACTGTTGTCAGAAAAATATGATATCCGTAAACTTTATTGAGTTAGGTGATAAGATTAAAACATTTCTTTATCTGTGGAACACTTGGCAAAATAATGACTATTGACTTATTGGAGAACTAGAGAAAAGAAAAACTTAAGAAACAAAACTTCACTTCACAAAAGATGAAGATAGCTGATAAAATGGTGTCCCAGGGTGACTTATCGGGAAATCAGCGAATCAAAGAAATATGTAACTTATGAACCAAAATTGCATGTTCATGAAAATAAAGAAATATCAACTATAACAAAGTGAGACCATGAAGACTTGTCAGGAGAAATAAGAATTTGAGAAATTTTGCCGAGAAGTTCACAAACTTGGTATATTTCTGACAAGTTTTGTCAATTGAGACATTTCCTAATAAAACAAAGAGATTAAAGACAATTTTTGAAAAACTCAAATTTATTGACAAGGCATCACAACAATAAGGTTTCAAAATTTAGAAAGAAGAAAATTTGCTGATAGAAGTAGAAAATGGAACAAGACTTAGAAACATGACTCAAAGACACAAGAGAAATAGAGGTGAACCAAAAATTTCAATTTTGGGGAAACAATTGGAAACAAGGGGCCAATATTGTACCTTACCCTAGACCAAAAAGGAGACTCAAGACTTGGGCACCACCGCCCAAGTCCTTCTTGATTGGTCAGGGCAAATTTAATTGTATGTCGGCTTAGGACCTTTAAAAAGGTTTCTCTTTGTCATCTCTTTTGGTTGAATTTGATGAATGTTGGCCGTGTTAATTTTAGGACCAGAATTAAGTTAAGAAGAAATAAAACAAATTCAAACAATAGAACACATCATATATCCAAGGAAAACCCTCCTTGAGGGAGAAAACCCAACAACAATATATCACTTATATATTGATAAAATGGCAGCAATAAGCTTTACAATTTTGGCCAATCACAAGGCTGATCTGAAGTAATGATGATGGCACCACACTTGATGTAAATAACCAATCAAAGAATAATAGTGAACTCCTTGAAAGAAAAATATTGATCTGTTGTAGATATCGAACTCCTCTAAGAATTTATATGAACTTTTCTCTTGATAATTATTCGATCATTTGAGAGAGAGCAGCGCCTTCTATATATACAAGTTGATGTGGTGTCTATCAAGAAAGACATCCTTTCACAAGAAGTCAGCCTGTTCCATGAAATGATGCATCTCTTTATTCCATGCGATTAGATTTAGTCGGCCTTCATAAATAAAATATAATTCCGGTGAAGGATGACACCCGTAGCTATAACATCAACACTCCCTCTTAGCTAGGGAGGAATCCTTCCAGATATCCATGTCATGGAGTCTCTCAACATGACATCCACAATGGCTACACCCATTTGTGGAAAAGAGTTCATCACGGAGTCACTCAACGTGATATTCTCATGGAGTCACTCAACATGACGTCCACCATGGCTACTCCCATGTGTGGAAGGGAACATGTGCACAAGTGCCCATCACGGAGTCACTCAATGTGATGTCATCATGGAGTCTCTCAACATGACGTCCACCATGGCTACTCCCATGTGTGGATAAACACTGGTACAAAGGATTCATCAAGGAGTCTCTCAACATGACATCCACCATGGCTACGCCCAGAGGGTGGAAAGAACTACATCTCTGTCTTAGAGATGGACAAGGGCTTTCACCTCAAATTTCTCCATCTCAGAGAAAAATGCATTATAGTAGATAACAAAAAAATCACTGATGCTGAGCCTCCCTCTCAGCAAGGGCTTCATTCTCCACAACTCCAATCTTGTCTCAAAAATGCACAAACTTCACTCTGGAGAGAGGCTTGGTGAGAATATCAGTCGTCTGATCATCAGTGCAAATATACCTCAGTTGAATAGCTTTCCTTAGTACCATATCTCTGATGTAATGGTATTTGATCTCTACATGTTTTGTTCTGTCATGGAACACTGGATTGACATAAATGTTCACATAGCTTTGATTATCACAATGAATAACAGTCGGCTCCAGTGATTGTCCAAACAATCCTGCAAGGAGCTTCTAGAGCCATACTACTTCTCAAGTTGCTACACATGTTGCAATATATTTGACCTTTGCAGTGCTTAGTGCCACTAAAGACTGCTTCCTGCTACACCAAGAAATCATGGCAAACCCCAAGCTAAAGCAACATCCAAAGGTGTTCTTCCTGTCAGCTACACTCCTAGCCCAATCAGAATCCAAATAGCCTTGTAACTTTAGATCTACATAGGAAGAATATCTCAAGCCATATTCAACTGTGCCACGCAAGTATCTCAAGATATGCTTTGTTGTAACTAGATGAATTTTCCTTGGTTCACAAATGAACTGACTGAGCTCACTCACCGCATAGCAAATGTCAAGTCTAGTATTGACTAGATACATCAATGATCCAATCAACTGCCTGTATATGGTGGGATCTACTAGATCTGAACTAGCTGCAGAATCACTCAATTTCTTCAAATTTGTTTCCATCGGTGTAGACATAGATTTGCAATCCATCATCCCAAATCTCTTCAAGATATCTATGGTATATTTTCCTTGACTTAGAATATCTCATTGGGTCTCTGCCACACTTCCAATCCTAGAAAGTAATGCATAAGACCTAAATCCTTCATCTCAAACTGAGAAGCTAACTCCTTCTTGCATTTAACAATGAGATATTCTGCTCTAGTAAGAAATAAATCATCAACACAAAGAACCAAGATTAAAGCCTCACCATCAACTACCTTCAAGTAAAGATTTGAATCTACATCATTCTTGGAGAATCCCAAGCTCATCAAGTATCGATCAATCCTCTCATACCAAGCATGAGGTGCCTGTTTAAGGTCATACAATGCCTTCTTCAATCTGCATACATGAGATTCCTTTCTATGAATCACAAATCCATCCGGTTGTTTAATGTACACTTCCTCTTCAATCACACCATTAAGGAATGTTGTCTTTACGTCCATTTGATGTAGCTTCCATCCCTTAGGTAATGTAATAGCAATAATAGTCCTAATTGATGTATAACAAGCAATAGGAACAAATGTCTCCTCATAATCTATTCCCTCTTTCTGAGAGAATCCTCTAGCCACAAACCTTGCTTTGTACTTCTCAATGCTCCCATCAGCTACATGCTTGATCTTGAAAATCCATTTAGAAGATACAATTGATTTCCCTTCAGGTCTTGGTACAACATCCCAAACATCATTCTTGATAATAGACTAATATTCTTCATCCATAGCATCTCTCCATACTTGCTGACTTGATGCTTCATCAACACTAGAAGGCTCTAACTCAATGATGTGACTCATCAATGCTACATAGCTTGGAAACTTCTGTGGTCTTTTTCTTTCTTTGAATGTGCCTCTAGGAGCTACATACTTCTTTGCATCTTGCATAGTCTGTCTAGCCCATAGAGGTCTCTTTTGACCTATAGAAATATCCCTGGGACCATCAATAGGCTCTTTGGGATCAACTGGATCACTAGCCTCTTCTGATTCAGTAGACTCCCTCTGAATCTCAGGAGTATGATCAAAGTCCATATCTTGAGGAGTCTCTTGTTCTTCATTGTCTAACTCCATGTATGACCCTTTTGATCTTTTGAATGCAACAGCTTCTTCAAAAGAGACATCCCTACTGATCTCAATCTGTTTCTATCCTGGAATGTAAATCCTATAGGCCTTTGAAGATTCATTGTAACCCACAAATATTCCTTTCTTGCCAGATGGTTCTAACTTAGATCTCTTATCTTTAGGCACATGAATATAAACAGGACAACCAAAGATTCTTAAGTGACTAACCTCAGGTTTCACACCTGTGAAGGCTTCTTTAGGAGTCATATTTTCCAATATTTGATGAGGACTCCAATTCTAAACATACACAACAGTTCTAGAAGCTTCTGCCCAGAGGAAGGTTTGTAAGTCTTGATCATGAATCATAGCTTTGGCTACCTCAACTATGGATCTATTCTTCCTTTCTGCAACTTTGTTTTGCTAAGGATTGTACAGAACACAAAACTCCCTCTTAATCCCTACCTCAATACAAAAATTACAGAAACCTCTAGAAGTGTATTCTCCTCCATTATCAGATCTAAGAACCCTGGTCCTTTTCCCAAACAAATTTTCAACTTGAGCCTTAAATTCTTTGAATCTATCAAGTACTTCTTCAGACTCTTTAGACTTTAAAAAATTAATCCAAGTCTTTCTAGAATGGTCATCAATGAAAATCACATAATACCAAAAACCACTCAAGGATGCCACAGACATTGGACCACACAAATCAGAATGAACAAGATCTAGAATACCTTTTGATCTACTTTCACTACTATGAAAAGGAACCTTAGAATTCTTACCCATTGCACAACCTCTACAAACACCATCATGCTCCTGACTGAGCTTCAGTAGTCCTGTGACCATCTTCTCCATGGATGGAAGGGCTCTATAATGTAGGTGAGCAAGTCTCCAATGCCATAGCTCACTTGAACTAAAAAAATCATGCAATAATGCTTGAATTGGACAAATAGAAAGTCTATATAGACTCCCTTGACAAATACCAATCACATAGGTTGTTTTCATGCTAGAGTTCTTTGGCCAAGCAAGAACTTTTCCCTCAAAAAATGTAACTTGATATCCTTTGTCCTCCAAAGCTGAAATTGATACAAGATTCCTCTTAATTCCTAGTACAAACAAGACATCACTCAAATGAAGAGGGATGCCAGAATCTAGGTGAAGAGAGGTGGCTCCAACACCTTTCACTGAATAGCAAGCATCATCTCCTATTATCACTTGAAGGTTGGTTTCTCTTTCTACCAAATCTGAAAGATGCTCTCTATATCCTGTAATGTGTCGAGAAGCACCACTATCAATCAACCATGTGCTACTGTAAGTTGGAACATTGCTTGATAGCGAATAGATGAATAGAAATCCTCCTGAGTTATCTCTTGATTCCTTTTGAGGTGAGACATCATCAACATCCACAGTAGAAGCATGTTGCTTTGGTCTTGTTGCATAATCTCTAGCATAGTGACCATACTTGTCACATCTGAAGCACTGAATATGGGAGAGATCCTTCTTCTTCTTTGGTTCAGGAGCAGAATCTGATTTCCTGTCTCTATTCCTCTTGAAATTTCCTTTTCTCCCTTCTTTTCCTTTCCTTCTGGAAGTTTGAGCAGCAAGAACATGATTGTCTTCATTGTGAGAGCTTCGTCCATTACCTCTTGCTGCCAACCTGGATTCTTCTTGAATGCAATTAGCTCTAAGATGATCAAACTTTGGTAACTTAGATCTTCCACTGATACCTTGGATAAAGGGTTCCCAAGATTGAGGAAGACCATTCAGTGCCAACATGACTAAGTCTCTATCTTCAACTATATCTCCAATGGCATATAGTTGATCTTTCAACTCAGTGATCTTCATGAAGAAGGAGATGACTGAATCTCCTTTAGCCATCTTGGTGTGATGTAGTTGTTGCCTCAAGGCAAGAGCTCTGTTGGTGTTATTGATCTCATACAATCCCTCCAAAGTCTTGAACATATCTCTAGCTGTTTTTAACTTGGAGATAATAGGCACAAGGTGATCCTTCATGGAATCAATCAAGATCTTCTTGGCCTTCATGCCATTCTTCCTCCATTGTGTTTTCTCAGTCTCATTGGAAGGCTCAGGCACCTTGCTCTCCACAAACTCGAGAATATCATTTTCTTCCAATGCAATAAGAACTCTGAACTTCCAAGAGGTGAAGTTAGATGCACCATCAAGTCTATCTTCAACCTTGAGTCCATTCACCATTTTGAAGCTAAGATAGACTCCCTTAGATGAGAAGAAGAGATGAAGATTTCACTACTTAAATAAATTTGATCTCAATCTTGCTTAAACGAAGCTTTGATACCATGTTAATTTTAGGACCAGAATTAAGTTAAGAAGAAATGAAACAAATTCAAACAATAGAACACAACATATATCCTGGGAAAACCCTCCTTCTTGAGGGAGAAAAACCCAGCAACAATATATCACTTATATATTGATAAAATGGCAGCAATAAGCTTTACAATTTTGGCCAATCACAAGGCTAATTTAAAGTAATGATGATGGCAACACACTTGATGTAAATAGCCAATCAAAGAATAATATCAAACTCCTTGAAAGCAAAATATTGATCTACTGTAGATATCGAACTCCTCTCATAATTTATGCAAACCTTTCTCTTGATAATTATTTGATCATTTGAGAGAGAGCAGCGCCTTCTATATATACAAGTTGATTTGGTGTCTATCAAGCAAGACGTCCTTTCACAAGAAGTCGGCTTCTTCCATGAAATGATGCATCTCTTTATTCCATGCAATTAGATTTAGTCGGCCTTCATAAATAAAATATAATTCGGGTGAAGGATGACACCAGTAATTATAACATCAACAAGCCGGAAAGCATATATAAGTGTCTTTTTGAATTCATTATGAACCTAGATAGATATAGCCAACTTGAAGCATTGGAGTAAAAAGTATTCAAAGAATTCATTATGATTCTACAGTATATTTATATTGTCATTGTGTGTTGTTCTAGGTTTTTGAGTTATCATCTATCTCTCCCTATGAGTTGAAGAGCATTCATCCTCCTAAAGGTTTCATCACATAGGTGATATCATTGTGATTTATCATCATTTGATTCGTCATATTGATTTTGTGTTTAGCGTCTACCCTATAAGGGCACACTCTCTTATCTGTCAACGGTGTTGGGAAGCTTGAATGCTATCTTGGGATTTAATCGAGGAAAGTCCCTAAACACCATAACCCCCAAACCCCTTATTTTCTTCTTGTGTGCGGGTTACAGGTGTAAGATCCAGGAAAAGTGAAGATACAAGAAGACTGAGCAAGGATCAGGGTTTTGAGATCTAGCAACAATTCAGGAATATTCCTCTACAAAAGACTTGGGTGCCACTGCCCTAGTCTTCGTGCCCTTTTTGACATTAGATCTGGCATCAAGACAGTCTTTGCAGCAATTTTCTAGTTTACAATTCTAACAGAAACAATCAACCTGGACTTGGGCAGTCCCGAAATAGTCCTCCGACACCTCTGCTTTCGGGGCACGGGTTCTAATATCTTCCTGATCATTCTTGTGAAGTTAGTTTTTGGATATTTGTTGTGCATTCTCTGTTATAATTAGATAATCATAGAACTAGGGTTTCATGCATTGATTGACCTAGGGTTTGATAAAGACTTGATTAAATCTGATCATTCCATAGCACTCCTGAGTGAAAGATCTGTAGATGAGTCCACCTTCATTTGGTAGTGATTTAGCTCGATCTTGTCCTTTAATGTTATTGTGGAAGAGGGTTTGGTCTAGTGTGCATGCTAGTTGTCATCATTCTTTTTTTCACACTTAACAAAATATATATATATATATATATATATATATATATATATATATATATATATATATATATATATTTTGTTAAGTGTGAAAAAAAGAATGATGACAACTAGCATGCACACTAGACCAAACCCTCTTCCACAATAACATTCAAGGACAATAAATATATATATATATATATATATATATATATATAAAAAACCTATATTATAATATATAATAATTCTTATAATTATATAATATAATTTGAATTACACTTGCACTCCAATGCTATAACATTAGTAAATTGAAAATCTTATTGCAACTTTACATCTCCCAAAAGAAATTTATAGATTCTAGAAATAATATAAAATACACTCCGACAGTGAGAGACAATCTGGTATCCACTTCGACTGTAAACATCGGCTTTCAAGTTGACATCCACAAACGTGCTTCTCGCCTTTCCGTGTAAAGCAAATGTGAGATATTAGCGGGAATGGAGATGTCGGGAGCGTGGCAAACATCGTCAATCAAGCTCGTAAAAAAATTCTTAAAAGTAATTTGATGCATTCTTTTAAAATTTCCACTAACAGAGAATCTATAAAAAAGGATGAATACCTAGCGAGGAATTATTGTACTCCTAAATAAATTATACAAACGTCCTTATCAATTGTATGTTATTAAAGCTCAAAAGAATTCGTGATCATTTTCTCACCCAGATTTTCTTCGAAAGAATATAACCGTTTCAATCAGCATTTATGTATTGCTGAATAATATTCTTTATTGTGTGAAGAGTTGTAAACTCCTTGATTTAAGATCAGGGGATATTTTCTTTTATGTTGAGGAAAGTCACGAGAGTTTAATGTTAATAGGAATATTTTTGGGTAAAAAATTATATGTACATTTTTTTATTAAAAATTTATATATAGTTTTTAAATGAAGTTTGCTAATTCATTATAATGAACAGTGGATTATCAAGAGATCATGTCTTTAAGAGTTTCATATCTTTGCCATCCTTATTGGCTTTGAAATCTTAGGATCATTATTATAGAGAAATAAATTATATTTATATAAATATTTAAATGTTAATTAATTAATTTGTAATGAGTAAATAATTTAATTTTAAGTAAAAATTTGGAATTGATAATATAATTAAGATAAATGTACCAAATTTAAATAAATAAAATCATAGTTATAAGTTTAATGTCATTTTGATTGCAACAAATATTGTCAACTGATTTGTTAGGGTCTATGATATGACCACCTCAAGACTAAGAAATTTACTATCTATTTCCCTAGTTTACTTTTGTGATTGTAAAATTAACTTTCATATCTAAGGATCTAAACCTTGTGTATTGATCTAGAGTTGGACTAAGGATCTAAACTTTGTTGATTTTGACGAGGAACCTCTTTGCTTTGATGTTTGCAAATTATGTCCAAAAGGGGGTGTGTTGATAGACATCATTTAGAAGTTCGCTAGAGTCTAAGATTGTTCTCCTTTGGTGAAACCCATCTCATCGAGTCAATAATACAAAACAGTGATCAAAGGCAACATGTAGTTATGCAATATGCCTAGATTTTTGATGTCATTCTCTTATCATGATGCATTAAGTAGCATAGTTTTCTTATTACTACTTAGATTCCCAAAATGAATTAGGTTTTTGTCCTTTTATACACCATGTCCTAGCATACAAGTTGAAAAATACTATGCTTTGGTTGACTCATAATGATTAGTTGTAAACGAGGGAGATGTGTTCATATTTCAAATTTTATATTTGAAAGTTCAAGGGTTAGTTCCATGATTTGTGAAACTGATGGTTTAGTTTTTAATTCCACAAATTTAATCCAAGCTAATGGATGGATAAAATAAAGATCAAAACCAATCCTTGAGAATGTATGAAAAAAGAGTAAAATTAATATTATAATATTTATCAACTTTTACACAAACAATACATTTTTTACACAATTATTATTACTCTAAGAACAACCCTATTTAAATGGACAACAATATAACAACTATATTAATTAATAGTTACTATTTCTTTACGTAAGTGTTATCAACTATATTTTCAAAGATATTGCCGTCATAAAAACTAATGATGGCTAGGTGACATTAATTATACTTACCTATAAAATATTAGAAATGTTTCTAATTTATTTATAAAAAACTTGGAATTAAGATGAATTCAAGTCTACACAAAAGATCAATTATGACCTATTGAAGGAATTTTCTTTTAAAGATGATGTAACGAATAACACAAGTTTAGGGTACCATTAAAGTGCACCGAATTCCTTGCAACATGATGGATCCACTGTATTGCTAGTTGTGCAGTAGATGTATTTCCTAATAATATCTATTGTAGGATGTATCATTGAAGATTTGTTTTATCACTAATTTAGTTGCACATTTTAATTTTATAATGGAATGAATCTTGTCTTCCATGTCTTGAATAACTTAGTGTGTATGCTCTCTCCGCATGCCATAAGATGATATTGGAGATCAAAATAACTATTTAGTTCTTTTACTTTCTTTATTTACTTTGATTCTTGGGGACCTAAGATCAATGTGTATGCTTTTCTTTTACATTAAAAGATGATCTTAAGAATCGAAAGCACTTGGTATCATATCTAGGAGGCCTATTAAGGGACTTCATCACCCTTAAGCATGACCTCAACAACATGTTCTGAATTACAAATGAGAATAGGGTGAGAATTACAATGAGAATTACGGTTAGGGTTATGAGTAAAATTATGATTAAGGTTTGGGTTAGAATTAGAATTCGGACTAAAATTAGGGTTAGGGTTAGAACAAGTATTATGGTTAGAATTACAATTAAAATTAGGGTTAATGTTAGAATTAGGGTTAGGTTTAGATTTATGATTAATAATATATAATATTATATAATTTAGTATTAACAATAGATATAATTTATATATAGTAATATATAATGTATATATTAGTAATATTTCTATAAAGATAAATATGCTAACCTTAACACTAATTTAAATCATAACTGTAACCCTAACCGTATATGGAACCCCACCCCTAACCACAATTTGGTACATGAATAAAACACTAAATGTAATGAGATTTATAAACATAAACATAACCCTAATTAGATTAAAACCATAACCCTAATATTACAATATAGGTTAAAGATATATTATTATAATTATATATCATACATGTTATGGAGTAAAAAGTGGCCACATCTTTTTACCTCCTTGTTTAGCTCCTAGGTCCATGTGAATACATTATACATTCTAAATATTCATCCTAATGCAAAATTTCTTGAAACCAATGTAAATTGGGAACAAGGGCCCCTATTGTACCTTACCCCGGACCAAAATGGTGCCTCAAGACTTGGGTACCACCGCCCAAGTCTTCATTGATTGGTTGGGGAAAATTTAATTATATGTTGGCTTAGGACCTTTAAAAAGGTTTCTCTTTGTTACCTCTTTTGGTTTAATTTGATGAATGTCAGCAAGAAAGCATATAGAAGTGTGTTTTTGAATTCATTATGAACCTAGATAGAGACAACCAACTTGAAGCATTCAAGTAAAGAGCATTCAAAGCATTCATTATGATTCTAGAGCAGATTTGTATTGTCATTGTGTGTTGTTGTAGGTTTTGGAGTTATCATCTATCTCTCCTTGTGAGTTGAAGAGAATTCATCCTCTAAGGGTATCAACACATAGGTGATATCATTGTGATTTATCATCATTTGATTCATCATATTGATTTTGTGTTTAACCTCTACCTTACAAGGGCACACTCTCTTTATCTATCAACGGTGTTGGGAAGCTTGAATACTATCTCCAGATTTGACTAAGGCAAGTCCCTAAACCCATAACCCCCAAACCCCTTCTTTTCTTTTTATGTGCGGGTTACAAGTGCAAGATCCAAGAAAAGTGAAGATACAGTAAGACTAAACAAGGATCAGGGTTTCAAGATCCAAAAACAATTCAAGAATATTCCTCTGTAGAAGACTTGGGCATCACCACCCTAGTCTTCATGCCTTTTTTGACATCAAATCTAGCATCAGGGCAATCTCTATAGCAATTTTCCTATTTACAGTTCCAGCAGATTCAATCAACCTAGACTTGGGCAGTCCTGAAATAGTCCTCCAACGCCTCTACTTCCAGGGCATAAGTTCTGATATCTTCTTGATCATTCCTATGTAGTTAGTTTCTAGATATCTACTATGCATTCTCTATTATAATCAAATCAACATAGAACTAGGTTTTCATGCATTGATTGACCTAGGGTTTGATAAAAGGCTTGATTAAATTTGATATTTCTATAGCACTCATGAGTACAAGATTTATAGCTAAGTCCACCTTCACTTGGTAGTGATTTGGCTCAGTCTTGTCCTTGATTGTTATTGTGGAAGAGGGTTTGGTCTAGCGTGCATGCTAGTTGTCATCATTCTCTTTTTTACACTTAACATTTTGGTGAACTCGTAGCTTCGAGCATTTGCATCTTTTTGATAGTTAAATCTAGATATTGCATTGATTTCATAGCATATTTTTCATTATTCATTTGAAAATCTTGAATGGTCTTGGAAAAAGTACACATGTAGGCCTTAAAAAGCTTGTATTTTGATTAAATTTTGCATTAAAGGGTTTAAAATTTTTCTTGCATAATCATATTGGTTGCATTAGATACTCATCAAATCTGATTTGGTATAATATTCTTGCATCATTAGATATCATAGAATTCAAAATTCTTATTTTTGCAATTACACATTGTGTATCAATTTCCTCTTTAGAAATACCAAAAAACATAGAAAATCATGAACCTTCGAAATCTCCCTTGGAAAATATAACTAACATGACAAGAAGAAATAAGATTGCAAGGGAAAGAAGAAGAAAACAACAAGCATTAGCTAGAAAGTTATCTCTGTAAGAAGAGAACATCCTACTAAAAGAAATGGAAATAAAAGAAGAGATAAAGGAAGAAATTTCAAGTTGGGCCATAGTGCCCTATGTACCCATTTCAAATCAAATTTGAGATTAGGAGGAAGATGATTTTCTCAAAGACAACTGCTAGTGCGATTGCATTTTATAACAAGTAAGTATTTCTTACCCATTCATCCACCTTTGATGTAACACCTCTTTGATTTGATATCATGGGTGGCCTCCTCTCATGTGTTGTGTTTCCCTTGTATTGTGTCAAATATTGTTTAGGTCTCCTTGGATGACCCTTTATAATCTTGTAAGGTCAAGGATACAAGGAGACTACCTCTTTTGTGACACTTCTTCTATTTGTTTCTCTAATCTTCTATTCTCATATCTCTTATTGCAATAATTGTGTGTGGTGCCTTTGGGGCATAACATTGTGGAGGATGTCTTGGGGACATTTTCCCACATTGTGAACCTAAGTCACTTTTGTCTACTCTCTCATTTTTTTATGTTTTCATTCTTTCATGGCTCTATTAGTTGGTGGATTAAGATAACAAATAAATACTGATAAGGACCGTGCATCCCTACAATAAGAAACCAAAATGGACCTAGTCCATATGTGAAGATGGGGCTAATTTGATATTGATGTTTGATTAGTAGAATCAATTTGTGTTGTGATGTGATCATGTATCATATTGTGAAATTCTTGTAACAAACCTTTGCAATACTTTAAATCTGATTCAATGCACCTTGTATTATTTTGTATCTCACTTTGTAGCTACACTTAGTTTTGAGATACCTGAAGTATGACCTCATGAGTATACTCGGTACTGAACCCACAAGTGTAGCCTTGGTTTATTAAGTGATATGATTTATGTATAAGTTTCATGAGATGATTTAGTTGTTATCTTAGTTAAGATTTCTCTAACCAAAGTTTGTTAATTGTTAGCATATAATACTAATGTGTTTCTATTATGATTGTTGAAAACAACCGGCGATCATAAGCACATGTCACTTTGGGGCATGTTCTTTGTGAGAGTTCTTGTTCCCTTGTGTGTTTTCAACTTTACCTTAAACGTGATTAATACTGGTAAGCAGGATCAGCCACTTTAAGGTGGGGGCATATATTGTGGTAAATGCTTGAATATTTTAGATATTCTAATAAAGTGTGTTTGTGTATACTTCCTTTTCACTGTAAGGCATCTCCATGATGCAAGTGGGGTTGTATACTTTGTTTTGTATGTTGTGTATGCTTCCTTTTCACCATAAGGCATCTCCGTGATGCATGTGGGGTTGTATTTTTTGAAAGCCCTTCTGTAGATGGCAGGATTGTACATATTCCCTTTAGTGGTTACACATCCTTTTAAAAAAAGTCCGTTGTAGAGGCAGGGTTAGATATTGAGTTATTCACCATTAAGCGTGTCTTTGGCAGTTGTGGTAGTGTAGCTCAACCATCATGTGTGTTTGGCGTGTTTTAGATGGTGGTGCATAGCGATGAGCTCCCCCCATCACTCATGTTTGATGTGTTTTAGACATATAGTGTGTCGACAACATACTCTATGATGCTTGTTTATTCTATGTGTTTTCCATGTGTCTTCCTTGTGTGTCTTGTATGTTTTAGTGGTGGTGCATAGCGATGAGCTCCCCCCATGGTGTGTATTTTGTTTTCTTTTGATGGCAACATGTAGCGATGAGCTCCCCTCATCACCTAGTTAGGGTTATATAATTGTTTAATCATGTCTTCCCTTCATGTATACCCTATGTATTGCATGATTACTTTCATGCCTTCTCTGTGTATTACATGCCTTTTATTGTCTTCTTCATGTATTGTGTGCCTCCTTACTATATTCATTGTGTCTTGTGTGATTATCAAGTGTTTTCTTATGTTTGCCTAAGCTTGGATAATAGAAATGGTTCTCCAAACTTAAGGTGTGTATTCGCTCTAGTGTTTTCAATGTGTTTGATATGCTTTGAATGTACTTTAATGCATGTACTGATCATAAGATCATACACACATTAAAGTGGGGGCTAAATGTTATGGAGTAAAAAGTGGCCACGTTTCTTTTTACCTTCTTGTTTAGCTCCTAGGTCCCTGTGCATACATTATATGTTCTAAATACTCATCCTGATACAATATTTGCCCAAAACCAATGTAAATTAGTGTTAGTGAACAGATTTGTCACTGCTTGTTTTATTAGACTCACGCTATTGGCAGTAACAACCTTACTAACAATTGGACAACTTGTTTTGATAAATTGTACTCTGAAGGTTTTAGAAGATACAACTCCCTTCTTATCATAATTTTGAAAGTTTTGTATTATACTTTTAACCTAAAAGCGGGAAAGCTAGTTACATATAAATATTAAATTTAATTAAACCACAATATGTAGTGTATTGCAGGCAAGAAATTTTATTCTCATAATAATGCAACTGACTTTCCTCCAAACATAAGAATGAAAGAAAATCATTGATCAATCCATTGTAATATCAATACCACCCTTGCATCAAGTCCTAACATAAGAAAGGAGACACTCCAATGGCAATAATTTTATATAGAAGTAGGGTTATCAATACTCCACAAAGTGTAATGTAGATATTAGAATGCAAAGAATCTCATATTCAACATATGAAGAATAAATGATAGATACTAAAAGGGACAATCAACTTATTGCTAATCTTCCTCTAATATTTATGAAATCAGTCAATCACATACACTGTCTCAAATATCCCCCTTACTTCCCCAAAAGTAATATTTTATGATCTAGTCCTAAAAAGTAAATTTCTCCAAAAGATCTTTCCTACTCTTATTCATCTACATTATATAATGAAAAGGGAGGAACTAACTTTTCCCCTTATAATTGTTCATACAACTTAAAAATATATAATAAACAAAGTCCATGAGAAATATTAAATGAGAAGTAATATCAAATAACAAAGAGTCTTGACTTAACAAATTATAAAAATTCATAGAACGGTTATGAAACTATTCCACTATCTTCATCCTTTGTAGCATCAGATCCTTCTGGTTCATCTAGAGTCTTCTTATTTTCTTCATCTTCAACTTTTTGTGATGCATTTAGCTTAGCATGAAAGAATCTGAATCTCCCTATAATTGAGAGGACATTTTATCATTAGGAATACTTGTGATTGTCAGTCTTGCCCTCCATTTTTACAATATGTTGCTAGTTTCCTCATACTTTTTTTCCATCATTTAGCTTAGCATGCAAGACTTTGAATCTCCCTATAATTGAGAGGACATTTTTATCATTAGGAGTATTTGTGATTGTCAGTCTTGCCCTCCACTTTTGCAATATGTTGCTAGTTTCCCCATACTTTCTTTCCATCTCCACAATATCCTTCTTGAATTTAAGAAAACAAGCAAATACATTACTTAAGCATTCTATGGAATTTATTATGGCATCTTCCTTTATTTTCAACTCCTCAATAAGAAAATTCTTAAAGGAGGTATATGATAGCATCTAGTTCTAACATATTAGACTCAATCTCATCATACAAATCAATTCCCAAAGTTCCACAAGAACCTCTGAGATCAAGTAAATAAGATTCACTAGTACAGAAACAACAATATATTACTTTAAAAACTACTAAAATTGCTTATAAATGACCAAACATGGTCACATGACCATTAGTAGTTTATTGCCAGTCATTTATAACGTGACCAAATTGATGACTAAACCATTTTTAGTCATTTATTGGTTGTTTTGATTGATTGATTTGGTAGTATATTTAGTCATTGATTTAGTCATTTTTTTTCATGGATATATATATATATATATATATATATATATATATATATATATATATATAATTCATTAATTTAGTCATTGATTGTTGTTAACTGGTCACTTATTTAGTTATTTTTATTCACTGATTTCTATCCATTGGCAGCGTATTTAGTCATTAATTTTAATTATCATTTTGATCAATTTGGTAGTATATTTAGTCATTTTTATTCACTGATGTAACACTGGTCGTGTATTTAGTCATATTTATTCACTGTTCACTGATTTCTATCAATTGGTAGTATATTTAGTCATATTTATTCACTATTAATGATTTCTATCAATTGCTAGTATATTTAGTCAATTTAATTATTAATTGATGTTAATTAGTAGTATATTTAGTCATTTTAATTGATTGATATTTGAGGATTTAAACATAAAACATAGAAATACACATCAATCATCAATTAATTGCACATAATATAAAGACAACCATTGAGAAGACAAAATCGCTAAACTTTATTAAAACAAAGGTGTTCTTACAGCTTGCCCAAGTCTAAAATATCTATCTTGCTTGAAAAATGCTTAGAAATAGAGTATTACAATGTTTATTTTCAGTCACAAGACTGAAAATCTGAGTTATAATGCACACAAATGACAAGAAAGAAACTTCTCCAAGTTTACAATGCTTTGCCAAAAAGTGAACTATCACTAACTGATTCTCAACTAGCCTAACTGCTACCATAGGTCATCTAATCCGCCCCATCAGTCTAGCACTTCTCCTTCTTGATTGCAACCAAAGGAAATACACTATCATATGTAGTCAGGTCTATGATAGGATATTCATAATGTGAAACATGGACTCGATCAGGCTTCCTTAATGAAACATCAATGTATTCTTGTGACTTATACTATCATCAACACTGGTTATGGGACATGTTTTTGTTGAGTTTGAAGATATTAGGTCCTCTTAGGGCATGGAATCAGATTCTTCCTTCATTAATACATCTTCAAAAGCCTCTTTTTGAGTCTAAACCATTCACTTACCCTACCTCTATTACATTGGACACTTGGTAGGCAGTCATATTTAGTGTCCTTGGTCTTCACTCATTGTGGTGACTGAATTGTGCATACTTGCTTTCTAGATGATTACCTTGTAACTTTCATATACTTGCCTTTTAATGATAACACTGTAGTCCTTTCTTCCTTTTCTCGTGCTATTGAAACCATGTTTACTATGCCTGTATCCATGGGAACCATTAACCATTGCCACTCACCATGAACATCATACCTCCATGCACTCATTATCTCTCTGTTATAGAACAATCACCTATAACTATACAGAATTTAGACTTTCATTTGTAGACTATCATAGGTTTGTGAAACTGCCATATTCCTGCAACTATACTGCCATGTAGAATATATGCCTTGTAATAATAGCATTATTAGTGGCTATCTTTTTTTCTATTTAAGACTTCTATAAATTTATCTACTGGTTGCTTCCAAAGTCTTGAAGAAATGCTAACATCATCACCTTATGACTATAATCTTCCTCATTGATCTTTATGCATTGCCAACTACCCTTCCTTTCTCAAAAACTAACACACCACCCTTGATCACAACAGCTTAAGACTCATCTCACTTTGTCTATGGCATGAACTGTGTACTTTATCTCTTGCTCACTATCATTTATGCTCCTTGAGTCTTCATGACTATCTTCATGACATCTCATATATGAAGCTCTCTCCTTTATGAAGCTCTCTCATTTATGCTCCTTGAGTCTTCATGACATCTCATATATGAAGCTCTCTCATTTATGCTCCTTAAGTCTTCATGACTGAGTGTTGATCGTGTCTCATACATGAAGCTCTCTCCTTCAATGCAGCCAACAATAACCCTAGAATCTTTTCATAGAGGCATATAAGGCAGTGATGCTAATGTTTAGGGAGGAAAAGAAACATAAAATCAAGTCCAAAAAACCCATAAGACTTAAATATGTGTCTTTGCTTTGAAAAATGTGTTACAAAGTGTGTTTCTCAATGTTGTGACTGAGAAAACTAAGTTAGAATGGCTTTTTTTGCTTATACAGCTCCAAAACAGACAAAAAACACTAAGATCCATGAACAACACATTCAAACTATTGCATAAAGTAGTGGGCCAAGATGTCTAACAACTAGTATATGATAAACATCAACTATGTCATTTTTGTCAAATATTTTAGTGGCCACCGTGTGAAGGTCCCTTCTTTCTCTTTCAGATAGACAACTCCATCTATTTTGTCTTCATAAGCAAGGGGTATATTACTTGTGACCTTTAAAATATTTACATTTGCATCTCATGTTCCTTTCAAATTGACTCCATGTATAATAAATAGTGAGTGAATCCGCCGAATGCCCACATTAGCACCATCAAATGGATCGAACACCTCAACTTTATCCCCTTCTTAGAGTTTATCAATATTAAATGTCTGCAAAAACAAAAAAATACACATTATATTGAGATATAAAACACACATTATATTTTTTTTGACAACTGTATGTAATGTCTTATGTCTTGGAAGAAGTTGGTTTTTGTATGTGCTTTTTTTTATTCTATTGAATAAAAAACAAACAACTTTTTACTTTGAAAGAAAAAACTAACCCATTGCGAGGTACAAACAAATGGAGGGCAAGACTACAATAGTTCTATATTGTATGAGTACTCCAGAAAGACATGGATTGACAATGAAGTCCCCCCAAGTAAGGACCATGACATCCCTGAACACAATGCACTAATGCATAGTCAAAATCTATGTATGCACTCTATTACAACTAAGTTCTAAGCTTCCATATGTATTATATGTTCTCCCTTATTTCCATAATCTATGTATACTAGCTAATTACACTTCACTACTATTCTAACCAGCTTCTATCAAATTTAGGTAATGATTACCCTTATTTATATAATAAAACAACCATTACTTGAATCGTACTTACTTGCATGTGGTTTCATAGCACTCACCTCAAGTTCAGCATGACTACTACTATGAATATCATGTGCATGCTCATCGAGTTCATCATCATAATTATCACTATCAACATTGACTTAAGTTGTACAGTTTTGCAGAGAGCTCTATTGACAGGGCCTTTTACTTTTCGTTCTACTTTCATATAACTGCTCTGCATGTGGTTTAATTATCATGCAAAAATTAATATAAGTCAAGTAAAGAATGCAAAAGCTATAAATTTTTGTCCAAAAGAACATTTTAAGCATGAAGAATTAATGACAAAACATTGGGACAGATTAACTTACAACTTAAAGAATACAAAAGCTATAATTTTTTGTCCAAAAGAACATTTTAAGCATGAAGAATGACAAAACATTGGGACATATAACTAACAACTATTATATTAGCTCAACTTCAACATATCTATGATGACTGTGCTGCACATTCTTGTCCAGTTCATTATTATCACTATCAATATCGGCACCTTTGTTGACATCATGAAGGCGTTTTTGCTTTCCTACTACTTTGATAAAATTGCTCTGCATGTGGTTTAACCATCATGCAAAAAAATATACAAAGCATTCAATAGTCAAGTAAAGAATGCAAGCTATAAATTTTTCTAAAAGAACTTTTTTTGGATCACTCCAAGAATAAAGAAACTGGGTTGGATTCTCCTATGCTCAAATTTCAATAATCTACATATTAAGAGGCATTTGTATATAGAATTTCCAAACAAGAAGAAATGAGATCAATATAAACTCTTACCTCACTTGAATCTGTGGATTTATGCTCATTTCATACAAAAACTATAGGGTTAACAGAGGCAACCAACTATGAAACTTGTTGACTGAGACTATATATGCAATTTAGTACATGTTGGTACACTTCATTTGAGTTGACACGATCTGGAGAGGCTGATCCTATTGGGCATGTAACAGATGGCTGTGAAATCTCTATTGATGAGCTAGATTTCCACTTTATCCTACTCTTAGATTTACTAGCATCTAGTGTTGCCATATAATTGACAATATCTTCTGCACCTGCTTCTCTATTACTGTTTTCCACCTAAAATACAATGTCAATTTCAACATATAGTTAGTTCAATAAAAAATTGAAATAAATAATACAATGTAAATTGAACCAAAAAGCCATACACTTACTCCAAATTTGTCCATTTTGGCCTGTAACCCACCTCGGCCAAATGTAGATTTAGCCCTCACATTATCTCTTGCTCTCTTTCCTCTGTTACTCTTTGCCAAATATTCTTCAGAATGCATACTTTCTTTCAATGCCTCCCATGATTTGGGACATAGAGTGGAGTCTAACCTCTCTTTTCCCTCCATGATTGTTTTTCTGCAATTGTATCTAAAATTATTCATCAAAATTCTCATGTTTTGCTTGTAATATTTTCTAGAGATTTGTCCACCAGTAGTCTCAACAGCATTTTCCATTTTTTGTATAAAATTTTCTACATATCGTGGATCTTGCTTTGCAAAACTTGTTTTACAAATATCCAAATGGGCCCTACATCTTACACCCAACTTGGAGGCCCACTTTGTAGCATTTTCCCCAATGGGCTCACCATCTCTCAATACCTCAATCAAGAATGGTTTCTTGCCTTCTAATTTTCTTTCTTTTACATTCCTCTCTATAGATCTATACAAATCTTGACTCAATCTTTGTCTTTTGACAAAAGCATCCACATCTTCTATTAAACCACTACCAATATTTCTAGTTGATTCACTAGTTCCATCAAAAGTTCTAGATGCAACAAGTGCACTCTGAGGTACAACAGATGCAAGCAGTCTCTCTTCATGACTTTCATTAACTGGAACTTCATGCTCCTTGGCCACATCAGGAGTGGCATCAATAGGCAGATCATGAGTACCGGTCTTCATAGATTTCACTTCTAACACATCCTTTAATCTTGAATAAATCATCTCCAGACCTACTCTTCCTTTAATGCTCTGATGTTTTTTCAATAATCTCTCTTAGACTTTGTTCTAAGAGATCATCACAATGTTGGACATCACCATGTGCTATATCAGGATGCACATGATCTCCATGTGCTATATCAGGCTGGACGTGATCAACGTGTGCTATATTAGGCTACACATCACCATGTTCTATATCAGGCTGCACATGATCATCATTACAACTATTGTTTTCACCAACTGCATTGGCTAAATCACAAAAGTAGTGGCTTCTATGAGATGGCAGCACTAGAGGTTTTTTGTTTCACCACTTAGGAGAAAACTAACTGGTTTTTGGTTAACAAATTGTTTCTTTCACCTTGGACTAACCTTAAAGGCTATTTGTATCCTTTGTTTCATCATTTTGGTGCAAGTTTGTCCTTTGTGTGTGTAGGTCTTTAGTTTCTATGATTTAACTCTATCCTTTCCCAAAATGGTGCCATACAGTTCACTACTAGATAGGTAAAACAAGTATAATTTCCTTTAGCACCATTTGACCATAATTTAGCACTATCTATCTATGAATCATCACTATGCTCTATTTCAGTGCTATTTTCCTATTTTTTAGTGCTATTTTGATCTGTTGTGTTGATGTCTCTCTTTTCTAACATAGACACAAACTATTTTAGTGCTATTTGTTGTTTATGTAGCACCATTTTCCTATTTTGTAGCACCATTTGACTATGTTTCATTGCCATTTTTCATTGTTTTAGTGCTATTTTATTTTGTTTCAATGTTGTTTTTCTGACAATACCTTGAACTTTGTGCATGAATCTAACAAGTTTGTGTAGGTAGCATAAATGTTTGTCCAAGGCCATCTTAGAAAACTACTAACATTTTGGTACAGGTTTCCACATATCAAAGGCTTTTGTTTGCTATACTAGAGTAGTTGCACTAAATTAGAGTAGTTGGAAATTAACCTTGCTTGTTTTTTGGTTTATGTGTAGACATATGCTCTCCCCTCGCACCTTAGGGTGATCTTGGGGATCAAAAATATATACTCAAACATTTTATTACTTTTAAGTGTTATCCTGAAGGGGTCACTTTATTGTGTATGCTCTCCCCTTGTACCTAGTGTGATCTTGGGTGATCAAAAGCAAGGGTTATTTTTGTTACCCAATTGTGATTTTTAGCCCAATTAGGTCAAGATGGAACAACACTATTATTTTCTACTTTGAAGAAGTAGATAAGTTCAAGGGGAAAGGAGAAGAAGGTTCAAGATTCTCATTCAGCTCTAGAAGGCCTACTATCCTGGTGGAGGGCCATTTTGGTGATCATATTACCAGAATCATGTAGCAGCTCAGTAAGAGTTTCTACATGAGCTAGATAATATAGGAAGGACACTCCAACAGAGTAGGAGATATCCTAGAACTGGCAGGAGAAAGGAAAGCTAATCTATGTGTTGCATATTGTGTTGTAGGATGTTTCCATTGTTCATTCTTTAGAGTCGATACATTATCAAATGAAAAAGGTACACAAATATTGCTAAATCCATTCATGATTATGAACATCTGCATCATGCAATCATTTTTAGATTATCCTTATGCAATTGATTCACAAAGAAGAAGCAATATACAAAAAATATTGCATAAAATAGTTATTCATATTCATAAGGAGAAAAGTGTTTATATGCTCCCACACAAGCCGTGGGATTAACTCTACAAGATGCAATGAAAGAAAACAAGTACATCTAAAATAGAAAAGAAACATATAGGAGGGAGAAGGATCCATCATTTCCTGAATGAAAAATCCCCACAGTTGGCAGTATCATCTTCTATTTCATCATCAGTATCTCCAAGAAGACCTGCAAAAGAGACAAAGGATGAATGTTAGAGCTCAGAATTCATTTTCACTCCTATATGAAACTGTATCAAAATGCACCCGCAATCTTACACAAGCATCTAATCATGAATATAAAAGAGATAAATAGCTCCAGAATGTAGTTATACAACCACCAAAAAGAAACAAGAGAAAAGATCAGAAGGTGCCAAAAAGAGAGGCTCTTGGCCTCATTTGTTTTCCTAACTTGTTTGTTGATTATGCAGGTACAGGTACTTGAAGACCAATCAATTATGACATTTTTTAAAGCTATCATAATGGCCCTGAAGGTACCAAAGGCATGCATAAAGGAGTGAAGGATATAGTCATGTCATGAGGATAATATCTATATAGCATCAATCAAGTATCAACATCATGAAATAGTCATGGAAAATACACATGCACATGAACCGTGGCTATCTGTAGCAACATCAAAGGGGCAGTCATCAATCAAGATGCACAAGGAGAAACAATGGTATGCTCAATCACCAAAGGCAACCAATGGAGAGGGCCTTGGATGTACATAGATAAACTACAACAATGTATAAAAATGATAATATCCTTGTTCCACTTCATTCTAGGCGTGTGCCAAAAAGGTGGCATTTCAATGATCCAAGGTTATATGTTTTATGTGTGAACTAGATTTGAAGCTTCATAGTGTAAGAAATAGTGAACATGATGCAAAACAAAGTATATTGAGAGCACAAAAGTTTGTCTATAGAAGAATATTAGCCTATACAAGGATCAAATGACTACCAGCTAGCAACAAGAGTGACCCTAGTCACAGTTATCAAAAGGGTCTAAGAAAAGAAGTCAAGAGTTATTATTACAGTCAATATGCAACATAGAGCTAAACTTGATAGGAGATAGTCAAGGATTAAAATAATGTATTTAGCCTACAAAAGATTAGGGGCCAGCACAATGAGCAGCCAATTTTCAAGTGAAGAGGATGATCTAAAGGATGTTAAAAGGAGCCATAGATCAATCACATCTCTAGTACATGATATGGATCAGTCATACCCTAAAAAAGAGTAGTTGTAACCTTGCTAAGAAAGCACAAGAATATCCACATAGAATTAAGGTGCTTTTAACCCATCATAAAGTATAGTAAAGCAATCTTCCTTTTCTTTATTTGATGTCTTTCTTCTATAGGTGCAAAAAGGAAAAGGGGTAACTTTCCAATTTTCATGACAAGATAAAGCTCATAGAGTCCTTATCACCAAGGGCAGTGTGTAGTGGCATATAAGGATACCATGCAATGGATGAAGGCTCCTTCACAGAGAGCATGATATACACCAGGAGTATCCTCATCATAAGATATAGAATAAAAACAAAATCCTAATAGAGTCTTCACTACTTAATGAATAGAGATAATGAATAGACATAATCAATAGAGATTACATTCAAATCATTTCATCATCTAGAGCAAAATCCATTAAATTAACATCATCAAGAGCAAGATACACAAAATTTTCATGTAACCCTAGTAGGGTTTGTCAAAAAAAAATAAAGCCTTAGATTTTTCTTGATAAAATGATAAGAAAAAAGTAGGTTTTTATTTTGCCTTATACACAGAAACCATTAGATAAAAAGGGTAGTTTAGTAGCTCTGTATCACAAGAAACCTTCACTATTCTCCTCAAAACATATTGTTCATATTTTTCATCAAAATGAAAAGGAGCCTTTCCATAAGAGATTCTAATTTTCAAAGACTGATAATGAAGAGTGTTTTCATAAAGAGCTATCAAAGAGCCTTTTTCAACATGAACAAAAGGTATTTTATACTCTCATTCCTGAAGTTTCACATGCCACAGGAAATCTTTCAAAGAGATTCTACTAGAGTTTCCACAAGAGGAGAACAGTTCCTTTACCATTATCATGAAATAAATGGAAGGCATGGAGTAAAACAACCAAAAAGAAATGAAGATATCATTGATATTCACACAAGCTTCAGGAGTTTTTGATAGCAATATCATTCACTATGCATGAAGAAAAACATATAGGAGGGATTAAACAACAAAGGTTCCTCACTGCTTTGTCAGAGTAAGAAAGATTCCACAGATATATAAAGAAGGTCGTTGTAACCATCTATGGCAGAGTAGAAAGAAAAGGAAAGTCATCATGAATGGAACACTATACTATGCTTTTGCATCATAAGAACACATGAAAAGAAGGTAGTTTTTCTTGTATCGTGCAGACTAAACAAAGAAAGGAGGAGCCATAGAAAAATGAAAGTATTGCTTACTAGGAAGAACAACAAGAAGACTCTCTGCAACCAAGAAATACCTTCAACACATGAGCTCAAACTCTCATGGTGGCAGTGCAGTGCAGAGCAACACTAGAGTGGAATAGAAAAATGAGGAGCTTTTAGGTTGAAGGATCTTTTTTCTCTCAAAGCCCTAGCCGATGAGTTTGAGGGTTTTTTTTGACTTATTTTAAAAGATAATCATTTGAATAACAAAATAAGCCTATGGGTGAACACTTAGAAATTGATAGTGCCTAATGATGCATGAGCCCATGGAGACATGGAGTCGTAAGGTGATCATTCTTCTCTTTTGACTTTATTAAGAGTCTTTTAAAAACCTTGGAAATAAAAAGAAAATGATAAATACTTGAAACCAAAAGGGAAAGGATATGATTAAAGTTTCAAAAAATTAGAGAATGGTTTGAAGCCTTTTCATAGGCTAAGGATAGAAAAAGACATTATTATAAACCTTGTGGGTTTTTTGTGAAGTTGGAGGAGAAGGACAAGTGAAAATGGAGAAATCATGTAAACCCTTTTTCCCTTTTTGCATGAGTAGAAGCCAAAAATAATGTATCTTAAACACTTATTTTAAGGGTAATGTTTTATAATTCACCTTAATTTTTGTTTCATAAAACCAAAGCAATAATTATAGAACACCTATTATGGTAAATCACGCAAAAAATTATCCTTAATACTTGTCAAAATAAGTATTTTTTCTCTCCAAGCATGCAAATAGAAAAGAAGAGTTAAACTAAGGTGGAAAACTCATGCAAGAGGAGATTCTGTTTCTATTTTTGACTTAGAGTCAAACAGGCCTATTTTTGACAATCTTTTTGGTCAAACACCTTGAGAGGAGTTATGAGCTAAAATAGCCCAATTTGGAGCAGTTGTGGGCCCTTTTATTTAGGCATTTTCCTCTTTCTCACCCAACAACTAGGAGTGGACTTTTCTAGCCTATTCATCCATCAGTTGGAGTGCAGTTTGACTAGAGTTGATTTTCCCTTTACTTTTGGAGACAATTTTTTGTATTATAGGAGAAAAGGCTTATGCTTTTTTTCTCAGTTCTTGCTTTTTCTCTTGCTTTTGCACATTGCAGAGACATATTTTCAGTATTGTAACTCAACATATTCAGGTTTTTATACATCAGTAGTTTACTTTCCAGCATATTTCATAGTTATTGCAGAGTTTTCCTTCTATTTTCCAATAAAATTAGGTGTTCTTCTTCTTGAATTTAGGTGACTTGTCTCTTTTTGAATGATTTGATAAAGATTTATTATGTTTTAAATTGAGACCTTTAAGTTTTGTGTCTCATTCTATTGAAGCAAGTATACAATAGTGCAAATTTTACCACATGTTATAGATTGTGTGGGTGATTCTTTCACTTTTTCTAAGTTGTGAGAACATTGGTTTTCCTTCAGCAAGAAGTAGATTGATTTCACACCTTTCTGTGAAATATTTATGTGATAATATTGTTCAATTTGAGTTGTAGGAACATATATATTGAGAAATAGCTATGAATTAGATTGCAAGTTAAGACATAATCATTGGTGCATCACCCCTTTAGATCAATTTCAGTTTTATTTAATCATCCTTCTATCTCTTTTCCATGAAAGCATATCAGATCTAAGGGGCATTTAAAGGGAGTCGGCTCTTCCAGAGGTTCATTCTCATTATAGACAACCCACAGTCTGAGAGTGATCCAATGTTTCATAGGATTATTGAGCTTATTGCTTGACAGGGTGCAATCCTTTGTGACAACAATTTTTGGCATGCTTGGTGGGACCTATCAGATTATTACAGTCCATAAGTTCTCATCCATTTCTAATATTCAGTGTGTAATTCAGCAAGATCAGCCTTTAGAGGCAATATCTCACACACCTAGAGACTCTACAGGTTCAAATCTACTAATTTTAGTAGTCCAAAAGCTTAAAGATTATCAAGGATCAAGATTTAGATGATATTCTTAATTCTTTCCTTCATAGAATCCTTCCAATCACCTGGCAAATCTGCTGGTATGTGTATAAGTTTTTGAGTCAAGCATGCTTTTCCTTATTTCAAAACAAGATTTTCATGAAATCCCATCTCATTTCCATGTTATAGCATGACAAACTATCAAGGAAGTTATGTTCATGTCCCTTCATTTCGCTAAAATGCAGTCTTAGAGCCTTTTCAATACCCATATTAGACTGAAAACACTACTAGTTTCATCCCAAATAGCCATGTAACAATAGGATATCAACATGCTTACCTCCCACCCACCCCTACTCAGCCTTCTTGGCATCCTAGTGATGCATACAATCAGTCCTAGGAAGGCTATTTTTATTCTCACAATCTTGTTTAAACCCATGCTCAACCTTATGGAACTAATCTTGCTTTAAATCAGCCTTCTAGTTTACCCAATCAACCCCAAAGTGCTAATAATATTGATACTGATTGGGGTACCATTAAGAGCATGGTGTTAGATTTGCAAAAATAGTTTTATGCCATTAAAAGAGAATAAGAGTATGACATGTAATAGGAAGAGCTTGTTTATCAAGCATATCTCCAACACCAGGAAATGGTGGCACAAGTAAGGTATGAAGAGGAATGTTTTTCTAGATAGATTGCAACTAAGGAAGCACAAATTAGACAATTACTTATCCATGCACAAAGGCTAGAGGCCTAATCAGGTTCTTGTATTCCTAACTTCATAAAAACCATTCATTCACCCATGGAGAAACACTTAGAAGAGGAGGTTTTAGGGTCCAAAATCCCAAGTTTCAATCAGGGAAAGCTTTCTAAATCAGCAAGTAAGTCCCCTCATTTTAAAATTCCAAGTTTCAGAGGTTCTGTTTTAGTTCAAGAACCTGTTTGCATTCAAAACCAGTTCATTAGTCCTTAGTTTTTTCCATCTCAAGAGCTTGAACTGAGTCATCAAAGTTTTGAACAACCATGGTAGCCTTCTTGGACTAAGTATCCTTATTATGAAATTCTAAACCTTGTTAAAGCCACTTCTTGCATACCAATCCAAAATTAGGAAGAGGAAAAGGTTATAGAATCCAAGCCAATCAAAATTCCAAGTTTTAGGAATACTCCTTCAATCCAACAGCCAAGTCATAACCAAGAACAATTCATAATGCCTCATAATGAGTTTAGCAATGATCATATTTATCCTACTTCAGTAGATAAAGGTTTTTGCAGTCCTTTTTGTGGCACTAAATCAGAAAAATCAAATGTGGAGCAAGAGGTTGCTGATGTTTGTACTGTGTTCCCTATTGAATATGAGCATAATGCATGTGTAGAGGAGGTTGGTTCATGTTTGAAATTGAATCCTTTGCATTTTGATTCATTTGAGAAGTTTTCTAATGTTGTTTATGAGATGAATAAAAGTAGCGTACAGAGGTTACAAGGTGAAAGTCTTAAGGTGCAAAGACAACTTGTACATGGTTCATTGGAGAAGGAATCACATGAAGAGGAAGATTCAGTTTCTATGTTTGATCAACTACCTTGTTTTGTTGATAATGATGAAGAGAGCATACAAAAGCTCATCTTACCAGCTAATTTGGAGCAATAAGAAGACATGAGAGAATATGATAGGTTGCTAGTTTGTGAAGACAAGAATGAAGATGAAGCCTCAATTCAGATAGAAGAAAAAAAAGACAATCCTATTTTGGAGGTTAACAAGCTTGTTTTGCATGAAGATAAGACTGACTACTAGGTTGAGAAAGTAACCAAAATAGAACCTATGCCTCAAATTGAAGGTCTTGGTGTTCCTACAAGCATTTAAGAGAGTTATTATAAGGCTGAAACCAGCATTCTCATACAGAAAAGTGAAGATATTTTTGAAGAAGACCTTTTCTTGGATACCATAAAATATTTTTTCTCTAACTTGGCTATCAAACCAACATCTCAAGAAGAAGAAATTCATAAACAATAAGAACAGCAAGTTGAAATTACTATTTTTTTAGAGGTTTTTGATCAGTAGGAGGAGGAAGGAGCAACAGACTGTAAAGAACAAAACATCACTGTGTGTTTGAGCATCAGTTTGTCAAGAGGATGTCCTATTAGACATCTAACCTAATTGGAAAGCAACAAGGAGAAGCCACCATTTATCATGCTTGTTTACAACCATGAAGATGAGCAGAAGGAGGAAGAGAGTCAGCTTGTTTATTTGCCACAGAACAACTATTTTTTTAGTCAAAACAAGTGGGTATGTGTTGGTCATGATGTTAGTCATTCGCAAACATAGAATAAAAGTTACACAACAACCTTTACTCATCTTGAAAGATACGATGAATTCAAAGAATTCATGATCCCAAGTCTCCGTTGATTAGGTCTTAATCTACTGACGTTACTCAGTGGTTGATGTGTGTTGCTGTTTTCCATTCAGGGGCCTTACATGTTTCTGCACTGTTCATCATCATCATCTTCAAATATTCTGCTCTGGATGTTTGCTCTGCATAAGTCTCCAACAATTCTACCTCTGCACTGTAAATTTTGGTCAAATAATGTGCCTACAGGCTGATATTCGCATGATTGCTACCATTATTTATGATTCTTTGCATGATATTTTCAATACTACATGCATTTAACCAAATATGCTAATGATCTTCAGTTACCTACGGGATTTCAGCATATTTCACTGTTTCTGCTTGTTATTTATCATGATTTACAGTTATGGTGATGAATTAATGAAATTGAAAAGGGAAAAAAAGGTTAAGAAATGAGATTCCCAAAACTACTGGACTTAGATCACTGATCCACATACAAGCTCCCATACATGCAATGAAAAGAAGGAAAACTAGAAATCATACTTCACCAGGACATTCCACAAATCCGCATGATCTAGTGCAAATCTTCAAAGGAACAGTTGACAACAACATGTAATGAAATGAAAGCGCTTCCAGTTGAACACAGCATTCACCAGTACATATCCAGAAATCAACAGAAAGATTACGTAAAATTTACAATCAGGATGTAATCTGGAACTTCATATTCATTCAGTATGCTCAAGAACAGGTACATTTACAGTGGTCTGAAGAAAGAACCTTGACATTTCAACAATTCTATCCTCATTAGTCTCAGTAATCCGATCTCCTAATTGATTCTACAGTAATTGAATTTTTGCGCCAGATGCGTCTGTGTATTTTAATGTATATCCCCCCCTTTTTTAAAAATGACAAGCCCTGTTCCTTATATAGAACAACCGCCAAAAAAATGGTTACAATGATCCAAGGATCAGGATCCTCTCATAACAAACAACGGTCCAGATGAAAAGCACATGCTTCGCCAGTTAGCAAATGTACAGCTGGCGCATAATATTCCAGCATCTTCAACTTGATTCGGTCTCCAGCTGGCGAACAGCATATTTGACAATATCCTCCTCATTTCTGGCCCATGTTGACTCCATGCGTAACTTTGTAATTATCAGCTTCAGCAGCATCATCATGATTTCAACGCTCAGCTTCAGCAGCATCATGACTTCAATGTTCAGCTTCAGCAGCATCATGACTTCAATGTTCAGCTTCAGCAGCATCATGACTTCAATGTTCAGCTTCAGCAGCATCATGACTTCCTGCAAATAAACAGACAAACATTAAGTTCATCATCATGTGGATAAACAACAGGAAGTAAACATTTTATTAAACATACCTCCCAATGCAGTTATAGGCAACCAGGCTTTACCTATGGAAAATATGCACTAAATGCATAAACAGCATAAAACAACCAGGTCAACCCTTGTTGACCAAAACTCAGGCAGTCGGCCCTTTCAAATTTCCATCGCTTCATGTTTTTGCCCATTTTCTTGTATATCAGGTTCAAATATGATCAGGTATGTCAAAATATACAAGGAAATAACTACCCCTAACAAATTACTTCATACCTGGCTTTGCATGCTCTGTTTGAATGTTTCGGGTCATCATCATCATGTTCGCATCAGTGCGACCACACATGATCAGGTTAACAATATTGGACTTGGCCGATGGCAACAGTTATACCTACGCCGAAAATCATGATGATGCCCAACTCTATGTCTTGTATCTAGCCGCAGGATATTGTGAAATATGATGATCCTCCCCTCTGAATGCTCTGAGGAAAAGCACATCAGGATGTTTTGTTTTTGCATATTCGGGAAAGAAAGACATCGTCATCATCATCATGATGAAGACAAACAGGAGGACCTGGAAAATGATCCTGCCGCTGAGGAAAATCATGATGACGTCATCGTCATCATCAGGCCTCAATAAGATGCAAAGGAGATGACGTCATCGTCACATTCGTTAAGATCAGGAGATAACTGGAATACCGGGTCGCCTCTAAGGAAGATGATCGGGTCATGAAAGTAGTATGACCCCCTTTTCGACTAAGGTGATCCTCTTAAAAGATCAGGATGATGAACATCATCATCATCATATACGCACTGGGTGATCTAAAATACGATCCTGCTGAAAGTCCTGATGACGTCATCAGGATATCCGGGGCTTGTGTTAATCTTCGAAGATAACGTCATCGTCATCATCATATTGGCGAAATGGATCACGCTTTGAAAAAAATCCTGCCAAAGGACAAAGGTGATGGTGACGTCATCGTCATCATCATATTTGCAAAAGGTTATACTTGTCGGCAGGATGATACTACGAACAGTCAGGAAAGACTAACAAAATCATGATGATCTTGTTCAACAAGGTTTGGGAAAGGAAAATCATCCTCCGTTTTGAAAGATAAGGTGATCATCATGATCACGCAAAAGGAGATCAGGAGGATATTAGGAAATGTCGGGTCCTGAAATATCATGATGATGTTGATCACCAAGACTGTTGTGCGCGCGCAAATTATGCAGATGGCAGATTTCTCTAAGTAAGGTGATATTATAATATCAGCATGATATTATAATATCGGGTGATGTTGGAATATCATGATGCTCGCAATGTTTCCAAGGTTACTCGATGGGTAAAACACACTAGCACTTAAGATTGACGTCTGGATGTTTCGGGACTGCATGATTTTTATCAGGTGATAGAGTAAGATCATGATGATGACCTTTGGCGATACAAAAGACCGCCCGACGGGAAAAGATTACTACGACTTAAACTTGACGTCCGGATGTTTCGACCTCAGGATATTATCGGGGGGGCTTTTCAAATATCATGATGATGATGTTCATACAGCAATTATCAGGTTTGACCAAAACTTTGACTGCTTACAACTCCTTCATATGGACGAATTTTCAAGTGATGCAAAAGGCAAACCTGCATGGAATTTTAAGCTCTTTCTAACAATGAGGTCATGATAACAAAATACAAACTTTGACAAACTAACCTCATGATGATGACCTACCTCATCCTGACCTTCATGATGATGATGCACCTGACCTACTTTTACCAAACCGCCAGAAACAGACAACACAAGCCAAAACAAAAGTTGGGTCCCTGTTTTGCCAAGTCAAAATGGGGTGTGTTGTGTAACCACACAACAACTTGCCACCAAAGAAAACAACAAAATTCAAATAATTCAAGTGATGTGATCACATTTATCTATAGTGTTCTAATTATGTCTAAGTCAAATCATCATGATCTTTGAATGATAAAATTTCATTATGGTGATAAAGCTAACAAAGGATCAGGTGTGTGCAGATGATTAATTATCCTCATCTTGAAAGCAAGTTGAAAACATAAGTAACTGGTGTTAAACTACATAGTTGGAGATCATCCCTCATAGCCAACCTGGATAGAGCCTTGCTGCCAGCAGGTGTCTATAACCCCGGCAAGGTTATCTATACAATCTCCCTAAGTAGAGCCCCACTGCCAGCAGGCGTCCATAGCCCCGGTAGAGTTACTTAGATGGCCTAATTTTATTTCGTTTCTGATTTTCCTTTAAAAATTTAAATTTGATATCATCATGTCTGCTCATTTGTACAAGGTGTAGTCACTTGCAGCTTTAGGTTGGAGATTGTATTGGTAGCAAGGGAGTCCCTTTAGATTTTTCACTTAACACCTATACTCATATCTTCAACAAACCCAAGGCTGTTAGGTGTTTCATTGTGTTTGATTCACTTTGGACAAGAAAAAGTACCCTGATGAAAAGACATCATAAACCTGATCATGAGTATTTATCAGAATGAATTACAATCTATATCTAAATCTGATCTCATCACTTGAATCCTAACAATTTAGTTATTTTCTTAGGTGATGAAGTGCATCATCCTGACTTACCAGAACAAGGTCCCAACCAACAAACAACAACAACAACAAGCAAACTGTACAAACAACTAACCTACAAAAAGGAAACAACAGGAACAGAAAAAGAAAGCAAAACAAACAAGCAGACTGTACAAACAACTATACAAATATACAATATGATACACAAGACTGTCATGAAGTCATTCAGGCCTGGAAATAATGTTTGAGGAATTGTCCATTGACTGGCAACGGGACATCCTCACCTGTCAGGTTCTTAAGCCTATAAGTACTGTCTCCTAAAATTTCAGAAATCTGAAAGGGACCTATCCATAGTCTATCAAACTTACCATGATCACCTTTCCTTTCATGGGCTTTATCCCACATCAGGACTAAATCTGATATCCTGAACGCTTTAATTCTGGCTCTCTTGTCAAACCAGCGTTTGACAACAGCCTGATGTTTTGCAAATTGGTCAATCGCTTGGCTTCGTTTTTCTTCCAGATGCATCAACTGAAGCAACCTGACTTCCTGTTTATTATCTATGCCTAGATAGTCTTGGGCAAACTGCAGAGTAGGAATTTTCAAGTTTACAGGGAGGATAGGATCTACCCCATATACTAGCTGGAAGGGTGAGTTTCCTAATGCAATTTTCATTCTAGTTCTATCTACCCATAAGGCATATTTCAGAAATGAGTTCCATTCCCTGGGATTTTTCTCTATCAATTTTCTTATGATACTCAGTAAATTCTTATTGGTGGATTCTGCTAATCCATTTCCCTGGGGATAGTAATTGGATGAGAACTTAAGTATAATCCCATGATCAAAAGCCCAACTTGACAATTTAGTGGAAATGAAGGCAGAACCATTATCACTTACCAATGCATAAGGAATCCCATACCTGGTGACAATGTTGCTTTCCAGAAATTTAATGACATCATCAGCAGTACAAGTTTTGCTGCTGATAGCCTCAGTCCATCTGGTACAATAATCAGTAATTGTTAGGACATACCTCTGGCCTGAAGAAGACGGAGGATTGATTGGTCCTATGAAATCCATGCCCCACTGTGCAAATGGGCGCTCCTCCATCACTGGCTGCAACGGTTGTGCAGCATATTTTTCTCTGTTGGCAGCAACCTGGCAAACATGACAACATTTAACATGATCAGCCGTGTCCTTAAAAATTGTAGGCCAGTAATATCCTGCTCTGAGGATTGCATGTGTTGTGGCCAACGCTGATCCGTGGGCAGTTCCAAACTTGTCATGTAACTCTGTCAAGACTTTATTGGCTTCTGGTTTCTCTAAGCATCTCAGGTATATCCCTTCATAATTCTTTTTAAACAGGGCTCCTCCCTTCATCATATATTTCTGGGATCTTATCTTTAAGGCTCTTCTCTGTGAGGCTTGCATTCCTGAAGGACATCTTCCAGTGATCAGGATGTGCCTGATGTCTGAATACCATTCTTTATTGTCTTTCTCATCTATCACATACTGCTGACTGATGATGTTTGGATCAGTTTCAGATATCATCTGGCTCAGAGCCTGTCCTCTTACCAGCTTCATGGGTGTGATCTCCATGTCATATTCTTGTAATACAGTAATCCATTTGGCCCTTTTTTCACCAAGTTCACTCTGCATCAGCAGCATCTTTACTGCTGCATCTGGTACCACAGCAATCACTTTGCTTCTCAGTATGTAATGTCTAAACTTTTTTACTGCTCTGATTAATGCAAGTGCTTGTCTTTCAACATCTACATATCTCAACTCAGCATCCCTAAAAGGACAGCTCATGAAGGCAATTGGTTTCTCTTCTTTATCTTCATTTCTTTGAGTTAACACTGCTGCAGAAGTATGTTCTGAAGCAAATGAGTAGATGTAGAAATCATTTGTATAATCTGGACTAATGAGGACAGGAGCATCTGAAATGGCCTTCTTTATATCTTCAAAAGCAGCTCTGGCTTCTGGTGTCCAGTCAATTTGTGCATCTTTTTTCAACATGGCATTCAGTGGTCTGACAATCTCAGTAAAGCCAGTGATGAACTTCCTCACAAAATTTATCTTACCAAAATAAGATTTAAGCTCCTTTTTGCTTCCTGGAAGTGGTAATTTCATAATAGATTCCACCCTGTCAGGATCAATGATAATCCCATCTTCTGTGATCAGGTGGCCTAGTAACTTTCCTGTTGTGACCCCGAATATGCACTTCTTGGGATTCAAAGATATTCCATATTCTTCACACTTCTTCAGCACACTTCTGAGATCAGCAACATGATTTCCCCTTTCTTTGGAGAACATTGTCAGGTCATCCATGTAGATGACTATACATTTTCCTATTAAGCCTCTGAAGGCTATGTCCATTGCTCGCTGGAATGTAGCTCCAGCATTTATCAGTCCAAACGGCATATGTCTATATGCAAATATCCCCCACTTTGTGGTGAAGGCAGTCTTTAATCTGTCAATTTTATCAACCATCACTTGGTTGTATCCTGAAAAACCATCCAAGAAGGACATCATCTTGGCTCCATTTACCATCTGCAGAACCTCATCCAAAGAGGGCAAAGGATAGTTATCCTTTTCTGATGCTCTGTTCAGGTTCCTGAAATCCACACACAATCTGATGTCTCCATTCTTCTTCCTGACTGGTACCAGATTTGCCACCCAAGTGGAGTGCCTTACAGGAAATATTATCCGGGCATTTAACAATTTCTTGACCTCTTCAAGGATGATGGGCTCAAGCAGAGCATTGACTGGCCTCTGCTTCTGTCTGAAAGGTTTTGCATCTGGCTTGAGGGGTATAGTATGAGTTATGACAGAAGTGTCATACGTCTTCAACTCGTCATAAGTCCATGCAATTACATGTATATAATCCTTAAGGGCCTGAGTTATTCCTTCTAACTCTTCAGGTGTACAAACCTTACCCAACAAGACATTCCTCTTGTCATCAGCCTGTCCAATATTCACCTGTGAATATTGACCTCCATCTGCCTTAGGCAGATCTTTATGTTTGAGCATATTATCCAGATCAAAGGCTCTTTCTAATTCAATCATACCTTTGGGAATTGTGTTGCTAGGCAACTCTAATATCTCATCTTCTTCCCAGACATGATCTTCCATACCATTTTCATCTATGATCTGAGCTTCAAATACGTCTCTGTTTGATATGAAGTCCAGGATGTGCTGATCATCATCAAACACTTGGAGATTAGTCACATTGTCAGGTACCGAAGGTACTGACACCAATTCTACTGAAAATCTCTTCAGACCAGATATAGACAGCGGTTCCAGCGTACTGGCGGCCTGAGCAAGTGCATCTGCCCTTTGGTTCTGTTCTCTTGGCACGTGAACGATGTTGAAGGCATCAAAGTCTTCAATCAGGTCCCACACACGATGTCTGTAATTTGACAGCTTTCTGTAGTTACAAGAGTAAATTCTTCTTACTTGTCTCACAACTAGTTCTGAATCTCCAAAGACATGCAGGATCTTCACCTTCTTCTTATGGGCAAACAACAGTCCATGAATCAGAGCTTCATACTCTGTGACATTATTAGTGCAGGGGAACTGTAATCTGTAAGCTGCTAAATAGGATTTCCCTGATGGATCAACAAGGTCAATTCCTACCCTAGAACCCTGCTTAGATCTGGATCCATCAAACCTCAGGATCCAAGGCTTATCTCCGGCAGGACATTTGCTTGAGCTTTCCTTTTTCTTTGCAGCTCTGGCTGCTGCTCCGCCTGATATCCACTTTAACTTAGGGGTGTCGTCTTCAGGTTTCCTCTTTCCTTTATCTGATGAGCCCGATGGCTTTTCTGTTTTCTCTTCCATCCTAGTAGGAGGATGATGTTCAGCACATACAGCTGCATGCTTCTTCAAAATGTGTAAGCACAGTGAGCAAGTGGTTTCTGAGTGAGGCGCCTCATGCAGCCTACACCAACCTTTAATTAAAACCTCCTGGGGAGATCTACACTGTTGTGTCATTTTTTTTATTTCTTTGACCAGAAATTCTTCGAACTTCGTCAGGTCACTGCCTTTATCCTCATCAGACAACTCGTAATCCGGTTCCATGAAGCAATCACTACCAGGAGTGATCTTTTCCTTTCTCGCATCATTCGTCTGATTGGACACCAGGATCTCTTCTATTTTTCGGATATGATCCTCATCAAGATCCGTCGACTCTTCTGTTCCTGCAGAAGACAAATAAAAATTAGTATCATCATCATCATCAGATGTAGCACTCACCTCGGAATATGATGATGATGCTTCACTATACGTCTGCTCCAGCATGATCATGTCTAAGCATGGTTCGCAAGTCTTTTCCGAGTGTGCTTCGCCATGCAATCTGCACCATCCGTCAATCAAAATATCATTAGCAGGTATATTTAATAATTGACAATGTTTTATCTGAGTAGATAAATGCATCTGAAAATCCCTGAAGTGATCTATTTCATTCTCATTATCAGGATCATTATTAAGTTCTACAACTGGCATATCCTCATGATAATCATCATCATGATGATGATGAACATCAAGCATCAGGACCTCTTCTATTTGGACAGTTTGCGGCCTAATGTGATAAACTCCAGGTTCTACGTTTACATACATGATCTCATTTGTTCTGTTATATTCTGTGATCATATGTTTCATCCTAGGCTCAGCATCAATCCTGATCTGATTAGGTATACCTTTCCATGGCAACCACATGTGACTGAAGTCGGTGGACATGTATCCGTTAAGCGTTTTAGACCAGTCCCGGCTAAGCAACATCCCGTATGTATCAGGTATGTCAACCACCTGAATGTCAATGTAATACTGGATCCTAGGATCAGACGCTAGCTGCATGTGAATGTGAGTGAGTTCTCCTACGACACTTACTTCTGTCTTGTCCAGTTGAGTGACCTTCTTTAAGGATTTAGCAGGATGCAGTCCTAATGCGTTGCATATTGATAAAGGCATAACATTAGTTGAGGCTCCTGAATTAACTAAACAGTTGTGCAAATTCTTACTGAACATTCTTATGGTGAGGAGAAACAGAGGTGATTCAGTTTTATCTCTGTACAAGGTCATGTGAGAGGTTTTAGCAGCTTGGACTGTGGCTGACACTTTGGGCTTGACAGTATTATCTTTAGCAGTATGGTCTCTGCTATTGGATTGACTCGAAAGGTGATTATCCTCTTTAAAAGCAGGATCATCCAGCGACTTCATGAATGCCCTTTTGATGGCAGGAGTTTTCAGTAACTCAGATAGGGACAGGCTGATCTTGATTTTCTTCATTTCATCAGCCAAATAGCTGACTAACTTGTCAGACTCATGAGGTGCATTTGCGACTTTTGTTACTGTGTTTTGAGGAGACAAGTATTGAGCATTCACCTTAGGGAACCCAGGGTTATTGCTAGCCTTAGGATCAGGAGGTGTGTTGAAGTTGTTTGGAGGTAGAGATGATGTCAATGGACCGGCAGGTCTGTTGGCATTACTCCTCAGGTTATAATTGTGTTTACTAGGGTATTGCTGCTGGTATGCATGTACTTCCTCATGCTCTCTTGTAGGTTCATTTTCATCCTCAAAAGGGAAGACATAGTTTGCTTCAAAGGTTAAGGCAGATTCTTCACAGGTCTGATTATAATCCTGATGAGGCTGATTAGTGTATGTTTCCAGCACAAAAGCTGAGTCATATCCACAAGGAACTATTTCATTTCCTTCTGCGTGAGGTGGATTTCCAGAAGTATTAGACACTTCAGTCTGAAAGATGCTGGCAGCAATCCTAAATTGCGGGCAATCTAATTCTGCATGTGCATTGGTATTGTGAATCCTGCACCAATTGGTAAGGGCTGCTTCAGCAAGATTGACTCTAGTAGTCTGTTTGGCTTCACCAGGAGGCTGATTGTCTAGGGGTGATGGTAATGAACCATTATTTGGCCTGGAGTTCCACACTCTGGGCTGCCTAGGAGGATTATTGTTATTTGCAGCACTACTGTTGAAGTTATTGTTGTATCCTCTGTCAGGGTAATTTGGTCTGTCATTGGAATAACTCCTATTCTGACCTGACTGTGAATAAAACCCTTGGTTTCTCAAGTGTGTTACTTCTGTGGTGAGCTTTCTCAACTGAGCAGCAATTTCTTTGATTTCCTCTTTCTCCTCTTGAGCTTTGGCCACTACATTTTCAGTCTGAGGCTGGAAAAAGGAGGATCCATGGTTATTGTGAGATAGGTCTGTACCCTGAGGTGTCTGAGCATGTGCAGGATATTGTGGCGATTGGCCATTTCCATTAGGAGGAGGCATAATACTCAATGGAGGTACTTGCAAAGGTGCAGGCATGATTGCTGGGGGCATCACTGCTCCATTTGGATATTGTGCAGGATATTGCGAAGGATAAGCTGCAGGATACTGTACTGGATATTGTGATTGTACGCCAGGCAAAGTAGGGAATGCTATATTTGGAGTAGGAGCAAGTATCAGCTGCTGATTTACCTTGATAGCTTCTTGAAAAGCTCCTGTCAATGTGGTGATCTCAGGATGTGTTCTCCTGATGAACATGGCGGTTAATGGATCCAGGGCTGAATAATAAATACTTCTAGCAGCATCATTAGCCACCACATATGGGGTAACTAGCTTGGACAACATTTTTTGGAACCTAGCATTGAAATTTGCAATAGGTTCATGCTCAAATCTCTTAATTGTGGCAAACAGGTGGTAATTCATGGATGGATCAATAGGGACCTTGAATCTGTCAAGAAAGGCCTTCTCTAAGACAGCCCACGAACCTACAGAAGATTGACCAAGACTGATGAACCAATTATAAGCCTCTTCCCCTAAGGAAAAAGGGAATAATCTGCACACCACATCCTGATGCTCTATTCTGGCTCTGCAGCAAGCTTCTTTAAACGTCCTGATATGATCATCCGCATCCTGATAAGGATGGTATTTTGGACAAAGTTTGTCTGGATACTTTGGTAACTCATGATACGCATTAAAGGTCAATGGTGATTCCGCTGCAAAGAACGACATTGCAACCTGAGGGGGCTGAACTGGTGGTGCAGTTGGCTGAGGTTGGACTAAAGGTATACCCTGAGGTTGAACAGAAGGTGTCACGGGTATACCGGAAGGTATTTGCAAACCAACAGGAGTTACAGGAGGAGGTCCTGGTGAAGTTCTGGACGCACTAGACTCTGGAGTATGGTGAACGTCTACAGTCTTAGGTCTAAAACCTCTGACAGGCAATTCTTCCAAAATTTCACTATGTCTAGACCTGGTATTTATCCTGTGAGCCAGGATTTCTCGATTTGGAGGCCAATTAGCTGAAACTTTGCAAATATTGGCTGGATTCCACCGGACGAGGTGATATTTGCGGTCAACTTGCAAATCAGACTGAATATTTACGCGATATTTGCGAAGACACTGCAAATATGACAGGATATTGGGATATTTCGACCGGTAGCACCAGATCTCACGTGTCTAAGGCTCAAATTCTCAAAGCTTGAACAAATTTATGCATCTTTGGCCAATATTTAGTGAATGTAAAGAAATCTACTGTAAAGCTTGCAATATTTATGTGAGATTTGGAAATCTTTACATAGAATGTGCATATACAAACTTGTCGCAGCAAATATTTACGCAATTTACTGAAATTCACGAGTGATTTCAAGTTACCTTGCTCTGAGCGTCATCAAACCTGAAAGTACTGATGATGAACGTGATCTTCTGGACTCAAGGCCCTCCTTCTAGCACCAATTTATGTTGGTCATGATGTTAGTCATTCGCAAACATAGAATAAAAGTTACACAACAACCTTTACTCATCTTGAAAGATACGATGAATTCAAAGAATTCATGATCCCAAGTCTCCGTTGATTAGGTCTTAATCTACTGACGTTACTCAGTGGTTGATGTGTGTTGCTGTTTTCCATTCAGGGGCCTTACATGTTTCTACACTGTTCATCATCATCATCTTCAAATATTCTGCTCTGGATGTTTGCTCTGCATAAGTCTCCAACAATTCTACCTCTGCACTGTAAATTTTGGTCAAATAATGTGCCTACAGGCTGATATTCGCATGATTGCTACCATTATTTATGATTCTTTGCATGATATTTTCAATACTACATGCATTTAACCAAATATGCTAATGATCTTCAGTTACCTACGGGATTTCAGCATATTTCACTGTTTCTGCTTGTTATTTATCATGATTTGCAGTTATGGTGATGAATTAATGAAATTGAAAAGGGAAAAAAAGGTTAAGAAATGAGATTCCCAAAACTACTGGACTTAGATCACTGATCCACATACAAGCTCCCATACATGCAATGAAAAGAAGGAAAACTAGAAATCATACTTCACCAGGACATTCCACAAATCCGCATGATCTAGTGCAAATCTTCAAAGGAACAGTTGACAACAACATGTAATGAAATGAAAGCGCTTCCAGTTGGACACAGCATTCACCAGTACATATCCAGAAATCAACAGAAAGATTACGTAAAATTTACAATCAGGATGTAATCTGGAACTTCATATTCATTCAGTATGCTCAAGAACAGGTACATTTACAGTGGTCTGAAGAAAGAACCTTGACATTTCAACAATTCTATCCTCATTAGTCTCAGTAATCCGATCTCCTAATTGATTCTACAGTAATTGACTTTTTGCGCCAGATGCGTCTGTGTATTTTAATGTATATCCCCCCCTTTTTTAAAAATGACAAGCCCTGTTCCTTATATAGAACAACCGCCAAAAAAATGGTTACAATGATCCAAGGATCAAGATCCTCTCATAACAAACAACGGTCCAGATGAAAAGCACATGCTTCGCCAGTTAGCAAATGTACAGCTGGCGCATAATATTCCAGCATCTTCAACTTGATTCGGTCTCCAGCTGGCGAACAGCATATTTGACAATATCCTCCTCATTTCTGGCCCATGTTGACTCCATGCGTAACTTTGTAATTATCAGCTTCAGCAGCATCATCATGATTTCAACGCTCAGCTTCAGCAGCATCATGACTTCAATGTTCAGCTTCAGCAGCATCATGACTTCAATGTTCAGCTTCAGCAGCATCATGACTTCAATGTTCAGCTTCAGCAGCATCATGACTTCCTGCAAATAAACAGACAAACATTAAGTTCATCATCATGTGGATAAACAACAGGAAGTAAACATTTTATTAAACATACCTCCCAATGCAGTTATAGGCAACCAGGCTTTACCTGTGGAAAATATGCACTAAATGCATAAACAGCATAAAACAACCAGGTCAACCCTTGTTGACCAAAAATTAGGCAGTCGGCCCTTTCAAATTTCCATCGCTTCATGTTTTTGCCCATTTTCTTGTATATCGGGTTCAAATATGATCAGGTATGTCAAAATATACAAGGAAATAACTACCCCTAACAAATTACTTCATACCTGGCTTTGCATGCTCTGTTTGAATGTTTCGGGTCATCATCATCATGTTTGCATCAGTGCGACCACACATGATCAGGTTAACAATATTGGACTTGGCCGACGGAAACAGTTATACCTACGCCGAAAATCATGATGATGCCCAACTCTATGTCTTGTATCTAGCCGCAGGATATTGTGAAATATGATGATCCTCCCCTCTGAATGCTCTGAGGAAAAGCACATCAGGATGTTTTGTTTTTGCATATTCGGGAAAGAAAGACATCGTCATCATCATCATGATGAAGACAAACAGGAGGACCTGGAAAATGATCCTGCCGCTGAGGAAAATCATGATGACGTCATCGTCATCATCAGGCCTCAATAAGATGCAAAGGAGATGACGTCATCGTCACATTCGTTAAGATCAGAAGATAACTGGAATACCGGGTCGCCTCTAAGGAAGATGATCGGGTCATGAAAGCAGTATGACCCCCTTTTCGGCTAAGGTGATCCTCTTAAAAGATCAGGATGATGAACATCATCATCATCATATACGCACTGGGTGATCTAAAATACGATCCTGCTGAAAGTCCTGATGACGTCATCAGGATATCCGGGGCTTGTGTTAATCTTCGAAGATAACGTCATCGTCATCATCATATTGGTGAAATGGATCACGCTTTGAAAAAAATCCTGCCAAAGGACAAAGGTGATGGTGACATCATCGTCATCATCATATTTGCAAAAGGTTATACTTGTCGGCAGGATGATACTACGAACAGTCGGGAAAGACTAACAAAATCATGATGATCTTGTTCAACAAGGTTTGGGAAAGGAAAATCATCCTCCGTTTCGAAAGATAAGGTGATCATCATGATCATGCAAAAGGAGATCAGGAGGATATTAGGAAATGTCGGGTCCTAAAATATCATGATGATGTTGATCACCAAGACTGTCGTGCGCGCGCAAATTATGCAGATGGCAGATTTCTCTAAGTAAGGTGATATTATAATATCAGCATGATATTATAATATCGGGTGATGTTGGAATATCATGATGCTCGCAATGTTTCCAAGGTTACTCGACGGGTAAAACACACTAGCACTTAAGATTGACATCCGGATGTTTCGGGACTGCATGATTTTTATCAGGTGATAGAGTAAGATCATGATGATGACCTTTGGCGATACAAAAGACCGCCCGACGGGAAAAGATTACTACGAATTAAACTTGACGTCCGGATGTTTCGACCTCAGGATATTATCGGGGGGGCTTTTCAAATATCATGATGATGATGTTCATACAGCAATTATCAGGTTTGACCAAAACTTTGACTGCTTACAACTCCTTCATATGGACGAATTTTCAAGTGATGCAAAAGGCAAACCTGCATGGAATTTCAAGCTCTTTCTAACAATGAGGTCATGATAACAAAATACGAACTTTGACAAACTAACCTCATGATGATGACCTACCTCATCCTGACCTTCATGATGATGATGCACCTGACCTACTTTTACCAAACCGCCAGAAACAGACAACACAAGCCAAAACAAAAGTTGGGTCCCTGTTTTGCCAAGTCAAAATGGGGCGTGTTGTGTAACCACACAACAGTATGTGTGTTTGTTCTTTTTTTTGAAGAGGTATTACATAAGTTCTTTAAACACCACCCTTTCCTCACCCCTTAGGAGCTGCTTACAAGCATGGAAAACACCCCAAGTTGATCAGAAAAGGAACCTATTTTAAAGAGCAAGTTAATGGCTTTATTTACCAAGTCCATTCTTTTGTTTAGTTTAGGTAGGTAGGCCATTTGTTTCAGTTTTGTTTTCCAAGAAGTGTTGTTGCATAGCTGGTTGGCCCTGTTTAGAGTCAGTTTTGTTTAATTTTCAGTTTGTTTTGTTGTTGTTCTTTTTCTCGCAATTGAATTTCAATAAATTTTCTAAGTTTTAAAAGCCAAAGAAAGACTCTATTGCCCAATGGATATACTAGGCAACTGGTCATGAGAGTTTAAGTAGGTAAAATTGGTGTAGAGGTCACCAAAAATGTTACCCAATTGTGATTTTCAGCCCAATCAGATCAAGCTAGAGAAACACTAAGATTTGCTACTTTGAAGAAGCAGATAAGTTCAAGGAGAAAGGAAAAGAAGGTTCAAGATTCTTAGTCAGCCCTAGAAGGCCTACTATCTTGGTGGAGGGCCATTCTGGTGATCATATTACCAGAATCATGTAGGAGCTTAGTAAGAGCTGCTACATGAGCCAGATAAGATGGGAAGGACACCCCAACAGAGCAGGAGATATCCTAGAACTGGCAGGAGAAAGGAAAGCTAATCTATGTGTTGCAGATTATGTTGTAGGTTGTTTCCATTGTTCATTTTTTACAGTTGATACATTATCAAATGAAAAAGCTACACAAATATTGCTAAATTCATTCATGATTATGAACATTTGTATCATGCAATCATTTTCAATTTATCCTTATGCAATTGATTCATAAAGAAGAAGTAATAAACAAAAAATATTGCATAAAATAATTGTTCATATTCATAAGGAGAAAAGTGTTTATATGCTCCTGTATATGAAAAAATTGGATAAATAAAAAAGATAAAACAATACAAGTACATCACCTCAATCCAAAACTTTCGAATACCTTGAATGATGCATGCATGATTGAAAGATTGATTGATCGATTTAGATTGGATGTTGATTGCTCATTTTCATAGCATAACGATAAGATGAAGATAATAGAGGACAATAGATAGATGAGAGGATTGGAAGAATATTTCGATAGAGTGAGGATACTAGAAGAAGATGGATTCAAATGGCCTGTGTGATGTTGAATTTATAGAAAAAGAGTGATTTGATTGGATGGATCAAAAGTCAAATGTGTGATGTGTAAGGCTAGGATTAAAAGTTGATTTTAGTGCCTATGATGCACATTAAATGGGTTATGACATGAGGCTCAAAATAGGATGTGAGGGAATGAGTGGGATTCTTTTATTTATTTGAAAGAAAAAGATGCCTATGATGCACAAATAAGTGGGACTAAAAATAGGATGTGAGGGGAATCTCATAATTTAAATAATAAAATTATTTAAATTATGTGTGCATGAGAAGAGTTGTAGTCATGTGACACATGTCATAATGAGTGTTTTGATTTAAATTTAATTTGTTTGTGGGACATGTGAAGAGGAATTAATTAAATAAAGAGGTTTATTTAATTAATTGGGAAGGTGATCAAGTGGGATAAATGTGATAATGTAATGACCTAAGATAAATATTACAAGATGTTTTACAAGCTCATGTATGATTAGGTGATGTTATGAAGTGGACAATTTGAATTTAATGCATAAATAATGAAATGAGTCAATTTTGGGTGTCTACATTTTGCCCCTCTTTGAGATGATGAGATTTATGTCGAGTAACATCGTTTCAAAGAAGCTAAGGTATGGATAGAGGAAAAAAGATGATGATTGAAAGATAGGATGATGAATGAAAAGATAGGATGATGATGCCCCCTCGAGAGGATAGGTGGGTTGGATAAACACAGGTAGGCTCTCGAAATGAAATAGATTAGTCAAGAAAGAAAGATGAGAGAATGGATAGAAGAAATGAATGATGCGTTATGCTACAATAAAGTGAGCAATCATATTTTTTATGTAGCACTAGACGTTATGCACCAAGGTATAAAGACCAAGGTGATGATGTGTCTCATGCCCCAACATAATACAACCTTGTCTAGATACAAGATATGAATATTAGATGGGTGTGATTTGGATTTGATGCAAATGCAAGATAAAAATGATAACACACACCAGCAAGCAAGCAAGCATGCACAAATGATACAAAAACAAACAAGGTATTGCCCCTGTCAAGCTATAAACCAATGATTAAGTGATTGATTGATGATGATGATAGTGTTTTCATTGTGGGGAATGATATATCCGTAGATCAACACAAGGATGATTAATTGATTGATTGATTGATTAATTGATTGGGTTTACAACAAGGCTAGGATCAAGACCATTGATGCAATTGGATAATTTGGCAAGATTGATTAACTTGGTTGGTATAGTTTTAAGAATTGATTTGCATTTGGATTTATTGCTTGGATTGAATTGATGATGAGATTGATTGGAAGAAGTGATGGATGAAGAAATGATTTGATTTGATGAAGTGATGGATGAAGAAATGATTTGATTTGAAGAAGTGATGATTGATTAGACTTTAGATGTTTATTGATGATGTGGGAGATAAATGAGCCAAGATAGATTAGAAGAAAGATAGAAAGAGAAAAAGGGGCGGATCATCTATGCCTGAATCTGGGTACTTCCTTCATATCCCAGATTGCCTACATACCCTGTATCCATGGGATCAAGGCTTTCAATGAAAGAAATAATATATAGTTCTGATTTGTGTTTTATTGATGAGATGATGAAGATGGATTGATTTTGAAGAGTTGATTAAATTTGATTTGATTGAGATTGATGTGATGTTTGATGATATATGATGTTATTGATGGGATGATGAAGATAGATTGATTTTGATTTTGATTGATTGATGGTTGACTTGATTTGATTTGGTGATTTGATTGGATTTGATGTGATGTTTGATTGATTGATCACTTGGCTTGATTTGATTGGATTTGCTTTGATTGGATTTGTTGTGATGTGATTTTTTGTTGGATGTTCGATTTTGTCTGGTTTTGGGAATATTTGATTTTTTTTGGATTTTTGGTAAATATTTTAATTTTTTTGGATTTTTGAATGTTTTGATTTTTTTTTTGGATTTTGGAATGTTTTTATTTTTTTGTATTTTTTCAGGGCTTTTTATGAATTTTTTGTATTTTTGAAGTTTGAAGTGTTTTGATGGCATTGGATGACAAATTTGAGTAGCCTTTGTGCTAGATACCAATGACAAGGGAAAACCAAGTGTAGATGCAAGGATTAAGGTAGGATTGGATAAATGGATGAAACAAATGTATGTGATAGGATGCTCAACGGAAAATTCATGATAAAAGGATGGGTGATAGTAAATAAAAGGGATGTGTGCATAAGCTAACAAGGATGTGATCTTAAAAGACTATGTCACATAAGAATAACATGCCCTATTCTAGGTACAATACTTAAGATTTTTCGTGACAAAGTTTAGGACAATAGGATGGTGATAAGATCGATTGGAAAGGATGAGGCATGTCAAGAGATACCAAAAAAACATGTTTCAACATTTTGCCCCTATGTCTTCATCAAGATCAAAAGGAGAACGGTGGATAAGTGGACTCAATATGATAGGTTTGTATGATGGCTAAAGATGGTAGGTAGGATGGAAATGGTATGCTATGATAGGTTGGATAGAAGAGACATTGTGCCCCCAAATGTAAGTGACATAGAAGATCAATGTACACATGACACCAGTTTGCTAGGTTTTCATCATGGTACTTATCCAAGGCGCATGTTTACCAGGTTTTCACCATTGGATGAAGGGATTTCTCTTTACTATTTTCATTTTTTTGAATTTTTTTGAATTTTTTCATTTTTGGATGGGATAGGTGGATATGAGGGACTCAAGTGTCTAGTTCCTTGAAAGGTGATAGTCCCACTAGATGGATGTCATCACATGGACCATGTCAAGTGTGCTCATAGATGTTGGTAGGGGATTGCATGAAAGATGGATTAGGTAGATGGTGGATTGTGAAAGGTGCAATAGTGGATGGAAGAATAGTGTATTATGATGTGGATTATGTAGGACTTATGCAAAAGATGAACGAGAGGCTTAGCAAAAGCATGGACCATAGGAAGGTGATGGGGAAGATATGTAGGATAATGGATGAAATATGGGGAGATGGAGGTATGTGGGAATGTTGCAGAATGGAAGGGAACCATGACCAATGATTACACACACCATGATAAACATTGAATCTTTTGATGGGATGGTGGTGTAGGAAGCAATGGAGATGTTTTCTTAGGAGATGGATGATGTAATGATTTAGGGATCCACATAGACTTAGTATTTTTATGATTTTTGCTTTTGATATGGAATGAGGGAATGTGATATTTTTGGATGGAAGGGATGGAAGTGGATGGTTGGGATTTTCGTGATGTGGATGCCTCATTTGACTTGCTTTCTTTTTCTTTATTCGTAGGTACCCATACCATTTTAGTTTTAGACTTTAGTTTTGGAGGTATGGGCTTATATAGCTTTTTAGATGGATTTTTATTTGATTATTTGCATTGATGCCCCAAGGCATGAGGATCTTTAGGATTTTCATTAGGATTTTTGGCTTTATAAGTAAAGGAATCCATTTTTTTACTTTTGAATCCCATGGGTTTGGTGGAAGTGGAGTTGGCGGAATGAATGGAAGCTTTATGTTTAGACAATGTGTGCATTTGTTGGTCATGATTAGGATTTTTAGAAGATTTATGGATGGATGGATAAGTAGATTGGATAATGGGGATATTAGGTGTTTGGAGTAGTGGAGGTAGATTAGATGGAGGGATATTAGGAGTTGGAAGAAGTGGAGTTAAAGTTGATGGTGGAAGGTGTATGGTCACGTGATTTGGACATTTGTAAGATGATGGAGGTGGAATGGAAACATATAGTCTTAGGTGTATGATAGGATTTGTGATGGAAAGAGGTGGATTTAGGAGGAATGGAGGATTTACCAACATCTTTAGATTGTTTACCTTGTGGTGTGTATCCAAGGCCAAATAGGCATGGAGGTGTTTTGACATGAATGGGATCCAAAATACCTTGTTCATGAAGGTCTAAACCTTTACCTTGGTAGTTCATGTTTTGGAGTATGCGAAAGGCAATGGGACTAGGTGTGCTTTGAGAACTAGACATGAGCTCATTGTTGGATGGAGAAGGTGCAGTGGTGGACAAAGGTTGTTGTTCTCTTAAGGAAGAACATTCATTGATGAAGGTGGATAGGCCAAATGGATATGATGGTGGACTTGGAATGGGGTTGATAGTGAATGTGGAAGGATTATTAGGATCTTCATTATGTTCATGTAGATCCAAGTTATTGGTTTGATCTTCTATGTTTTTTTGGGAGGCACATATCTCATCATGGGAAGTGGATGTTTGCTCATTATGGATAGGGCTAGATGGAGGATGGATAGGAGCTATTTGGATATCTTTCTCATGGATAGGTATAGGATTATGGATAAGATCAAGGTGCTCATGGATAGCTTCTTCATCATTATGGATATTATCTTTATCATGAAAAAGATAAATGTTATGGATGGGTTGCACAGAAAGGATTTGATCTTGATTAGAATTAGGGGCTACTATTTCCACATGCTTAGGAGTAGATTCTTGATATAACTCTTGTGGTTTCATTGAAATGGAAGTGGGAGACTCTTGGATAAGTTTGATAGGTTCTTGATATTCATCAATAAGAGAGTATGTTGGACTTTGACTTGGGCTCATGATAGGAGGCTCTTGAATAGGCTCAATGGCTTGTAGTTCACATGATGGGCTTGAAGCACTTGGCATGTTAACGGGGAGCTCTTGGATAGTCTCAAGAATAGGACTTTGATGACATGACAATGATTGATTCCTAGCTAATAGCCATTGGATCACATCCTTTGCAAGTGTATGGGTATATGGACAATATAGTGGATGGATAATAAGGGTGGATATTATAGGCTTAGGATTAGGGTTTGTGGGATGGAGATATGGATTAGATGGGTTAGGACTTGGACTAGATGGGGGAGACACATAGGATTGAGATGATTTGGCATACCTTTTCTTTATATTTTCATGCCTCATGTAAATAATTGGGATAAATATGGGGCATTCATTTGTATTATGTCCTTTGGTTCTATGGTATGCACAATAGTCATATTCATTGTAGGAACTTTCCTCACATGGTTTGACTTTGGGAAGTTCAATGAGTTTTCTTTTGAGCATCTCTTTTTGTGAAGGATTTGAATAACATGGTGATGAAGGTAATGAAGGGCTTGATGGATTAGAATATTGGTGGATCAATGAACTAGGAATAGGATCACATAGTGGTGTTGGGATAGGACTAGCAGGCTCATGGATTGGCATTTGGGTAGATGGTGGAGGCCACTCTAGATTGGTATCTTCCTTGTCAAAGGTATCATGAGTATCAAAGGATATTAGGTCTTGTTGCATAGGTGGACTTAGGTCTATCAACGATGCTTGATAATCTTGTTGAGGAGACCATTGATAGGCTTGGTGATTGGTATTGGAAGAAGTGGGGTAGGATGATATGGCAATGACATGGAAAGATGTGGGATAAGATGATGTGGTGTTGATTTGATAGGTGGGTTGACTAGGTTGATATGAAATGGAAGATGATGCCATGTAAGGTTGAGGTGGCACTGGTTGATAGTGAATGGCTAGAGGATGATGTGCTTGTTGGGTTTGGGAAGTGTCTAGGAGGTGTTGGGCTTATGTTATGAGGTGTTGTACTTGAGGTGTGTGGTTTGCATGAAGTTGAAGTTGTTGAAGGATAAAATGGAGATCTTTTATGTTTTGTTGATTTAGGGGTCTGATGCTTGGTAAAGTGTTTGAATGAAGTCTTGTGCTAGGTCTTCCAATGTTCTCATGGTGTCACTTTTGGGCAAATGTTTGATTAGGATTACAATGATGATTTAGAATGATTAATATGTGATTGCTTAAATGACTAGGATGATTTGGCTTGGAAAGATTGGATGGTGTGGAAAATTGTTTATTGACAGTTTGACTTGGGCAATATCAAACACAAAATTTTACATGCAAATGTATGAACACACACACTAAACACAATGTTCAATTTTCCCTCTAAGATTAAATGTTATGATTAAGCACACACTTGAAAACACAATAACAAGCCCTAATGTCTAGTCAAATGGGGTATGGCCAATTATGTCTTAGGCTAGATTGCACAAAGTTGACTAAGGAATTGAAAGAAAAATCCTACCACACAGCTGAGAGAAAGGGGTAACCCACCCTTCACCTTTCGTACCCAAAGGTATAAAGTTCTTTGGGGCTTAGCCAAGAGTGACAAGACTTACAATTCCCAATGAGGGTGTCTTTCGATTTAACCTCGGTTGAGGTTGTCCCTTGGAGTGGTGTGTCTCCAATCAAGCCTCCTAAGATAGGGTAAACAAAAGCAAACCAAGAGAGCTATCACTTAATTCACACTCGCACTAGCTAATTGACCCTTAAAAATAAAATGTGTGATCAAACAGTTCAGGCACTTGTTCTTTTTATATCTAAAGCCAAAATGTGATGGAAGGCAATTGTTCATTTTAACCCAATTTTGATGTGTGATTGAAGACAACATTCATTTTAAGCCCAAAATCCAAATGTGTTTGCAAGTAATGATTAAGAGATGAAAGATGGAATGTATGCACCTAATTTTTTTCACTTCCCAAATTGATGTTGTAATTGATACAAATGCTGCCCTAGCTCCTTTGATTCACCTACAAGCCACAAAATAAAAAAAGACCAAGTAAACTTGCACAAGAAGAAAGCTATGTGAAAAATGAAGAATCTGATAAAAACTGATTAAGATGATTTGATATAGAAAAATGGTTTGCATAAATAGAAAATTTAGGAAATTCCATGCACTTTTAAAAAACAAATCGTGAAAATTGGATCAAAAATGCAAAAGTTATGTTTGTTTGAAGTTTGAAATGAACTTTGACTTTGACTATGAAAAAAGGAATCAAAATGGCACTTTCAGCTGGTAACTTCTTCTCTGTTGCATAGCTCATCTAGTCAGCTTTCTGATGAGTCCTTTCGTGCATTATTTTGACCCTGTATGACAAAGTTATGATAAAAAGAAGTAATCTGCCCTTCTAGGGCTTATGAAAGCACAAGGGGTAGCCTAACAGTTTGCATTGACTGCTAACAGTTTGCTAAAGGTGGTCACATGTAAAGGTTATTGTCTGGCAGTTAGCTATTTTATGTTAGTGGTTATGTTTGGTGTTAACTCAAAGACAAAAAAAAAGATTAAAACAAAGAGGGGGCCCCATAAGTTAGCCTCCCTCTTAGTCACCACATGTTACCTCCTTTGAATGATTAAGCTTACAGTTATGACTGTTAGAGCTGAACCAAATGTGACTACAAGTAGCTTGTAGAGGAGACAGTGACAGATGGCTAGAAAATAGTTTTATGCAAGGTCAAAGGTTGGCTCGTGGTTTACAAAATCTTAATATCAAATGTTTCAAGTTAATATTAAATGTTTAATGTAAACACCACTGCCAGGTCAAAGGGAAAGCCATCAAAGGCAACAACAAAACTAAATGAGGGTTGGTGACCAAAGGTTTCGTTGGTGGTGGAATGATCTTAGAGCGCGGTTAGGGTTTTGAAATGGATAGAGGACAACGACCAAAAGGAGGTGATGATAGATTTCTAGGTGGCAACTAACTAGAGAGCCAGAGGCTAGGGTTTTGCAGACAGTGGATGGCGGGGGTTAAAGCTTCGACAGTGACAATGCTTGAGAACTATTAAGGATTTTGAAAGATTTCCAATGGAAGTTAAGGTCTTATGACTTCAAGCCAGTGTTGACATACATTACAAAGGTCGTGATAAACTTTTTAATAGAGGCAACCATTGAGGTTTTAATGTGAAGAGTAAGTGATTGATGGTGGCGACTTAGAAACAAGGTGTGGTGACTTAAGAACTTCGTGGAGGCGACTAGACAGAGATTGGGTGGAGGTTGCTAGAAAGAGTGTTGAACAAGGCTTCATAGGAGTTGAGCAAAGGATTTTAATGGCGGCTAGGGTTAGCAGAGGCTAGCCAAAAGCCAGTAACACTATAATAAACCCTTTAATTCATTGTCAAAGCCTTTGAAAAGATAAAATCATAACAAAAAACCTGTGAATCATGTGAAAGTGATACATTGCACAGAAGATATCTAGGAACTTATAGGGGTGTATGATTGATCCGTATGGTATCGGCCCGTACAGATCCGTACTATACAGTCCACTGTGCTAAATTTTTTTTCCAAAATTTTCAAGAAATTTTATAGTCATGAAAAATAGCCATGTTTACAGTCAAAAATCATGGAAATAGCCTCTGGGATGTAATGGTGCAATTGATTTTTGTCCAAAAGGTCACTTGCAACAATCAACTCGCAAAACTTGACAAAAGATTATTAGAAAAAAGAAATTTTTTACAACTAAGGATCAGGATGATGATGATGATGATCAGGATATTTGCTTTTGTCGAACTTAGAATATGGTTCGCGAAATATGATGATGATGTCTTATTCTAAGTTCGACAAAAGCAAATATCCTGATCATCATCATCATCATCCTGATCTTTCGAGAGGGTTACCTTGGCCGCAAAAGGGTCATATTACATTCATCATCCTGATCATGCTCCTTAGGTGACCCGATATCACAATTATCCCCTGATCCTAACTGAACATGATGATGACGTCATCTTTGCATTTTAATGAAGCCCGAATATGATGATGACGTCACCATCATTTTCCTTTCCTCAGCAGCAGGATCATATTCCATATCCTCCTTTCTCCTTCAACATGAAGATGATGATGATGTTGTTCTTTTCTCCAAAATGCAGAAGCGAAACATCCTGATGACGTCATCTGGACCTTCAGGAGGGAGAGCATCATATATCCAGAGTATCATGATGATGAAGTGAATATCGACTAACATGTTTTTTGACGCGCCGATAGCGATAGTCATGCCGATGGGCGGGAAATGAGGCGGTCAAATTTTAATGTGTTTTTTTGGCGCCTGTGGCATTTTTTCGGTCAGCGATAGTTGACTCGATGAATTTTGAGCAGTCTGAACGTATTTTGGGCGCGTTTGAGGAGTATTCTGGATCCGATTTCCACAATCTTGCGCAGTCACCTGGGTTTAAACAGTTATTTTAATTTCCTGCTGTTTATGTGATAAATGAAATACTTATTGCTTGTCTTGTCTTGCAGGCTTGCAGTTGAGGAAGCAGCTGGAAAGTCAACACAGTGACCTCATGGAGGAAGAAAATCCAATCTCAGGAGCAGGAAGATAAGGATGAAGTGCGAAAAAGTCAAGGCCATTCAAGTAAAGAACAAGGTTACAGCTGAAGGTATTACTGCAACAGACAAACAGAAGTTATTACCCAGCTGCCGGAACTTCTCAGAAGGGGCAATATTTCGCCCAGATTTGACACTGCTCAGAGATATTTTTGAGAGCTGGTTCACCTGTATTTATTGCTGTAACCAAGGGTTTGAACCAGGGGTTCAGTTAGGTTTTTGCTGTAGTGAGGACAATCAGAATGTCTTTATATTGTGCCTCTCTACACTGTAATACGCTACAACAGGGATTTTAGGGCCTACAACAGGGATTCTAGGAAAACACAGCAAGTTAGCTTAGCATAGTTTAGAGGTAGAAGAAGGAGGTCGCCTGTTTGTCTGCAGTAAGGTGCGCGTGGAATGTCTGGCTGCCTTACTGTATCTGTAAAGCTTGTAAGTTCTCTGTAGTATGATCAATGAAACTAAGAGTCATTCCTACATTGTAAATCGTGTATGACTATTCGTTTCTGATACAATAGAATCTAGAGTTCTGCATCTATCTTCTGAGTGTTCTCCTGCTCTTCTTTGTGTTTTGAAATATTTTCTTTGAGAGCTTGCAATTTTAAATGTATGTTTGTGAAAATGCTCAGGACTTGCATTTAAGGTTTTTACTGTGGATTTGATCAAATTACTGTGGTATTTACATAGTGCATAATAGAAACAATTAGATCCTTCGGTAGATTAAATGAGGTATAGATTAGATCTTTCTGACTTTTCCCAACCCATCTGAATATTTAGCTAAAAACGTAGAAATCTAAAGGAAATTGTCTCAAATTTGAAGAAGCATGCATAACAGAGCTATAAGTAGACAGTTTTCATAAATAGATAAAGAAGAAAGCTGCAAAAAATTCAAGAAAACCATCTAAAACTTGCAGCACAGTAACACTTTTATGCAAAGGAATGAAAAGTATTGACATATCTCATGACCTTTTTGCATATTCTTAGTCCAGTAAACCACCAAACAAACCTAAACTACGTAAGGCCCCTTGAACATTACAGCTTCACATTGACCAACTGAACTTGACCAACCGAACCATTATAGACTTGGGATTAGTTGAATCTCAAATGATTCCTTCTTATCTTTCAAGTATAGTTTCAGTTCATTTCATGTGAATTTTAACTTATTGTTATGATTGCATCAAAATGATCATCAACAATCACCCCTGCAGAAAACATGTCAGCAGCATCAAGATGATCTAGATGATCATGAAGTGAAAACATAACATCAGGATGATCTTAACAAAGATCACCTGATATTCGAATGTGATGACCCCTCGGAAGATTGGGCCATACTTAGAAAACTTTGGAGCACCAATATCAAGATGATCTTATCTAAGATCACCCGATGTTAAAATATCACCCTGATATGAAAGATCGGGTTGGTAGAAATATGATGATCTTCATAGGAAAAAGATCCTCCCCCAGAATGGATCTGGATGATGTTAGCGGCATATGACTTGGTTTATCACTGTAGTTACCATGATGTCATCGTCATGTTATTGGATGGGGGGATAGTTGGAAGATAGGGTGATATTTGGAATATTGGGTTATGATGGTGATGTCATCGTCACATCAGGGTGATATTTGGAAGGAAGGATGATATTCAGAATATCACCCGATGTTCAAAATATCACCCGATCTTAGAAATATGACCCGATATTAGGAAATCATGGCTTGACCAGATGATGACCCCACATAACTTCCTCCTTTTAGCGAATATCAGGGTGATGCAAAAAGCAAACTTGCCTACTTTTTCAAGCTCTTTCACATGGTAAGCTTCCTCAGGTAAGATTTAGACTTTGAAATTGGGTTAAGACCTCAGGATCATAAATATGGCTTTCATGGGGATATGCATACTGACTGATCCTGCTTAATATATTTTGACTCCTGCTAGATGAAAAATAGGCCAACAATCATCTAAGAACAATCTTCATCCATGATCCAAATTTCTCTTTGCAGACTAATCCAAAGGTAGGAACATGATCAATAGACATCCACAAGCACATTGCAATCACTAGGAACAACCGCACAATCTCTAGTCACTCTGTCAAGAAGATTCTTCAAACCAAAGCACATGAACAACATTGTCAGATACTGTCATAAGGAAAAGATCACTTGCGGACCACCAAATCATGAACTATTGGAGTTGAAGGTACTTATCATCATTACAAACTTGATTCTAGAACCATAAACTAAAATACTTAACTGTAGAGGAATGCGGAGCAAAATACTTTCTCTCTGTCACTAGTGAATACTTAGAGAAAGTACTTTTTACCCTAGTGAACATAACTCACTCAAATCTTCATACCAGAGGCTCAAACTTGGAACATAGAATCTTCAGACATATATCTAAATAACTTCCAATCCATAGATAAGGATATTCATTCTATAGGAAATGCAGAGCAATCTATTGGACTATTCTTCTGTAGACAAAGATACTCTGCAACACACTATTTCCACCGAAGGAGTAAATTTTCTCAATATCCTCAATATTAGGATCTCCAACACTAACATAGGCAAATACAAAGCATCTAACTCATTACAAGAAAGCATCCAAACAAGAGCACAATTGACACCAATGACAACACCGGTTAGGCACATACTTGCAATAGTTGATACTTGATTGATGTTATATAGTTGTTGTCCTCATGACATGATTGTCTCCTTCACTCCTTCATGCATGCCTTTGGTTCCTTAAAGGCCATTATGATAGATTTAAAACATATCATAATTGATTAGTCTTCGAGTACCTATACCTGCATAGTCAGCAAACTAGTTAGGAAAACAAATGAGGCTAAGAGCCTCTCTTTTTGGCACCTTTTGATCTTTTCTCCTATTTCATTCTAGTGCTTGTATAACTGCATTTTGGAGCTATTTATCTCTTTTATATTCATTATTAGATGCTCATGTAAGAATGCAAGTGCATTTTGATACAGTTTCATAGTGAAAATGAATCATAAGCTCTAACATTCCTCCTTTGTCTCTTTTGTAGGTCTTCTTGGAGATACTGATGACAAAATAGAAGATGATATTGCTAACTGTGGGCATTCCTCATTCAGGCAATGATGGATCCTTCTCCCTCCTATATGTTTGTTTTCTATTTTAGATGTACTTGTTTTCTTCCATGGCATCATGTACAGTTAATCCCATGACTTGTGTGGGAGCTGTAGACACCCAAAATTGACCCATTTCATTATTTATGCATTAAACTCAAATTGTCCATTTCATAACATCACCTAATCATACCTGACCTTTTAAAACATCTTGTAATATTTATCCCAGGTCACTACATTATCACATTTATCCCACTTACATTATCCCACTTATTGTTATGATTGCATCAAAACGATCATCAACAGTTTTCTGGCGCTAGAAGGAGGGCCTGATTTGGTTTAGGGTTAAAATTTTGAGTTTTAAATGTTATATTCTGAGATATGTTAGATCTCATAAAATTTCAAAAGCCTAAAAAGTTGAAAGAGGGTCCCATTTTTAATGGACTCATATGGGGACAGTTTTCAAGTTGACATTCCTTCATTTCAGAAAGCTTTGAATAACCAGCTTTATCCCAAAAATTTATATAGCTATGGTTTATTTGGAAGGTGTAGGATACATGAGTCTGCAGAGCATGGTGAGCTTAATTGTCTATCTTTCCTTACAAGATTAGATTTATATTTGAAAGGACTAATCTCTCTCTCAGATGTGTATAAGGCTGAAAGTTGGCAGGGAAATGAGGAGATTATTGAGCGACAGGAGGATGCAGCATCAACGGTCATTAAATGTGCAGAGGATACAAAGATGGAACCAATGCTAGGAATAAAGGATAATAAGATCTCTTGGCAGGAATCATGTGATGGTAAGAAAAAAAATCTGTCTTTTTGTCAGAATCTGGTTGTGATTAAAGTTAGTGAAAAATATAAATATCCCAAAAAATGCAGAGAAAAAATCACAGCTCATGTCCCTTTTCTAGATAATAAGCAAAAAGGATTTAATGAAAAAGAAAAGGAAAGTGAGGTTCGTCTTGATACATTTGATAAATATATAGAATTACTAAGGAATATTTGTCAAGAAGAAACCTCTGGGTCTGACCTGAAAAGTTTTAACGAACATGATTTGGCGAAGAAATGTAAACAAGCATTGGCAGAATTAAAATGCACTAAAATTGATGAGATCCCTACTGTAGAAACTAGTGAAGTCATAGAAAAGAAAGTAAATCCTAGTGTTACACCTGACTTCTTTAAATTAAATGATCAAAATCAAGATTGTTGCAAGTCAATAGGATTAGACTCTTCACTGAATGATAAATGTGAGTTATATGATGAACAATTTTTGAAAGAAGAGGATACAGAGGATCATGGAGCTGCTGTACACAATCAGACATCACCCCCATGCCATGTTGAAAATAAAACAGGGGAGTACTCCTGTCAATCAAAAGATGTTGTCCCACCTTTACTCTCAAGTGATTTAGAAATAATTAATTTCTGTATATCAGATGATGATGAAGATACTTACTTAAGTGCTGATGTGCAGGAAACTAATGAGAACATTGAGAGGTTTGCTGAATTTGAGGGTAAACTGAACATCCAGAATGAAGGAACAAAGCTGGATGAAGATGAAGATATGATACATCTGGAGTCATTCATCTTTCAACTTGAAAAAGGACTAGACATAGAGCTGGGCAATGAAAATGCAGAGCTAAATGAAGAGCCAGCTATTAATAAACAAGTGTGTTCCACAGAGCTAAAGGCACATCAGGTTGTCTCTTTCCTTTCCTTAGTAAACAATGATAAAGACTATTTTGATTATGGAAATTCAAGAGATAGAACATGCATATGGATTAATCATAACCCTGATGAGCTGCCTCAGTTACTAGTCATTAAGAGCTATTCTGATAAACACAATGAATCTAGAATACCAGATTTTTTTTCAGAATTCAAAGATAAATCTGCTATGATGAGAACCATAACTAGTACCCTATTACTCCTACACAACCGAAAGAAATATGCAAGTAGGGGTGTTTTTGGGTCTTTTTCCTGGGTCTCTAATTGCCTTGTAGAGGCTTGTATATAGTCTGGTAGGGTAGTTGTTTTTGTTTTTGTGTTCTTCTTTTGCTATTTTCTTTTTAGGTTGGCTGTTTGTATAGCTTGTCTTCTGTTTGTTTTTGCTTTTTGTTTCTTTCTGTTTGTACAGTTTTTTCTTTCGTTGTGTTGTTTGTATAGCCTGCTTGTTTGGTTTGTTTGTTGTCTCCTCAGCAGGTATCTTTATTTTACTTTAGAGTATTAAGGAGCAAAACTAGCAACCATTCAAAACAGTATAAAATTTAGGATATTCAAGTTAATCATTTGCAATTTACACATAACCTGTCACTGTCATGAATGTAGAGAGTTGTTCATCTTCTGAAGTTTTGTATTCAATAAATGTGATTGAGAATTCGAAGCAGGTTTCTCACGATGACACACCTAAAATCCTTGGGTTTGTTGAACTTACCAGTGTAGATATTAGGTGAAAAATTAGAGGTCACCCTTGCTACCATTACAATTCTCAACTTAATTTCAGCAAGTGTCCACTCCTTGCATCATGAAGTTACAAATTGCTATATCTTATGAAATCTTTCAAAATTAGAAAACAAAAAATAAATAAATAAATAAAGTGGATTATACTGAAAATCCAGATTAAGCCATCTAAGTAACTCTACCGGGGCTATAGACGCTCGCTGGCAGTGGGGCTCTACTTAGGAGAATTGTAACGATAACCTTGCCGGGGCTATAGACGCTCGCTGGCAGCAAGGCTCTATCCGGTCGGCTATGAGGGAATATCCTCACCTACGTAGGCTAATGTCAGTCACTGGTTTGTTCAACCGATCTTCAAGATGAGGATAATTAATCACATGCACACAACTAAACTGAAAATGGAAGTTCATGCATCTTTATTGAATACTTTGAGTCTCAAACTGAATAGTAATTTGCAGGAAAGATAGTTGGAAGTTATGAGTTCATTTCATCTAGTTTCCTTGAACACTCTGAATTTAATTGTTTTGTTTTGGTTGCTAGTTGTTGTGATGTTCACAACACGCCCCATTATGCTCCTTAGCAAAATGGGGACCCCTGCTGATGTTTTTCTTTTTGCTTCTGCTTGTGTGTTTTCTGCTTTCTGGCGGTTTGGTAAAAATGAAGGTCAGGTGCATCATCATCATGATATTGGATAGGGTAGGTCATCATCATGAGGTCAGTTTGTCAAAGCTCATATTTTGTTTCTATGACCTCATATTTAGAAAGAGCTTGAAATTCCATGCAGGTTTGCCTTTTACTTCACTTGAAAATTCGTCCATATGTGGAAGTTATGCACAGTCAAAGTTTTGGTCAAACCTGATAATCGCAAGTGATCATCATATTTTTTTATGTTGTCAAGGTCATCATGATCTTGGTCTATCACCCGATAAAAATCATGCAGTCGCAATATCCGGACGTCAATCTTAGGTGGTAGTGCCCTTTACCCGTCAAATGGCCTTATGCGCATCGTGAGCATCATCATCATATTTGAAAAGCCCCCCCCCGATAATATCCTGAGGTCCAAATATCATGATGACGTCAACTTTGAGTCACGGTAAGTTTCCCCGTCGAGCGGTCTTTGTATCACGAGCATCATCATGATATTTGCTGAACTTCGCTAAGATGATGATGACGTCTTCATATCCTCCTGATCTCCTTTTGCATGATCATGATTATCATCCTGAGCTTTCACGAGAGGGTCATATTCGCTGAAATTTGCTAAGTGATGGAGACATCATCATCATAATTCGATCAAGAGGATCATCATATTCATATCCTCCTGATCTCCTTTTTTGCAATATCATGATGATCACCCTATCTTTTGAAGAGGAGGGTGATATTCCATTCCTCAACAGCATGATCATATTTTAAATATCACCCTAGCGCAAACCTGATGATGACCTCAACTCATCCTTATGCTCCGAAGACCAAATATGATGATGACGTCATCATGATAATTCGATGAGGAGCATCAACATCATTATTTTTATCCTGTTCTGTTGTCAAGATCATCATGATCTTGTTTGTTCACCCGATATTTCGTAAAGTCCTCCTGCCGATGAAGTAAGACCTTTTGAAAATATCCTGATGATACTCATCATCCTGATTTCCCTTCGGCAGGATATTTTCCAAAACATGATCCGGTTGGCAAAATATCATGATGACGTCATGTTTTAAGTTTAACAAAGGCCCCGGATATCATGATGACGTCATCCCGATCTGATAAACGAAGAAGTAAATATCCTGATGATCATCATCATCACATTTTCCCTTCAGCAGGATATTTTCCAAAACATGATCCGGTTAGCGAAATATCATGATGACGTCATGTTCTAAGTTTAACGAAAGCTCCGGATATCATGATGACGTCATCCCGATCTGATAAACGAAGAAGCTAATATCTTGATGATCATCATCATCACATTTTCCCTTCGGCAGGATATTTTCCCAAGCACGATCCGGTTCACGAATATCATGATGACGTCATGTTCTAAGTTTAACGAAGGCTCCGGATATCATGATGACATCATCCCGATCTGATAAACGAAGAAGCTAATATCCTGATGATCATCATCATCACATTTTCCCTTCGGCAGGATATTTTCCAAAACACGATCTGGTTCGCGAAATATGATGATGATGTCTTATTCTAAGTTCGACAAAAGCAAATATCCTGATCATCATCATCATCCTGATCTTTCGAGAGGGTTACCTTGGCCACAAAGGGGGTCATATTACATTCATCATCCTGATCATGCTCCTTAGGTGACCTGATATCACAATTATCCCCTGATCTTAACTGAACATGACGATGACGTCATCTTTTGCATTTTTATGAAGCCCGAATATGACGATGACGTCACCATCATTTTCCTTTCCTCATGCAGTAGGATCATATTCCATATCCTCCTATTCTCCTTCAAACATAATGATGATGATGATGATGATGATGTTATTCTTTTCCCCGATATACAAGAGCGAAACATCCTGATGACGTCATCTGCACATTTGAAAGGGAGAGCATCATATTTCCTAATATCATGATGATGAAGTGAATATCGGCCAACATGTTTTTTGACACGCGATAGCGATAGTCATGCCGATGGGCGGGAAATGAGGTGGTCGAATTTTAAAGTGTTTTTTTTGGCGCCTGTGGCATTTTTTCGGTCAGCGATAATTGACCCGATGAATTTTGAGCAGTCTGAACGCATTTTGGGCGCGTTTGAGGAGTATTTTGGATCCGATTTCCACAATCTTGCGCAGTCACCTGGGTTTAAATGGTTATTTTAATTTCCTACTGTTTATGTGATAAATGAAATACTTATTGCTTGTCTTGTCTTGCAGGCTTGCAGTTGAGGAAGCAGCTGGAAAGTCAACACAGTGACCTCATGGAGGAAGAAAATCCAATCTCAGGAGCAGGAAGATAAGGATGAAGTGCGAAAAAGTCAAGGCCATTCAAGTGAAGAACAAGGTTGCAGTTGAGAGTATTACTACAACAGACAAACAGAAGTTATTACCCAGCTGCTGGAACTTCTCAGAAGGGGCAATATTTCGCCCAGATTTGACACTGCTCAGAGATATTTTTGAGAGCTGGTTCACCTGTATTTATTGCTGTAACCAAGGGTTTGAACCAGGGGTTCAGTTAGGTTTTTGCTGTAGTGAGGACAATCAGAATGTCTTTATATTGTGCCTCTCTACAATGTAATACTTTACAACAGGGATTTTAGGAAAACAACAGTGGCTACAACAGGATTTCTCTTTTAGAAGCATACAGCAAGTTAGCATAGTTTAGAAGTAGAAGAAGGAGGTCGCCTGTTTGTCTACAGTGAGGTGCGTGTGGAATGTCTGGCTGCCTTACTGTATCTGTAAAGCTTGTAAGTTCTCTGTAGTATGATCAATGAAACTAAGAGTCATTCCTACATTGTAAATCGTGTATGACTATTCGTCTCTAATACAATAGAATCTGGAGTTCTGCATCTATCTTCTGAGTGTTCTCCTGCTCTTCTTTGTGTTTTGAAATATTTTCTTTGAGAGCTTGCAATTTTAAATGTATGTTTGTGAAAATGCTCAAAACTTACATTTAGGGTTTTTTACTGTGGATTTGATCAAATTACTGTGGTATTTACATAGTGCATAACAGAAACAATTAGATCCTTCGGTAGATTAAATGAGGTATAGATTAGATCTTTCTAACTTTTCCCAACCCATCTGAAATATTTAGCTGAAAACGTAGAAATCTAAAGGAAATTGTCTCAAATTTGAAGAAGCATGCATAACAGAGCTATAAGTAGACAGTTTTCATAAATAGTTAAAGGAGAAAGCTGCAAAAATTCAAGAAAACCATCTAAAACTTGCAGCACAGTAGCACTCTTATGCAAAGGAATGAAAAGTATTGACATATCTCATGACCTTTTTGCATATTCTTAGTCTAGTAAACCACCAAACAAACCTAAACTACGTAAGGCCCCTTGAACATTACAGCTTCACATTGACCAACTGAACTTGACCAACCAAACCATTGTAGACTTGGGATTAGTTGAATCTCAAATGATTCCTTCTTATCTTTCAAGTATAGTTTCAGTTCATTTCATGTGAATTTTAACTTATTGTTATGATTGCATCAAAACAGTCATCAACAGTGATATCCGCTTATTTCACAGTTTCATGCTTTTCTGCAGGGGGTGATATTTCCAAATATTAGTCATGTTCCAAAGATCCCCCTGATCTTATGATCAAGCTACAGTACAACCTGATATTTTGCAAGGGGTGATATTTTTGAATATCATCCCACCCTGAATATCATGATGATGTCATCCCCCGTAGGGGGTCATATTTTCTTGACACCAATTAGTATTTTTGGATCATCCTGATGTTCGACATGATGATGATGTCATCAGGGTGTTTGCGAACATGATCATCCGGATCATCGGCAAGACATATGAGGTCGACAGAGCAGGAGGAGCTTCCTTCGATGCACCATTTTGTGCCGAAGAGGTTGAGTATCATCATCAGGTTTCTTCAGGAGGAGGATGATATTTCCAAATATCAGGTACCTTATAAATATCACTCTTGCTTCTGAATATCACCCTACTCTAATGTGTTGATGACGTCACCTGGGTATGAGGAGGTATGTTATATGAACATCATCAGAAGGATCTTTCCTTTGTGACATGCTGCTGATGTCATCCAGATTTTCAAGCATCGAGGTGATATTTTATATCATGTTACTTTCGTCAGGAGAATATTTCATTGCCGACAGAGGATGATGATGAGGCTCACGATGATGCCGTCAGGAGCAAAATCAATGACATTATATATGCTCATAGCTTAGCTTATAAAGTGATGGAAGCATCTCCTCCGGGTGCATGTGGGATAATCATGTCCTACAGAAATTTAAAAATATCATGATGATGACATTTTGGTGGGAATTCTTCAGGAAGTCTTTTTGGACCCAGATCTATATGTCAGTCGGGTGGACCTTTTCAGCGGTGACTTTTTGAGTTGGTGAAGATATTCTTTGCATTCATTGCTGCATAGGAGGGCACAACTCACATTGATGGCCCAAAATATCCTGCAACTGCTTCATCTCCTGTCTTTTCTCCGCTGCCTGATTGTCGAGAACTGTCAGAAGCAGCTGTTCGCATTCAATGCTAGGTTATCCTCCGCCATTTCTAAGGATCAGATCGATGACGCAGCTACTTGCATTGAAGACTCATAAATATCTTCCATCTACCCCTGTTCCAGATCTTTTCGTGCCATTACTCCTAGCAGGTGGACGTCCTTTCAAGGTTTTTTCTGATTACAGCTCCCTGAGCGGATTTTGTAACCAACCTAGGTTAGTTTTGAGATGCTATATAAGATAAGGCTTATGATGTAAATAGGGTTGGAAGTTTTTGGAGCATCCTATTCTAACTATTTCCAAACAAAACTTTTCATGCTGTAACCTTGCCTTTCATTGAATATATGCAAGCTATCATCCCTTTTGTTGATTTCTCTATCTCTGTGTGAATCTACATATGGTTGTCTGTGAATATCTCTTGTTCCTCTCAATCATCTTGCTCCTTACCTCTATTAGAATTATCTATTTTGTGCATATTTGCTTGCTGTATTTGGTTGTGTTGTGCATGCTTCAGTTTATCAAAGGTTCTTTAGAACTGTCTGGTGCATCACCCTTTCATGTTTTTAAGTATTGTTGCTTTATCTTTCATTTCAGTACATTTCTTCCCCTTTTCACCCCAAAAATACAGTAGTTTTAGGTGATACTTAGACAAGGAAGCTAGCCTTCTCCGAAGGTTTGATCTCATTTAGCAAGGTCCCACACCTAGAGATCAATCCCATTGTGTCATTGGAATGCTTGGAGTCCCATTCAAGCAGGGTGCAATTTCATGTGACAATAGTTTCTGGCACACCCGGTGGGACAAGTACAAACTCTTTTTACTGGTTTTAATGTGCAACCAGTGATTTTTTGACCTATAGGAGGTTAAGAAATTACATATCTGGCAACTCATACTGAGAAAGATCAGGCAGACCAGTTCTGCTGATATACTTTTATGAAAAGGATACAAACTAGGAGTTCAAGTTCAAGCTCATTTGATTATCTACAGCTTTCTCCACCTAGGAGGCAGAGTAGAACTATAGTAAGAACTCCCTATTTTAAAAGGACATTGTCAACTCCACCAAATTTTAGACCAGTTGCCTCTGTAGTCCTTGTAGCAACTCAAGCAAACCCACCTCTAGCTGCTCAGATGGCAAGAAATCAGCCATTTGTGGCTTTTGATGGGGGAAGCCCTTTAAACTTAGTAGTACATGATGCCATACCTATGGCAGCCTTGAAGAGCCTGCCCTATTTCACAGGGGAAACCCAAACTACACCTATTGAACACATAAGAGATGTGGCTTCTCTATGTGGAGTACATCATGTAACACAAGAGAATGTAGCCCTCAGATTACTAGCTACCTCCTTCAAGGGGAAGGCATTACAATGGTTCAGAAGTCTACCAGTACAGACTATAGGAACCTGGGATGAATTAGGAGACAAGTTGAATAAGCAGTTCCAGGATAAATCATATAATCTATCATTGGTGGAACAGATGACCACCATAAAGAGAGCTCCTCAGGAACCAATGATGGACTTCAACTTTAGATTTCAGAAGACATGGGACAGAATCCCTGCCATGGTAAGACCTCCAGCTGAGTATGCATTTTTATATTTCTTGAAAGCTTTAAATAGTGATATTTCAGTGATGATACAATCACTAGGAGGTGCAAGCCTACCTGGTGCCTATGAAATAGCCATTAGAGCATAGAACAATCTAATTCAGGCTAGAAAAATAGCACCTAGGCCCCCTATGCCCATCTTTCCTGAGATCTAGGCTTCTATGCCTTTGCCTACCCCATATTTTGTCCCTACACCTGTTGTTGCAGCATTACCAAGTACCTCCACTTCTGAACCTGCTGCTTCTAGTTCATCTCAAGAGCTAAAGGAGATAAAAAGTAGCCAGCAAAAAATAGAAAATCTTTTGCAGACTTTTGGGAATGATCTAGTGAACATTAAGAAGCAACAGTCTCAAGGTAGGCAGCCTTATCAACAACAATATCAGGGGCAGAACCAAGCATATCAGGGGTAGGGTCAATCTTACCAGTCCAATAGGCCACCTTATTAGAACAACTACCAAGGTGTTAGGCAAAATATGAACCAAAGGCCTTCTCAGCCTTACAATCCAGCACCTGTTAATGCAGCAAGGGACCTTGTCCCTATTCAAAATAACATTGCAGTGGATTATGATTGGTGTGTCCCATGCCATATGCCACACAATCAGGTAGCCTGTTCAAGTGGAGACCTAAATCAGGCTCTGATGACACAATCTGTGGCAGCCACACAGCCATACACACCAAATGATGGAGCTATACAACAAGAGCAGCCTCATAATGATTCTGCTTTCATGAATTGGCAGGAAGGAGAATTATGTGGGGTAAATAGTGATATTAGTCCAGTTGCAGCCAATACAAGGGCTAAGAAGAGGGGTTATGAGGTTGAGCCAGCAGCAAGCAAAAGTAGAGGACATACTGATGCTTCCACATCCCATATTCCTCACATCTTGCAAAGAAGTACACCAGCAACAACAAGGGAGATGCCTCATGTGCAGGCTGATACTGCTACTACAAAGTCAAGTCAGAGGGTAGGTACCTCTCCACCTTTCAATATTATTGAAAACATGAAAAAGATGAATGTAACCATGTCTATGTGGGATTCCTTAGCAATCCCTGGCCAAAAGAAGATGTTGCAGTCTGCCTTGTTTGATTTGAAGGTATCCAATGATACCACTATTGACCCAAATAGGACTGTCCTTGCTAATTCATCCCAAGATGACATCAAGCAGCCTAACCAAGGTGCGAAACCTCTTCCCTTTTATGTATCATTGATAATTGGGGACAAACTAGTGCACAATTGCATGGTGGATGGTGGAGCAAGCAGTTCTGTCATGCCTAAGCAGATTGCAGATCAGTTAGGGCTTAAGTACCAGCCCCTTGAGAAAGGTGTGCTCCAGTTAGATGGTACATCTGTTAATACTATGGGCATCATAAGAGACCTAGGACTCACCCTACACACCTGCCCCAATGTTTCTATTTCACAAGAGGTGTTCATAATAGATTTGCCTCCCCATTTTGCCATGTGTTTATCAAGGGAATTTATAGCTAAAATAGGAGGATATCTATCTTCTGACTAGTCCCACATGTTTTTTAGGACTAGATATGGCACCAAAGTAACTTTGAAGTCTAAGTAACTTTCAGACTATCACATAGAGCCTTACACACCCAGTGTTGCTAATACAAATTGCATTATCTCTGATGACCCTGAACTAGTTGCTGCTCAGGAACTACAAGCTGAGAGCATACCAGAGGTACTCTTAAGGGAGTGGGCCTTTTAAAATGTTGTGGATGATCCTGAGGGACATATCCAAGAAACTGGCCTGGGGGTGTACATATTGCATGAGCATGAAACAACAATACCAAGTCTTCTGAAGAAAGCAGAGCAGCAGGTAGAGCAACATGATGAGGTATGTAAAATGTATTTTGATGGCTCTAGGGGCAGAAATGGATCTGGTGGTGGTGCAATGCTTGTGTCACCACAAGGTGAAAATTATTATGTTGCTTTTCATTTTTCCTTTTCTTGTACTAACAACACTACTAAGTATGAAGGGTTGATCCAAGGTCTACAGTGGGCAAGAAGGAGGAAGATTGGCTATCTACAGGTGTTTGGAGATAGTGAGCTCATTGTGAATCAAGTAAGGGGACTTCACCTTACAAAAAATGATGCCCTGAAGTGCTACAAACACAGGGTATGGAATTTGATTGAGGAGTTTGATGCTTTCAATCTGATCTCCATTCCAAGGAGTCAGAACCATCATGCTAACAGACTAGCTTCAATTGGGGCTCAATTTGACATCCCTAGTGATATTCAAAGGGAGAAGGTTCAGCCTCATGTAAAAATAATTTCTAGGCCTTCTATCCCTGATAATAATGTTCATTGGCAAGATTTTGATAGTGATGAACAGATGCTGAGGTTCCTATTAGAGGAGGATGAGTTTTCCATGATGAATCAGGATAAACTCAAACAACAGTATGACAATGATTAAATCATTCAGCTAAGAACAAATAAGCTACCCAAGGGATTGGTCACCTTGGAATCTATTTTTGGCACTGATGACCAAAAGAAGACAAAAACCAGTATGTAGGTAAAGGAGGAGCATTATGAAGAGCTAGAAGTTTTCAAGGGTAGACTCCTTAAAATTGGTAAAATCTGCTCAGCTGAAGACAGAAGAGCTTTCATTACTCTTTGTAAAGAATTTGAAGAGGTGTTTGCTTGGGATTATGCAGACTTAAGGGGATTTGATCCTCATATTGCCCAACACACCATAGAGTTAGAGCCAGGTATAAAACCTGTGAGGTAGAAATAGAGACCCCTGAATCCAAAGCTAGAACCCCTGATGATCAAAGAACTAACCAAGCTGATTGAAGGGAAGATCATCTTTCCAATCAAGCACACTTCTTAGGTTTCTAACCTTGTGCCTGTGAGGAAGAAAAATGGGGAGATCAGGCTGTGTGTTGACTTTAGAGACCTTAACAGAGCCTCCCTAAAGGACCACTACCCATTGCCTTCAATGGAGCAACTTCTGTAAGTGGTGGCTGGTTCAGAAAGGTTTTCTTTACTTGATGGATTTTCTGGTTATAACCAGGTGCTAGTCAAGGAAGAAGGCCAATTTAAGACTGCTTTCACAACCAAGTGGGGTACTATGGCCTACAAGAGGATGCCTTTTGGCCTCTCAAATGTTGGCTCTACTTTTTAAAGATCCATGGACGTGGCCTTTAGGGGTCTGATGTATAAGCTGGTGCTGGTTTACCTGGATGACATAACAGTCTTCTCTAAGAATGCATCTGAGCATTTATCTCACCTAAGTCTAGTCTTTGAAAGATGCAAAGAATTTGGGATATCCCTCAATCCAAAGAAATGCATTTTTCTGTACATGAGGGCAAGTTGTTGGGGCATGTTGTGTCAAAGGAGGGTATTACCATTGATGAGGAGAGAATAAAGGCCATTTTACAGTTGCCCTTACCCAGTCATAAGAAGGGACTGCAGTGCTTCATTGGCAGAATTAACTTTCTAAGAAGGTTCATACCTGATATTGCAAATCTTTTAAAGCCCTTGACATCTATGTTAAAAAAGAATGTAACTTTCAGTTGGACATCAAAGGCCAGACTTAGCTTCCAGTCCATAAAAGAGGCATTAGCAACTGCACCAACCTTGATCAATCCTGATTTCTCTAAGGACTTTATCCTGTATGCTTATGGCAGCCTGGATACCATCTCCGCGATTCTGGTGTAGCAACAGAGTGAGGGTTTTGAATAACCAATCGCCTTCTTCAGCCAAGGGTTGGAGGAGCATGAGCAAAAGTATAGCTTCATTGAAAAGCATGTCCTAGCAGTGGTAAGGAGCCTAAAGAAGTTTAGGCATCTTGTTTCACTTAACAAGATACACCTGAAGGTGGCTCATCCTAGTGTGAAGGAGTTCCTGCTGAGTAAAGATGTTAATGAGAAAAGGGCTGGTTGGATCACCAAGGTCATGGAATATGATGTGGAGATCAAGATAACCAAGCTGGTCAGAGGTAGAGGGCTTAGTGAGTAGCTTGTCACTAGTTCTAAGGACAAGGTAGAGGAAGAAGAAGAAGTGCTCCTGGTCATAGAAGAGGAGCATCAAGATGATACAGCAGCAGTAGGTACTAGTTGGGTTAATGATATGACCCAATTTTTGCAAACTGGTAGATGTCCTGCAGGCTTAGATAAAACTAAAAGAAGATACTTTAGGCTGTAATCCATTCCATATGTTTTAATAAAAGGCATCCTTTTCAGAAAGGACTTTAATGGTGTATTGCTTAGATGTGTTGATACTGATCAGACTGACAGGGTGCTACATGAATTCCATGATGGAACAACAGGGGGTCATTTTGCCCCAAGGACTACTGCTTGGAAAGTAATGAGAGCTGGCTATTATTGGCCTAGCTTATTTAAGGATGCCCATGCATGGGCTAGAAAGTGTGTTAAGTGTGCCCTTTTTGCAGGAAAAGAGAGGCTGCCAGCTTTGCCTCTACACCCAATCCAAGTAGAGCAGCCCTTTATGAGATGGGGCATTGATTTTATTGGACCTATCAACCCACCATCAAGTGCAGGTCACAGGTGGATACTCATAGCCACAGACTACTTCACAAGATGGACTGAAGCAGTGGCTCTGAAAGAATCTAATGAGAGTACTGTTTTGAATTTTTATTGTGATTTGGTCTCCAGATTTGGAGTGCCTGAATCAATCATCTTTGATAATGCTCTAGCTTTTGTTGGCCTAAGAATAACTAACTAGGCTGTCAAGAATGGGATTTATTTGAATACTTCATCAAATTATTACCCAAAGGTAATGGTTTGGCTGAATCCACAAACAAAAATCTCATCAGGATTAGTAAGAGGGCAATGGAGAATAATCAGAGGACCTGGCACACTGATTTGAAGTTTGCTCTGTGGGATGATAGGATAACTCCTAAGAGGTCTATTGGGAACTCCCCTTATCTGCTAGTGTATGGAAAGGAGGCAAGGTTGCCTATGTCTATGGAACTGCCAGCACTAGACATCATGCATCATCTAGAAATGTGTGTGTTAACCTTATTTCCCCCTGTCCAGAGCCAAATAGTTAACATGGTATTTTCCTTGGAAATCCCTTTGAAAAGGTCCCTATAAAGCAAAGTGCTAGATTTCCCAAAAACCTTGCCTAAAAAACCTTACCATTAGAAAGAGCTTGAAAAAATAGGCAGGTTTGCCTTTTACATCACTCTAAAATTTGACCAAACGAAGGAGTTATTCATGGTCAATGTTTTGGTCAACATACAGTTCAAATGGGCATTTGGTGGGCTTGCAAAACTCCATCGGTGTTTAAAAATGATCGCCACAGAACATGCCACATGTCAGCGTTGGAGAGTAGCCCCTCAAAGTTTCAATATTGCTGCGGAAGACACCACGTGTCGGCTTCCGCCAGAGTTTCATCGTAGTTTCTTTAAGTTTCAAGGAGTGGCATGGAAGGCACCACGTGGAGGCTTCCAAGAGCCAAAGGGAGTGACTCAAGAGCCCTGTGGATGGTGCCAAGTGGTAGCACCCGCCAATGTTTCTAAAAGTTTCACGGCCTCTGCCCAAGTTTTATGAGCCCCTTTTTATAAAGTTCAAAGAAGTGCAGAAGGCGCCAAGTGTCACCATGCGGGGGTAGTTTCTATGTTTCAACAGGTGCACGGAATGTGCCACATGTCTCTTATGGTTGCTACAGAAGCTGACAAGTGTCAGCTTCCACAGTGAGTTTCTATTTGTTTCGGTGCTAAGCCAATGGAGGAGGTGGATTCTGTAATGTTTTTAAAGTGAAGCGAAACTCGCCATGTGTTGGCTTCCGCGTGAATCTTAAGTGGGTCTCAGAAGTTTCTATGATATTTCTCTTCATGCGAATGGTGACAAGTGGTAGCTTCCGTCGAGGTTTCAAAAGCCCCTTTGCATGTTAAGTGTTCGCAGAGGGCGCCAAGTGTCGTCATCCGCGTGAGTCCCGGCTGAGCCTTAACATTTCTCATGGCAACGCGGAACTTGCCATGTGTCACTATCTACTAAAGTTTCTAAAAAGTTTCTAAGTCGCAGCGGAAGATGCCACGTGCCCCTTAAGGCTACCGCAGGTTGCGACATGTGTCATGAGTGGAGGCCACTTCAAACTTTTGACACAGTCTTATAAGGCATCGTGGGGCTCGACACGTGTTGGTTTCTGCCAAAGTTTCCACTAGTCTCTATTATGTTTCTCAGAATGAAGCAGAAGATGCCAGGTGTCGGCTTCCACACATGTTTCCAACAGGGGCTTCTCAAAGGGCCGTTTGGCACCTAAATACTGATACATATACAGGTTGGACCCGACTATATTTTTCCATAGTTTCATAATGATTCTTCGGGTCCGCAACTTATATGTTTTGCATATGCAGGGGCAGAATGAGAAAAATCCTAAAGCCAATATACACATAGATGCAAGGGCTTTTCGAGAGGTTTTGTCACTTTTCAGCAGATGAAGATATTTTTTGGGGCATTCATTACAGCAGACATAGCCAGCAGCTCGCATTAATGGCAAAATATCCCGCCACCGCTTCATCTCCAGTCTGTTCTCCACCGCCTAATTGTCGAGAACTGTCAGAAGTAGCTGTTAGCATTCAATGCTAGGTTATCCTCCATCATTTCTGAGGATCAGATTGATGATGCAGCTGTTTGCATTAAAAACCCAAAATATCTCCCCTATCTGCCCCTATTCTAGATCTTTTGGCGCCATTACTCCTGGTAGGTGGACGTCCCTTCAGGAAATATCTTCTAGATACAGCTCTCTGAGTGAATTCTGTACTGACTGGGGTCAAAATGTAAAATGCTATATATACATGTAAAGCTGATGTATATGTGGTTGGTAGTTCTTCTGGGCTATTCTTTGTAATGGCTACTGGGCCTCTATAATCAATATAAACTTGTATTTTTGCCTCTCTTTTGTTATTTTTAGTACTGTGTCTGCTTTTCTGGACCTCTCTAGAATTAATATAAGACTGTGTAATGTCCTTCCAGCTATGAGATTAGTACTGTGTCTGTTCAATTGCTACCAAACACTTTTAAATCTGGTGTATCACTTAGTTCCTTTCAGCATTTCATTTCAGTTTCCTTCTACCCCTTTTCCCCTGCAAGTGTTAGCACTAGGTTTAGATGTATTTTCTCTAAGCTTTAGGACTAGAAAGAGGAAGCCGGCCTTCTCCAGAGGTTTGATCTTATTTAGCAAGGTCCCACACTTCGAGATCATTCCCATGTTACTCCAGATTGCATGAGGTTTCACAGCTGCATGCAAAGGGTGCAAATCTGGGTGATAACAGTTTCTGGCATGCCCGGTGGGACCGGTATGATGAACTTATCATCAAAATACTGAGAGATTTGGTGTTTCTCCCAGCATCATCAGCCTCTGGAGGTAGTACAAATAACACCATGGCGACTCTATTGGTCAAATCAGCTGGTTCCAGCAGCCCAAGTACCTAAAATTTTATCAAAGGTCAGGATTTTGGTGATTTTCCTAGCCCTTTCAGCTTCCAGAAGCATCTCAATCACCTGGCGACTCCCTCTCTGGTATGCATCTAGTTTCTCCTTGGTTGGAGACCTATTTTGCTCTTATTTTGACATTTTCATGAATATCCAGCATTTAGATGCTATAAAATGGCAGAATTTTATGGGAATCATGGCTGTTCCCCTACCCCTAATCTAAATATAGGCTATTGGCCCCCATATCAGCCACACCAGGTCCCAAATGCCTCTGATTTTATGTCATACAGCCCTGTCGCTATAGAATATTAGCATCCTCATGATGCTTACCTTCCTCCTACCCCTAATGTTGCCCATGAGAATGGTAATGCATTCAATGAGCTCGTGAGTAGTTTCCTAAAGCTTGACATACTTTTGGAAAATGAAAAGAGACAAGCAGGGTACTGTCAGCCTCAACGTTTTTATGACCTCAGCATCATAAGCTTGTATGATCTTGAGAGGTTGTACCTAAATCTAAAAGGGGACGCTGATGACTTTATAGAAATGCTAAAACGTGGCCAACAACAAGAAGCACAAGGAGAGGTTTTTCAGGAAAGCCTTGCTACAAGAATGACACCTATTCAGCCTACTACTAAAGAAGCTTAGAAATTTAACATTCCAAGCTTTAGGCAAGATAATCCATCTGTGCCTCCAAGGCCACCTCCCAGTTTTAAAATTCCAAGTTTTGGAAGCCCTCAGCCTTCACAGGAGCCTATTCCTAGCTTCAAACAAGTCCATCCTTCAAACCAGAGTGAATCTATGAAAGTGGCTCAAACTTCTCTACCATGGCAGCCTTCTTGGGTCAATCATCCTGCTTATAAGATACCAAACCTTGTGAAGGCCAATCCTCTCATGCCAGTTCAAAATCAAGAGGAGGAAAAGTTTGTAGAATCTAGGCCTGTCAAGATTCCAAGTTTCAGGCAGTCTTCTACCTTGAAGATTCCAAGTTGGAAAGGGCCATCTTTTTTACCCTGTGAGGAACCTCCACCAAATATACAAACAGAAGCATGCTCTAGCCTTCAGCTGCAGAGACAACTTAACCAAAGTCCAGAAGAGCTGCAGTCAAAGGATAGAGGCATAGGGAAAGAAATTTCTAGGGTCACTTTAGAAATGGATGATGCTACCCTACTTCATGAGCTACCTGATTATGTTGAAGATGAAGAGAATGAGCAGCTGATTGTGGATATGCAGCAACAGGAGGACCTAGAAAATAATGATAACCTGTTATGCATGGAGGCCCAACATGGCAATGAGTTTCCAGCTATTGAGGACTTGGAGGAAGCTCTTTTCTGGGATGAGTGTGCTATGGTGGAGGCTATTGCTGAATTTACTCAGAAAGCAGATGATGTTGCCTTGTTTGATGTTTTCCCTAGCCACATTGAAAATGAAGATGAAGGTAGGCTGCCAACAGACCTAAAAAGATTTGGAGGTAGTGAGCATGATTGTGAGTTGCTGGCATGTGAGGAAGGGCAGGTATATCAGCTTCTTGATGAGGAGGCCTACTCTTCTGAGCATGTGCATGACTCATTTTCTGAGCCTAAGTTAGAAAATCATGAGCATCTTGTTCATAAGGTGGAGGCAGCCGTATCTCTAATTGAGATACAGGGGCTAGAGTATTCATATCAGCGAGAAGAGGAATGCAGCCATGATGAAATTATATCTACCTTCTTGGGCTCTTTGAAGGAAGAAGGAGAAGGCCATGAGGTCCCAAATCAGTTGTTTCACACACAAGAGCAACATGAGAGTCAAATGGAGGACACCATCATACCTGATTATGTTAAGGAGCTGGGGTTTTCAGAACAACAAGAAGAGAAGAAATCAGAATGGGGATATGAAATCAACTATGTTGATTTACATGTCATTTCGAGGGGATGCCCAATTAGGCATCTAGCCCAGCTGGAGACACATCAAGAAGAGTCACCACTTGTCATGCTTACCTCTAAGCATGAAGTTGAGCATCAAAATGAGTGGGATCAACCCATTTATTCACCACAAGCTAACAACATCAGCAATCAATCCAGGTGGATAGGTGAGTCTATCTCCATTTTTTGGGGGGTGTTTTATCAGTTTGTCATATGCCTATTCCCCCCTCATCCTTTTTTAACTACCCATAGGCATGATGAACATTGCAAATTGTTAAGGAAGGGCAGTTACTTTCAAGAACTAGTTAATGGCTTTGTTTAGAGTCACCTCTGGCTGGTTAGTTTAGGATTAGAGTAGGTTTCATTTATGTTTTAGTTTTTCTTTTCCCTAAGTGCTTCTGCACAGGTTGCTTTATCATTAGGAGAAAGTAGGCTTTTTCCCCTTTTTTGTGTTTTGAGAGGCAGGTCTTCGTTTCCCAGCATATTTTAGACTTGACTCCATGCCCAATGGATGCTTGAGGCCACTGATCTCATGTTTAGCAGGTAAACATCCCATAGAGGTCACCAAAGATGTTAACCTTATTTCCCCCTGTCCAGAGCCAAACAGTTAACATGGTATTTTCCTTGGAAATCCCCTTGAAAAGGTCCCTATAAAGCAAAGTGCCAAATTTCCCAAAAGCCTTGCCTAAAAAACCTTACCATTGGAAAGAGCTTGAAAAAATAGGCAGGTTTGCCTTTTACATCACTTTGAAATTTGACCAAATGAAGGAGTTATTCATGGTCAATGTTTTGATCAACATACAGTTCAAATGGGCATTTGGCGGGCTTGCAAAACTCCATCGGCCTTTAAAAATGATCGCCGCAGAACATGCCACATGTCAGCGGTGGAGAGTAGCCCCTCAAAGTTTCAATATTGCTGCGGAAGACACCACGTGTCGGCTTCCACCAGAGTTTCATTGCAGTTTCTTTAAGTTTCAAGGAGTGGCGCAGAAGGCACCATGTGGAGGCTTCTGAGAGCCAAAGGGAGTGACTCAAGAGCCCTGCGGATGATGCCAAGTTGTAGCACCCACCAATGTTTCTAAAAGTTTCACGGCCTCTGCCCAAGTTTTATGAGCCCCTTTTTATAAAGTTCAAAGAAGCGCAGAAGGTGCCAAGTTTCACCATGCGGGGGCAGTTTCTATGTTTCAACAGGCACGCGAAATGCACCACATGTCTCCTATGGTTGCTGTGGAAGCTGACAAGTGTCAACTTCCACAATGAGTTTCTATTTGTTTCGGTGCTAAGCTAAGGGAGGAGGTCGGCCCTTGTAATCTTTCTAAAGTGAAGTGGACCTCGCCACATGTTGGCTTCCACGTGAATCTTAAGTGGGTCTCAAAAGTTTCTATGATGTTTCTCTTCATGCTGATGGTGACAAGTGGCAGCTTCCGTTGAGGTTTCAAGAGCCCCTTTGTATGTTAAGTGTTCGCGGAGGGCACCAAGTGTCGTCATCCATGTGAGTCCCGACTGAGCCTTAACGTTTCTCACGGCAACGCAGAACTTGCCACGTGTCGCTATCCGCTAAAGTTTATAAAAAGTTTCTAAGTCGCATCGGAAGACGCCACGTACCCCTTATAGCTGCCGTGGGTTGCAACACCTATCACGAGTCGAGGCCACTTCAAACTTTTGACACAGTCTTATAAGGCATCGCGGGGCTCGACACGTGTTGGTTTCTGCCAGAGTTTCCGCTAGTCTCTATTATGTTTCTCAGAATGAAGTGGAAGATGCCAGGTGTCGGCTTCCGCACATATTTCTGACAGGGGCTTCTCAAAGGGCCTTTTGGCACCCAAATACTGATACATATACAGGCCGGACCCGACTGTATTTTTCCATAGTTTCATAATGATTCTTTGGGTCCACAACTTATATGTTTCGCATATGCAGGGGCAGAATGAGAAAAATCCTTAAGCCAATATACACACAGATGCAAGGGCTTTTCGGGAGGTTTTGTCACTTTTCAGCAGATGAAGATATTTTTTGGGGCATTCATTATGGCAGACATAGCCAGCAGCTCGCATTAATGGCAAAATATCCCACCACTGCTTCATCTCCAGTCTGTTCTCTGTCGCCTAATTGTCGAGAACTGTCAGAAGCAGCTGTTAGCATTCAATGCTAGGTTATCCTCCATCATTTCTGAGGATCAGATCGATGACGCAGCTGTTTGCATTAAAGACCCAAAATATCTCCCCTATCTGCCCCTATTCTAGATCTTTTGGCACCATTACTCCTGGCAGGTGGACGTCCCTTCAGGAAATATCTTCTAGATATAGCTCTCTGAGTGAATTCTGTACTGACTGGGGTCAAAATGTAAAATGCTATATATACATGTAAAGCTGATGTATATGTGGCTGGTAGTTCTTCTGGGCTATTCTTTGTAATGGATACTGGGCCTCTACAATCAATATAAACTAGTATTTTTGCCTCTCTTTTGTTATTTTTAGTACTGTGTCTACTTTTCTGGACCTCTCTAGAATTAATATAAGACTGTGTAATGTCCTTCCAGCTGTGAGATTAGTACCATGTCTGTTCAATTGCTACCAAACACTTTTAAATCTGGTGTATCACTTAGTTCCTTTCAGCATTTCATTTCAGTTTCCTTCTACCCCTTTTCCCCTGCAAGCGTTAGCACTAGGTTTAGATGTATTTTCTCTAAGCTTTAGGCGTAGAAAGAGGAAGCCGGCCTTCTCTGGAGGTTTAATCTCATTTATCAAGGTCCCACACTTCAAGATCATTCCCATGTTACTCTAGATTGCATGAGGTTTCACAGCTGCATGCAAAGGGTGCAAATCTGGGTGATAACAGCTTGAAGCAGAAAGCCCCATGGCTGTGAGAAATGCTTAGCTTATGGAGCTGGAAGAAAGCAGAAATAAAGCTACGGCAGCCATGGAACATCATCAGTTGCAAACAAAAAGAAATTTTGACAAGAAGGTCACCCCCAGACATTTTAGAGTGGGTGATATGGTGCTCAAATGGGATGAGCTGAGGAGTAGACTAGGGAAGCATTCCAAATTTGACAGCATGTGGAGTGGCCCCTTTCTCATTACTGAATTCAAGTTGCACAATGCATTTCAGTTGTCAAATATGAATGGAGAAAATCTGCATATCCCAGTCAATGGGATACACTTGAAAAGGTGTTTTGAGGTATAAGCACCCTGTAAATTAGTAGGTTAGACTTCTTATTTTCAATAAGTGTTGTTGCATAGTAGTTTAGATCCTTTTACTTCCCTAAGTGCTTCTGCACAGGCTACTTTGTCATTAGGAGAAAGCAGGCCTTCTTCCCTTTTTTGTGTTTTGAGAGGCAGGTCCTAGTTTCCTAGCATATTTTAAACTTGACTCTATGCCCAATGGACGCTTAAGGCCACTGATTTCATGTTTAGCAGGCAAACATCCCATAGAGGTCACCAAATTGTTGACCTATTTTTCCTCTAGCAGGAGTCAAAATATTTTAAGCAGGATCAGTCAGTATGCATATCCCCATGAAAGCCATATTTATGATCCTGAGGTCTTAACCCAATTTCAAAGTCTGAATCTTGCCTGAGGAAGCTTACCATGTGAAAGAGCTTGAAAAAGTAGGCAAGTTTGCTTTTTGCATCACCTTGATATTTGCTAAAAGGAGGAAGTTATGTGGGGTCATCATCTGGTCAAGCCATGATTTCCTAATATCGGGTCATATTTCTAAGATCGGGTGATATTTTGAACATCGGGTGATATTCCGAATATCATCCTTCCTTCCAAATATCACCCTGATGTGATGATGACGTCACCATCATAACCTGATATTCTGAATATCACCCTATCTTCCAACTATCCCCCCATCTGATAACATGACAATGACATCATGGTAACTACAGTGATAAACCAAGTCATATGCCGCTGATGTCATCCAGATCCATTACGAGGGAGGATCTTTTTCCTGTGAAGGTCATCATATTTCTGCCAACCCGATCTTTCATATCAGGGTGATATTTTAACATCGGGTGATCTTAGTTAAGATCATCTCGATATTAGTGCTCCAAAGTTTTCTAAGTATGGCCCGATCTTCCGAGGGGTCATCACATTCGAATATCGGGTGATCTTTGTTAAGATCATCCTAATGTTATGTTTTCACTTCACGATCATCTGGATCATCCTGATGCTGCTAACATCTTTTCTGCAAGGGGTGATATCCACTTATTTCACAGTTTCATGTTTTTTTGCAAGGGGTGATATTTCTAAATATCAATCATGTTCCAAAGATCCCCCCGATCTTATGATCAAGCTACAGTACAACCTAATATTTTGCGGGGGGTGATATTTTTGAATATCATCCTGCCCCAAATATCGTGATGATGTTGTCATCACCTACAGGGGGTCATATTTTCTTGACACCAGTTAGCATTTCTGGATCATCCTGATGTTCGACATGATGATGATGTCATCAGGGTGTTTGCGGACATGATCATCTGGATCATCGGCGAGACATATGAGGTCGGTAGAGCAGAAGGAGCTTCCTCCGATGCACCATTTTGTGCTGAAGAGGTTGAGTATCATCATTAGGTTTCTTCAGGAGGAGGATGATATATCCAAATATCAGGCACCTTATAAATATCACTCTTGCTTCCGAATATCACCCTACTCTAATGTGCTGATGACGTCACTCGGGTATGAGGAGGTATGTTATATGAACATCATCAGAAGGATCTTTCCTCCATGACATGCTGCTGACATCATCTAAATTTTCAAGCATTGGGGTGATATTTTATATCATGTTACTTCCATCAGGAGGATATTTCATTGCCGACAGAGGATGATGATGAGGCTCACGATGATGCCATCGGGAGAAAAATCACCAACATTATATATGCTCATGGCTTAGCTTATAATGTGATGGAAGCATCTGCTCTGGGTGCATGTGGGATAATCATGTCCTACAGAAATTTGAAAATATCATGATGATGACATTTTGGCAGGAATTCTTCAGGAAGTCTTTTTGGACCCGAATCTACATGTCGGTTGGGTGGACCTTTTTCAGCGGTGAATTTTTGAGTTGGTGAAGATATTCTTTGCATTCATTGCTGCACAGGAGGGCACAACTCACATTGAAGGCCCAAAATATCCCACAACCGCTTCATCTCCAGTCTTTTCTCCACCGCCTGATTGTCGAGAACTGTCAGAAGCAGCTGTTTGCATTCAATGCTAGGTTATCCTCCACCATTTCTGAGGATCGGATCAATGACACAACTACTTGCATTGAAGACTCATAAATATCTTCCATCTGCCCCTATTCTAGATCTTTTCGCACCATTACTCCTGGCAGGTGGACGTCCTTCCAAGGTTTTTTTTTATTACAGCTCCCTGAGTGGATTTTGTAACCGACCTAGGTTAGTTATGAGATGCTATATAAGCTAAGGCTTATGATGTAAATAGGGTTGGAAGTTTTTGGAGCATCCTGTTCTCACTATTTTCAAACAGAACTTTTCATGTTGTAACCTTGCCTTTCATTGAATATATCCAAGCTATCATCCCTTTTGCTGATTTCTCTATCTCTGTGTGAATTTGCATATGGTTGTCTGTGAATATCTCCCGTTCCTCTCAATCATCTTGCTTCTTACCTCTGTTAGAATTATATATTCTGTGCATATTTGCTTGCTGTATTTGGTTGTGTTGTGCATGCTTCAGTTTTGCAAAGGTTCTTTAGAACTGTCTGGTGCATCACCCTTCATGTTTTTAAGTATTGTTGCTTTATCTTTCATTTCAGTACATTTCTTCCCCTTTTCACCCTAAAAATACAGTAGTTTTAGGTGATACCTAGACAAGGAAGCCAGCCTTCTCCAGAGGTTTGATCTGATTTAGCAAGGTCCCACACCTAGAGATCAATCCCATTGTGTCATTGGAATGGTTGGAGTCCCATTCAAGCAGGGTGCAATTTCATGTGACAACAATGACTTAATGTTAAAATTGGTCTTTGGTGCAGGAGCACCAAGATGATCATGAAGAACCATGGTTGTTTTGTTTTGTTTCATGCTTGATCATGTTGTAATAAGGTCTTGAGGACCATTCCTATGGTTTGTAATAAGGATCATGTCCAATAATGTCATGTTTATGGTTGGGACAATTATAAGAGTCATGCATTGTAATGGGGCAGTCATACATTGTAAGCCTTTTTGGCATGTGTCAAGGAGTGTCAGGCCTTGTCAAAGGCTTGGTTATATTGTAAAGATGTTTGAAGGCATTGCCAAGTCTTAAAACAACTGATGCCTATGTTAAGATATGTAATTAGGTGCATTTAAGTCCAAAATAGGGGTAGATCGGTGGTTGTAGGTAGTTTACCAGTCTCCCACTGATCCAAACTAACCTCAAAACTATCCTCAGGGTTGTTGAAGGCCTACATAAACCTTGAACATGTTCATTTTTTGGGGAAGATGAAGTTGGAAAGAAGAAATCAATAAGAAATATACAGTTTTCTACATTTTTACTATTTATTTTGTTGTTTCTGCTTAGATTCCGTACAGGTACGACTCTGCCATGTGATCTTGTGGTACAAGGTCAATAAAGGAGTGAGTTGGGAATGTTTTAAACCTTGTTTGGGTTCTTGAAACATCTACATAACGTAGATATCTGGATTCTTCTGAGTTTGGTCTAATAAACCCTCATCTAGGGTTTCTAACAGAAAACCATGAGTTTCTCACCATTCCACTGAATCAAACCTTCCTTGATCAGTGGAATGGATAGATTGATGTTTGTTTCAATGTTCTTTGAAGGTGTTTTTGGCAGAGATTGTTCTTGGTCGAGAGTTCTTGAAATGACCTAGCAATACCATGTGTTAGGCTTGTGTAAAGGGGAACAACATAGGCCAAATTCATCACAGTCAACTGTGGAGTCACAAAACTTGTGTAATTTCCCATTTTAGCATGTGTCTAATGTGTCTAAGGTGTCCAGAGGGATCTGTGAGTCTTTGGAGGGGTAGTTGCTTTACAAAATAGGCCTAATTAACCAAGGGCTATTAGAGGACAGTTATAGGTTAGGGTAGATTGTCCAAAACAAAGTACCCCAAGTTTGTGATATGTTAGAGGGCATCAAAAAGGGTATCTTAGGATTGTCTAAGATTAAAGTTTGCAAGCCACTAGTAGAAGTTATATCAGACTGTTCCATTTTGGAGGCCTAATTGAGGCAATGTTATAGGTCTGTCAGGAGAAATAGTCCACATGCTCAAAAGGAACCCATGCCAAGTATTGGATTTCTTGTCAAACCTTGAAAGATGACCCCTCCATGTTTTTCTTAAAGAAAGTTTTGTTGGTCTAAATCATTTCACAGGAGAACCATGCTCTAGGTTTGAATGTTGTCTTGACAAACTCATTGAATCACATTGAACACCATTGGACTCTGCATCATAGTGGTATCAGAGCCATCAAAGGTTTTTTTTGTTGGTTGTGAGAAGGTTCCTTGTGTATGTCAGTAGAGGAGAGTGAAGGAGAGGCTAGCATCATGCCTCCAAAGGGGATGACCACTGAGGTGGCCAAGAAGTTTCAAGAAATGGAAGAGATGATCAAAGTGGGAGTCAAGGATACACTCAAGGTAGAATTGAAAGCCTTGAGGATTGGAAAGAGGTTAGATGAGGAGTCTGATGGAGAAGAAGAAGGGGAGGAAGAAGAAGAACCCCAAGGGTAGGTAGAAATACCTGCTAACCAAAGATATTTTCTTGAAGCCATCAAGACACTTGGTAAGGATTCATCAGAGGCTCAGATCGAGATCCCAATGTTTAGTGGGAAGATGGATGCTGAGGAGGTTATGGAGTGGATTGAGGCCTTGAATAATTATTTTGAGTACAAAGAAGTTCTTAAGAACAAGAGGGTGAAGTTTGCAAAAACTAAACTCAAGGGTGTTGCCCTTACATGGTGGAATTACACCCAAGGTGAGAGGGTGAAGAGTGGGAAGAGTATGATATCTTCTTGGAGTAGAATGGTGGAGAGAATCAAGTCTCAATTCCTACCATCAGATTATGAAGTGCAGATCTATAAGAAGATGCAAAACCTCAAGAAAAGAGATATGAATGTTTCTACTTACACTGAAGAGTTTCACAAACTTACTCTTAGATGTGGGCAGGTAGAAGATGAGAAAGGCAAAGTTACAAGATACATAAATGGTTTGAAATTTAGCATACAAGATGAGATCAGCATCTTGACCCCTGAGACAGTAGATAAGTGATTCCAAATGGCACTAAGGGCAGAAGAAAAGTTGAAGAGGAAAGGAGATCAGCAAAATAGAGGAAGAGGGGGCAAAACTTTCAGAGGTAGGGGTAGTTTTGGGGGCAGAAATCAGTCCCAAAGGAGTCAAGGGGAATCTAGTTCCCAAGAACAAAGTGGAGAATCAGGTTCAAGAGGAGGCTTTAGAGGAAGGAGACCCAATGGAAGGGGTAGGTTTGGTGGACCAGGTAGAGGTCATAATGTCTTCACAGGAAGATGTTTCAATTGCAACCAAGTAGGGCACACCATGAATAAGTGTCCTGAGAAAGCCTCAAGCTCTCATGGAGGAGAGAGATGGAACCAGTTGATCCAAGAAGAAGATTGCCAAAGTGTTAACTCTCCAATTCGAAGCGCAGCCCCAGCCCATGATGGAGAAAGCTTGATGATAAGGAGAACCATATTGAAGGTGCCTCAAACACAAGAACCCCCTCAGAGGAATACATTGTTCAAGACAACATGCAAGGCCTATGGTAAGCTATGCAAGATAATTGTTGATTCAGGTTCCACTAAAAATTTAGTTTCTATTAAGATGGTAGACAAGTTGAAATTGAAAAGACTTCCTCATGCTAGTCCCTATAAGGTGTCATGGTTGAATAAGGGGCAACAAGTCTTAGTTGATGAACAATCTTGGGTAGAGTTTGAGATAGGGGAGTATAAGGATAAGATTTTGTGTGATATAATCCCCATGGATGCTTGTCATTTGTTGTTAGGACATCCTTGGAAGTGTGATGTGCAAGCCCAACATGATGGGAAGTCAAACTCTTTTGTCATAACCAAGACTGGTAAGAAGTATAAAATGGATTCATTGCCGGATGAGAGTGTGGAGAAGAATATAGGGTCAAGTGTCATGTTGGTGAGTGGTAGAGAGTTTCTTAACACCCTTAAGGAGGAAGGAACCCAAGGGTATGCTCTGATTTTGAAGCCTAAAAATAGTCCTAATTTGCATGGTCCTAGTGAGGAAGAGGTTCCCAAGGAGGTGCAACAATTGTTAGAGAAGTATAAGGGTATCATGGTAGAGGATATGCCTAATGCATTACCACCTATGAGGGACATAAGCCATCAAATTGACTTCATTCCAGGGTCTACATTGCCAAACAAAGTAGCCTACAAGATGACACCATCACAAAATGAAGAGATTGCCAAGCAAGTACAAGAGTTGTTAGATAAGGGTTTGGTGAGAAAGAGTCTTAGCCCATGTGCTGTCCCAACAGTCCTAGCCCCTAAAAAGGATGGTAAATGGAGGTTGTGTATAGATTCTAAGGCTATTAACAAGATTACTATAAGATATAGGTTCCCTATGCCAAGGATTGAGGACCTAATGGACTATTTGGGAGGGGCTAGATACTTTTCCAAGATTGATCTTAAGAGTGGGTATCATCAAATTAGGATAAAGCAAGGAGATGAATGGAAGACTGCCTTTAAGACAAATGAGGCTCTTTATGAGTGGTTGGTGATGCCATTTGGTCTATCCAATGCCCCAAGTACTTTCATGCGTCTCATGAATGAAGTGTTGAAGGATTTCATTGGCAAATTTGTTGTGGTGTATCTTGACGATATTCTTGTGTTTAGCATGACAAAGGAAGAGCATTTGCAACATTTGGATCAGGTTTTGAAGAAGTTGCATGATGAGAAATTGATGATTAACATGGAGAAGAGTGTCTTCATGAAGGAAGAACTCACCTATCTTGGTTTTGTCATCTGCCAAGGCAATTTGAAGATGGATCCAGCAAAGGTAGAGGCTATTTTCTCATGGCCAACTCCTAAAACAGTAGGTGATGTAAAAAGTTTTCATGGTTTGGCAACATTCTATAGGAAGTTTATAAGGGGTTTTAGTCATATTTGTGCACCTATTTTGGATACCATTAAAGGGGGGCATAAATGTAAGTTTTCTTGGACAAAGGCAGCCAATGATTCTTTTGAAATTATGAAACAAAGGGTAGCACAACAGTCCATTCTTGTTTTGCCTAATTTTAATAAGTTGTTTATAGTGGAATGTGATGCTAGTAACCTTGCTATAGGCGTTGTCTTGAGTCAAGAAGGCATATCAGTTTCTTTCTTTAGTGAAAAATTGAATGATGCTGAAAGGAAGTATTCTACTTATGACTTGGAGTTGTATGCAATGGTGCAATCTTTGAAAAAATGGAGGCACTATCTTTTGCCTAAGGAATTTATTGTTTATATTGACAACCATGCACTTAATTTTTTGAATTCATAGGAGAAACTCAGTCACAGGCATATGAAATGGGTTGAACAACTCCAAGCATACACATTTTCAATCAAACACAAGAAGGGGTAGGCCAATAAAGTGGCAGATGCATTGAGTAGAAGGGTGTGTATGGTGCAAGAGATTCGGTTGCAAAGTGTGGGTATTGATGATCTCAAACATATAAACCAAGATGATGAAGATTTTAAGGAGGTACATGAAGTTTTTTCTCAATTTTTGGACTCTTATCATTCTAATTTTTCTGAGTTTTTGTTGTAGTAGGGGTTGTTGTTCAAAGGTAGCCAATTATGTGTTCCTAGGTGTTCTATGAGGGAGAACATCATAAAGGAAAAGCATTGTGGTGGTCTGGGAGGTCACTTTGGGCTGGATAAAATATTGGATTAGGTGAAAAGATTTTATTTTTGGCCTAAAATGCAATCAGATATCAAAAAATTTGTTGAGAGTTGTAGCATATGTCAAAGGGAAAAAGGTACTTCATCTAATGCTGGTCTATATCAGCCACTTCCTATTCCTAATAGGCCATGGGAGAGTATTAGCATGGATTTTGTCTTGGGTCTTCCTAGGACTGAGGTTTTGATAGCATATTTGTTGCGGTGGATAGGTTTAGTAAGATGGCTCATTTATTACCATGTAAATGCACTAATAATACTTCACAAATTGCTGGTTTATTCTTCAAGGAAATTGTTAGAATCCATGGTTTACCTCTTAACATTGTGACTGACAGGGATCCTAAGTTTGTGGGCCACTTTTGGTGTACTTTGTGGAAAATGTTGGGCACTCAATTGTCCTTCACTTCAGCCTATCACCCTCAAACTGATGGCCAAACTAAGGTGGTGAATAGGTCATTGGGAAATCTTCTTAGATGTCTTACCAAGCAGCATGGAGAAGCATGGGATATGATCATTCCTCAAGCTGAATTTGCTTACAATGACTCCACCAATAGAAGCACAGGAAGGAGTCCATTTGAGATTGTCTATAGGATTCACCCAAGAGGCATTCTTGAATTGAGAGATCTACATGGATTGGAGAGGAAGAGTGTCTCAAGGTGAAGACTGCATTGACCATGAAGGACATCCATGATAATGTAAGAGAAACTCTTCAAAAGAACAATGAGAAGTACAAGGAGAAAGCCAATGAGAGAAGGAGGGATGTGCAATACAAGGTTGGGGATTTGGTCATGGCACATTTGAAGGAAAGAATTCCAAAGGGGCAGCCACCCAAACTCCTCATGAAGAAGATAGGTCCTTGCTAGATTCTACACAAAATTGGGTCCAATGCCTATGAGATTGAGCTTCCTCAAGGCTTGGCCATATCTCCTATCTTTAATGTCTTAGATTTGTTTCCTTTCAGAGGCAGATGTGATAGTAGTAGGAGATGAGGAATGGGTTAAGGGTCTTCCACCCAATCAACCCTTGCAATTGGAATGCATCTTGGACACCAAAGTCTTGAAGAAGACTAGGAAGAAGACCTACAAGCAGTACCATGTCAAATAGAGTGGCCTACCTGCTAAGGATGCCACTTGGATGACTGAAGACAACATTTTGCAACATGGAACCACTATTGCTAATCTAGTTCCTTAAGGGACTTGAGTCTTCTTCCACCCCGGGGAGTATGGTGCAAGAGCACCAAGAGGATCATGAAGATCCATGGTTGTTTTGTTTTGTTTCATGGTTGATCATGTTGTAATAAGGTCTTGAGGACCATTCCTATGCTTTGTAATAAGGATCATGTACAATAATGTCATGTTTGTGGTTGGGACAGTCATAAGAGTCATGCATTGTAAGCCTTTTTGGCATGTGTCAAGGAGTGTCAGGCCTTGTCAAATTCTTAGTTATATTGTAAAGATGTTTGAAGGCATTGTCAAGTCTGAAAACAATCGATGCCTATGTTAAGATATGTAATTAGGTGTAGTTAAGTCCAAAAAAGGGGCAGATCGGTGGTTGTAGGTAGTTTACCAGTCTCCCACCGATCCAAACTAACCTCAAAACTATCCTCAAGGTCATTGAAGGCCTACATAAACCTTGAACATGTTCATTTTTTAGGGAAGATGAAGTTGAAAAGAAGAAATCAATAAGAAATATACAGTTTTCTGCATTTTTACTATTTCTTTCATTGTTTCTTCTTAGATTCCGTACAGGTATGACTCTGCCACGTGATCTTGTATTACAAGGTCGATAAAGGAGTGAGTTGGGAATGTTTTAAACCTTTTTTGGGTTCTTGAAACATCTACATAATGTAGATATCTGCATTCTTCTGAGTTTGGTCTGATAAACCCTCATCTAGGGTTTCTGATAGAAACCATGAGTTTCTCACCATTCCACTAAATCAAACCTTCCTTGATTAGTGGAATGGATTGATTGATGTTTGTTTCAATGTTATTTGAAGGTGTTTTTGGCAAAAGACTATTCTTGGTTGAGATTTCTTGAAATGACCTAGCACTACCATGTGCTAGGCATGTGTAAAGGGGAACATCATATGCCAAATTCATCACAATCGACTATGGAGTCACAAAACTTGTGTAATTTCCCATTTTAGCATGTGTCTAATGTGTCTAAGGTGTCCAGAGGGATCTGTGAGTCTTTGGAGGGGTAGTTGCTTTACAAAACATGCCTAATTGACTAAGGGTTGTTAGAGGATAGTTATAGGTTAGGGTATATTGTCCAAAACAAAGTACCCCAAGTTTGTGATATGTTAGAGGGCATCAAAAAGGGTATCTTAGGATTGTCTAAGATTAAAGTTTGCAAGCCACTAGTAGAAGTTATATTAGACTGTTCCATTTTGGAGGCCTAATTGAGGCTGTGTTATAGGTCTGTCAGGAGAAATAGTCCACATGCTCAAAAGGAACCCATTCCAAGTCTTGGATGTCTTGTCAAACCTTGAAAGAGGACCCCTCCATGTCTATCTTAAAGAAAGTTTTGTTGGTCTAAATCATTTCACAGGAGAACCATGCTCTAGGTTTGAATGTTGTCTTGACAAACTCATTGAATCACATTGAAGACCGTTGGGCTCTGCACCAGTCTTGGCTGACTTGGTTGTTTTCACTACTTGTGGAGATTCATCAAAGATTATGGAAGTGTGTCATGGCATGGAAGATTGCATTTGAGTCCCAACTAAGGCATAATATGATCTACATACATCTTTCCCTTAGTTAATTTTGCTTAGGTCCAGACCTATTTCTATGTATGTTTGTAATGCCAACCTTGGAGAATGTTCCAAAGGTTGATGAACGTAATGCCAACCTTAATGTACATTCCAAGGTTGATGAAATGTATAAAAGCATGTAATGTAGTTGCGAAAAAGATGTCCTAGTGTGAAAATGAAGAGATAGTGTGAAGGTGTAAGAAGAGCATAGTAGAGTTGTTATATTGTGCTTCAATGGAACTAAACTCAGGCATGAAGTAGATGTTATCAAATCAATTCACCAATCCTTGACAGTGAGCCACCCCTTGGCAGTGAGTTGATCTTGGTAGTGAGCCCTAACATTTGTAGTGAACATTTTGGGCAGTGAGCCTTTGATTTTTAGTATTGCTATAACTTATTTGTTTTTTTTGGGCTATCAGCCACTGTGGTTTTTCCCTTATAGGGTTTTCCACATAAAAATTTAGGTGTCTCATGTGTTATTGTGTTGAGCTTCTTGTTTTATGCTTTCATGGTTAATCTTAATAACAATGATTAAGAGTTTGATGTGTTGATATTCATAAGTGGTTAAAGTTTTGTGACAACTCATTCACCCCCCCTCTCAGTTGTCCTATGCATTTCAACAATTGGTATCAGAGCTAAGTTCTTGGAAGAAAGCCTAACAACTTGAGAAAGATCTAGGATGTATTTTTACAAGAAGGAAGGGCCGCAATTTGATGGAATGAATTATGCTCTCTGGAAGGTGCGAATGAAAATCCATCTCCTTTGTCTTGGTTATAGAGTTTGGAAAATGACAAAAACAAAGCATACCATGCCTGAGAATGGTCTAATAACTGAAGATGAAATCAAAGAATATGAGTTAAATATAAGAGTGAGAGATGCTTTGTTAAGTGCTTGATCTAACACTGAGTTGGTAAAGTTCATGGATTTGGAATCTGCTTATGAAGTTTGGGAAAAGCTAGAAAAATTATATGAAGGAGATGATTCTATAAAGAGCACCAAATTTTAGGGCCTGAAAGTGAAATATGAGGGTTTAAAAATGAGCTAAGATGAGAACATAACAACCTTCATGCATAAGGTTGATGAACTTGAAAATGGAATAAAAGGTATGGGAGGAACTATTGATGAGAAGGAAGTTGTAATGCAAATTCTTAGGTCATTACCTAAGTCCTACAGTCACAAGGTAGCTGCACTTGAAGAAGTAATGACTGTGCAAGGAGTCACTAAAGATCAATTGCTAGGAAAGCTTACAACTTTTGAGATGAGAGAATTTTTGGATGCTTTGCCAAAGGTTGAAACTACTTTCAAAGCAAATACTTTAGAGAAGAGAAGTACAAGGTAGAACCTAATGATGAGCTTGATGAAATTGAAGCCAACTTTGTTGACAAACTACAAAGAGGTTCTGGTAAGTTCAAAGGCAAATTACCTTTCAAATGTTTTACATGTGGTAAGGTTGGTCACTATGCTTCTAGATGTCCTGAGAGAATTGAAAGGAATAGAAAAAGATTTGAGAGTAAACCTAGGGTTTCAAAGAAATGCTACTATGTTAGAGATCTTGATGATGAAGGTGTGACATATGATGAATTTGATGATGCTAGTACTAGTGTAAATGAGTGCTTGTTTATTGCAATTAAAGAAGAACCTGTGTCTACTAATCCTGTTAGCTGTGTGATGGAAGAAAAACCAGTGGAAGAAAGTGCTTTAACTGTTCAAGTTGAGAAATATTAGGATGAATGGATTATTGATAGTGGATGCTCACATCACATGACCAGTGACAAAAGTAAGTTTGTGAGTTTGGAAAAGTATGATGGAGGACTAGTTAGGTTTGGAGATAATGCATCTGGTAAGATTTGTGGAAAAAGATCTATCTCTTTTGATGGAAAGCACAACACTAATAATGTCCTATATGTGAAGGATTAAAGCATAATCTTTTGAGTGTTGGTCAGATAAGAGACAAAGGCTATGATCTAAGATTCAAAGACAATGGATGCAAAATCATGGAAAGCTCTAGAACAGTGATTGCTATTGGTAAGAAGACTAGAGGTAACATTTATCAATTAAGAGGAACTAATGATTATTGTTTACTGGCTTAGATAGATGAGAGTTGGTTGTGGCATAGAAGGATGTGTCATATCAATTTTGACAATCTAGTGAAGATAAGCTCTGTACAAATTGTAAGAGATATGCCTAAACTTGTGAAGCCTGCCAACACCATTTCCAAGGAGTGTCAATTTTGTAAACTAACAAGAACAAGTTTCAAAACAAAAGAACAATTTTTTTTGGATTATTGGAGCTAGTACATATAGATTTGTGTGGTCCCACAAGAAGAAGAAGTTTGCAAGGTGACAGGTATTTTATGCTACTTATTGATGACTATTCTAGAATGACTTGGGTAACTTTTCTAAAAGAAAAATCTGAAGCCCTAGACAAGTTCAAAGTTTTCAAGGCAATGGTTGAGAATGAGTTAGATTTGAGGATCAAATTCTTGAGGTCTAATACAGGAGGTGAGTTCACATCAAATGAATTCAATATTTTCTGTGAAGAACAAGGGATAAAGAGACAATTGTCTTCACATAGGACTCCTCAGCAGAATGGAGTTGTTGAAAGAAAGAACAAGACAGTTCAAGAAACTGCCAGGACTATGTTAAAGGAAGCTAACCTATTGGAAGTATACTAGAGAGAAGCCATACATACTGTTGTGTACATCCTAAACAAAATTCAAGTGAAATGTAATAGCTCTAAAACTCCCTTTGAATTATGGTATGGAAGAGTTCCTATAGTGAAGTATTTCAAAGTTTTTGGAAGCAAATGTTATATCAAAAGAGATGAAGAACTAGGCAAGATTGATGCTAGATGTGATGAAGGAATTTTTCTTGGTTACTCTACCAAGAGTAAGGCTTACTAGTGCTACAATAAGAGATTGAATAAGATTATTGAGAGTGCTAATGTGAAGGTGGATGAAGGCAAGGAAAGAATATCAGACCCGAGTTTCTATGAACTGGATAAATTTGTGACTATAGTGAATGAAGAAAAAGTTGAGCAAGAAGATAGTCAGGATGAATAAGAGGCTCTGGAAAGTGTTGTTAAGACTCCTAGGTATGTAAGGATTAATCATTTTGTAGATCAGATTATAAGTGATAAAAACATAGGGGTGTTAACAAGGAAAAGAGCTACAGAAGAACAAGGGATTACTATTTTCTTTCAAAGGTTGAACCAAAAATTGTGAATGAAGTTTGCAATGATGAAAATTGGGTAAAAGCCATGGAAGAAGAACTGATGCAGATAGAGAAGAATCAAACTTGGGAATTGGTTCCTAGGCCTATTGATAAAAATATCATTGGAACTAAATGGGTTTTTAGGAACAAGTTGAATGAAAATGGAGTTGTAAGAAACAAAGCAAGGCTTGTGTGCAAAGGATATTCTCAAATTAAAGGAATAGATTTTGAAGAAACTTTTGCTCCAGTGGATACGATTGAAGTAATCAAAATATTTTTGGCATTTATAGCTCACAAAGATTTCAAAGTGTATTAGATGAATGTGAAGTCTGCATTCTTGAATGGTGAGTTGGAAGAAGTCTACATTGAGCAATCAGAAGGGTTTCAGTTATCAAAATAAGGTGATATGATGTACAAATTGAAGAAGGTATTGTTTGGACTGAAGTAAGCCCCCAGAGCCTGGTATGCAAGGTTAGACAAATATTTGTTAAAATTAAGGTTCAGTAAAGGCATCAATGGTAGCAATCTCTATTTCAAAATTAGTGATAATTAAATCCTAATTGTTGAAGTTTTTTTATGACATTATCTTTGGAGGAAATGATGGTATGTGCATGAAGTTTGTAGGAGAAATGCAAGATGAATTTGAGATGTCTATGTTTAGTGAAATGAATTTCTTTCTAGGTCTGCAAATCACTCAATCAGATAAAGAAATATTCATTTCTCAGTCTAAGTATGTGAAAGAGTTGTTGAAGAAGTTTGGGATGGAGGATTCCAAACCAGTATGTACTCCCATGGTGACTGGCTGCAAATTAAGAAAAAATGATGAATCACCTAAGATTGATCAAAAGGGGTACAGATCTATGATTGGAGGATTACTTTATCTAACTCAAAGTAGACCTAATATAATGCATGCAGCATGTCTTGTGGCAAGATTTCAAGAAGATCTTAGAGAATCACATGTGATGGTAGTCAAAAGAATCATGAGGTATTTGAAAGGCACATCAAACCATGGCTTATGGTATCCGAAGGATAATGATTTCACTCTCAGTGATTATACAGATGCAGATTGGGCCAAAGATGTTGATGATAGAAAAAGTACAAGTGGAGGTGCCTTCTTCTTGGGAAATAGATTGGTTTCATGTCTGAGCAAGAAGAAAGATTCAATCTCTTTGTCAACTACAAAAGCATAGTATATTGCAGTAGCATGTTGTTGTACTCAAGTGTTATGGATGAAGTAGACTTTGAAGGAAATAAGAGTTGTGTATGAAGATCTAATTGTAATCTTCTATGAAAATACAAGTGCTATAAACATTTCAAAGAATCTAGTGATGCACTCAAGAACAAAGCATATATCTATAAGGTATCACTTTCTGAGAGAAAAGGTGACAGAGAATGAAGTAAAGATAGAATATGTGTCCACAAAGGATGATGAAGGGGGTAAATCATAAAACACACAACAACAGAAATTGCTCATAGAAAATAGAACTTTCTTTATTTATTTGGACAACTTATTACATTACAGAAGATCAAATACAATTAGAGGAATCAACCCTCCACAGGCTACTACACATTACAGCTTCCTATCCCCAGACTCTAGAATCGTCTACCTTCTATAACCCTAAATCAGCTAGGGTTTCTATTTTCCTGCCTATTCTTGACTTTACACTTTCCCCCTTAACTCTACTATTGTCCAGGGTTCCCAAAAATGGTTATTAATAGCCTTTTTGGTGGCAAACAACCTAATTTCAAAATTTGCTTCTCCCTCCAAAAATAGGTCAACTTCTGTGAGCCATAACTTTTGATCTGGGTGTCTGATTGACAAACTGTTTTATGTGTCAGAAAGCTCATGGAGTACTCTACGTGCTAAAACTTGCTTTGCCAATTCTAGCCATTTTTAGGCTCGTACGGTGCCGTTTAGTGCCTCAAACCTAAGTTTGAATAATTTTTAGGTGTTTTTCAGGAAACAAAAACTTTAATATCTTTCAACTTGCAAATGATCTTTACGTGATTCCTTTGCCAAAGGTCTTATTTTTTAGTTATGTAACTTCCTGTAAAATTTCACTTCATTTCGTGCCCAAATGCAAACTTTCTAAAAATAGCAGTTGCTATTTTTAGTAGTTTGGAAATACTAAAAGTTCTACATCATTGTTCAAGCGATTATGGAACTAGAACCACAAATTTTAAAAAGAAATGGAAAGAACATCAACAATTTTGAAACATATCTTTTTTTGGGTGATGTAAGATTTCCCTTACACCATTGGATGCTCCTGCATTAGGCACCCAGGGTAATTTGAGAAGTGACCCTGTCACGTCTCAGATGTTTGTGTGAGGAAAACCCAAATGGTCAACCTCTACCTTAGACAACCAAGAAGAATCTTCAACAAACCTTCCTTTCATTTCACCAGATATTCTTCATACTGCCTATTTCGAGTACTTCTTCCCACACGGCTATCCAAGATCTCTTCTATCTCCTTTGTTGAAGTAGATGCTAGAATACTCCACTGTTCTTCTGTTGGTGCATCCTCTGTTCCACCTTCATGATATTCTGATAAATCAATAATGTTGAAAATAGGGGAAATATTGATCCCACTTGGCAACTCTACCTCATATGCATTTCCTGAATCATGCTTCTTCAGGATTCTGCATGGTCCAAATTTCTTCATTTTTAGCTTATTGTATGTTCCAATTGGGAACCTTTCTTTTCTCAAGTGAACCATGACTTCATCTCCTTCCTGGAACTCCTTATATCTCCTCTTTTGATCTGCCTTAGCCTTGTACTGAATATTCATCTTATTAATGTGCCTTCTCACCTCTTCATGCAAATTCTTCATGTGTTCTGCAAAGTCTTCGGCTTCAGCACTTGTCTTTTCTCCGTTGTCCAGCTTCCTTAACTTAGAAGCATTTCTTAGGCTATTACCATATACAATCTGGAATGGTGATTTACTAGTACTCCTATTGACATAATTGTTGTAAGCAAATTCCTCCTGTGGTCAAATCAAATCCCATCCCTTGGGATTATCTCCTACTAAGCATTGTAGTAGGTTACCCAAACTCCTATTCACCACTTCCATCTATCCATCAGTCTGTGGATGGTGTACAGAACTAAACTTCAAATCTGTCCTCAACTTCTTCCACAATGTCCTCCAGAAATAACCAACAAACTTGGTATCTCGATCTAAAACTATGCTCTTTGATAGACCATGTAATCTCGCTACCTCTCTGAAAAATAATTCAGCAATATGGACAGCATCATTAGTCTTCTTGCAAGGAATGAAATGTGCCATCTTCAAGAATCTATCCACCACCAAAAAAATGGAATCATGTCCTCTTTGTGTGCTTGGTAAACCAAGAACAAAATCCATACTAATATCATCCCACAGCTTCTCTGGTACAGGTAGTGGCTGATATAGACCTGTATTCTAACTTGCTCCTTTCGCCATCTGACATACTCTGCAACTTTGCATAAATTTCCTCACATCCTACTACAACTGTGTCCAATAATAATTTTCCCCAACTCCTTAATCAGGTTCTCTCTCATGGAACTCCTCAGAATGCACAACTAGCTTCATTTAAACAACATGCCATCTTGGATTATGAAATCCAATCATTTTGTCATGTCTAAAGTAACAGGTTCCAAACAAGCTTTCCAGGCCTCTACAAAATTTGGATCTTCAGGATACAAACTTTTGAGCTCATCAAACCCAACAACCTCTATGTTCATTTATGTCAACAAATTTTGCCTTCTGCTCAAGGCATCTGCAACTCTGTTGGACTTCCCACTCCTGTGCTTCAAAACAAAAGTATAGCTCTGCAAAAACTCAACCCATTTTAAATTCCTTTGGTTCAACTTTCCTTGACTATTAAGATACTGCAAAGCCTGATGATCAGTATATAAAACAAACTCTTTTGGCAACAAATAATGTCTCCATTTCTTCAAAGCCTGAACTATTGCATAAAATCATAAACATAATACTTTTTCTTGGCATCATTAAGCTTCTCACTAAAATAGGTAATGGGCTTAGTTTCTTGGCTCAAAATAGCTCCTATACCACTACCACTAGCATCACAATCTACTTGATATACCTTATTGAAATCTGGAAGTGCCAAAACAAGTTGTTCTATGACTTTCTAAGCTCTTGTTTTCTCCTTTAGTCCATCTAAACTCTTTTCTATCCCCTCTCATTGTCTCAGTTAGGGGTGCACAAATGCTACTAAAATTTCTGATAAACTTTATGTAAAAACTTGCCAAACCATGAAAAGATCGTACCTCTATGGTACTCCTTGGTGTAGGCCATTCAATGATATTCCTTACTTTTTCTGGGTCCATCTTAAGACCTTCCTCTAAGACAACAAATCCTAGGTATACCAACCCCTTCTTTGCAAAGCTACATTTCTTCAGATTGATCAACAACTTCTCCTTCCTTAGCTTCTCCAAAACGCTTCTGATATGCATCATATGCTCATCCCAAGTCTTACTAAAAATCAAAATGTCATCTAAATAAACAATAACAAAACTTCCCAAAAATTCTTTAGTACCTCGTTCATGAGCCGCATGAATGTGCTCGGTGTATTGGTTAGCCCAAATGGCATGACTAACCACTCATACAAACCTTCCTTGGTCTTGAACGCTATCTTCCACTCGTCTCCTTCTCTGATATGGATCTGGTGATACCCACTCTTTAGGTCAATCTTCGTGAAGTACTTGGCTCCACTCAAATAGTCCATTATGTCATGCATCCTAGACAATGGAAATCTATACTTGATTGTGATCTTATTGATGGCTCAAGAGTCTACACACATTCTCCACTCTCCATCTTTCTTTGGTACTAGTACTGCAGGTACCACACATGGACTTAGGCTCTCCCTTATCAGTCCCTTCCTTAACAACTCTTGAACTTGTCTGTTTAGCTCTTCACTCTCAATAAGAGTCATTCTATGGGCTGCCTTATTCGACAAACTAGCTCCTGGCATCAAATCCATTTGATGACTTATCTTCCTCACTGATGGTAAAACTTCTGGTACATTATTAGAGACAATATCTTGAAATTCTTCCAACATTTCTAAGACTTCTACTGGTACATCTTCACATTTCTCTTGACTAATCTTAGGAATCAATAACGACTCTCATGCTTCATACCCTCCAAAAATTTCCTACCATCTACCAAACAAATTCTGGCAGTACTACATACCTTTCCTTCCACCTCCTTCAAGGGCTTCAACTTATGACGAACTCCATCCTTTGTTAGGGAATACGTGTTGGCACAACCATCATGGATAGCACTCCTATCATACTACCACAGCCTCCCCAATAGCATATGACATGCATCCATTGGTATGATGTCGCACAGCACCTCATCATGGTAGTCCCCAATCTTGAACTTCACTAAACACTGCTCATTGACCAAAGCCCTATGGTCTTTCTGCAATCATGAAATCTAATATGGATGCGGATGCTTTCTTCTTGTCAACTTCAACTTATCAACCATCTCCTCTGAAACAACATTATCAGTGCTTCCACTGTCAATAATAATATCACAACACTTACCTTCATATTTGCACCTTGTGCGGAATAAACTCTTCCTCTGATTTGGTTCTTTCTCCTCATTCAACAAGGTTCTTCTAACAACTAGGGTTTCTCCCCTTTCAGCATCTTCAGAATGCTCAGACTATACATCTTCATCTACATGTGCAACTCATGCATTACCTTCAGGTCTTCTATTCATCCTTCCTTAATGTTGCGGACACTCGTATGCTCGATGCCCTTCTTCTCCACATTGGAAACAGGTTCCTCTAAAGCCTCCTCTTCCAGGTCCTTGCCCAGGTCTGCCTCTTCCTCTTCCTCTTTGCTCACCATTGTTCTGGTCACGAGGGTGGTAGGCATTATCCCCTCTCTAATTTCGACTGGTGCCAATCTCTTCATTTTTCTTTTGATCTTCATTACAGCCTCCATAAGGTCTTCCACTAGTCCTTCTACCTTGGTCTCTTCCCCTTTTCTTTCTATCGAATCTTTTATTCAGCTTCTCTTCCACCTTTAGGGAAAATGGGTATGCATCTTCTATGGTGGTCATTCTAACTAGGTTTAGCTCCTCTTGAATACTCGGCCTCAACCCATTAATGTAGTGAGCTACCTTCTCCTTGTTGGGCTCTACATGGCCTGTCCTAATAGTAATTTTTTAAAACTCTTCTATATACTCCTTAACAGACTTGTTACCTTGCTTTAGTCCTTGCAACTTCTTCAATAGCTCCATCTCATAGTCCACATGAATGAATTGCTTCTTCAGTTTCTCCACCATCCGATCCCATCTAGTGATCTTTCCTTTTCCTCTTATGTTCCTCTCTAATTGGACCTCCTTTCACCAAATACTAGCATGGCCCTACAACTTTGTTTTTGCAAACTTGACCTGATCTGGGTCCTCCACATCTTCATATTTGAAATACTCCTCCATGTCATTGATCTAATCAATAAGCTGTTCTGGATTCAAATCTCCAAAATATGTAGAAACTTTGATCCTGGGCCTCTTTCCAATCTTTGAAATGGCCCTCAATAACCTAACTTCTGCAGGATCTCCTGTAGCTTCTTGTTCTTCCTCAGATAGCTCTTCTTTAGTTTCATCCTCGCTTTCTTCTCTTATTATTGGATTAAACCCTCTTCCCAGTTCCTCTTGCAATGTATTGATTTGCCTTTGTAGGGCTCTAAAACCCTCTTCGGTCAAAACAATCCTCCCAATATAGTTTCTTCGTGGAGGCATCTTGATCTCCGTAGCAAACCCACAACCTCAGGTCCTAGTGCAAACTACCTCACAGTCGACGATCTGTCTACACACTCAGGAACCCTTGCTCTAATACCACTTGATGAAGGGGGTAAATCATAAAACACACAAAAACATAAATTGCTCATAGAAAATAGAACTTTCTTTATTGATTTGGACAACTTATTACATTACAGAAGCTCAAATACAATTAGAGGAATCAACCCTCCACAGGCTACTACACATTACAGCTTCATATCCCCAGACTCTAGAATCATCTACCTTCTGTAACCCCAAATCAGCTAGGGTTTCTATTTTCCCACCTATTCTTGACTTTACAATTTCCCCCTTAACTCTACTATTTCCTGATGTTCCCAAAAATGGTTAATAATAGCCTTTTTGGTAGCCAACAATCTAATTTCAAAATTTGCTTCTCCCTCCAAAAATAGGTCAACTTCTGGGAGACATAACTTTTGATCCAGGTGTCTGATTGATGAACCCTTTTATGCATTAGAAAGCTTGTGGAGTACTCTACGTGCTAAGAACCTACTTTGCTAGTTCCAGCCATTTTTGGGCCCGTATGGGGCTATTTAGTGCCTCAAACCTGAGTTTGAATAATTTTCAGGCATTTTTCGGGAACAGAAACTTTAATGTCTTTCAACTCTCAAATGATCTTTGCATGATTCCTTTTCCAAAGGTCTTATTTTTTAGTTATGTAACTTCCTGTAAAATTTTACTTCATTCCATGCCCAAATGCAAACTTTCTTAAAATAGTAGGTTGCTATTTTTAGTAGTTTGGCAAAATTGAAAGTTCTACATCATTATTCAAGTGATTATGGAACCAAAACCACAAATTTTGAAAATAAATGGAAAGAAATTTAATAATTTTGAAACACATCTTTTGTTGAGTGATGTAAGATTTCTCTTACACCACTGGATGCTCCTGCATCAAAGGATCAGATTGTAGATATTTTCACTAAGCCTCTGCCTAAGGATACTTTTGAGTACCTTAGAGAAAAGTTTGAGGTTATTACCCTCCTGCTCTGAACTAAGATGCATAAGAATGCATCAGTCTAGTGGTGTCCAAAGGCTCATTCTTTGATCTAGATTGATGTCTTGAGGGCTACCTATCAGGGAGGGTAGCTAGATGTTCCTGATAAAGAAAATATTGATAATAGAGAAAGTTCAATTGGATCAGAGTAGCAACATGCAAGTATGTGCCCTTTGCCATTGATATCAAAGGGGGAGAGAAATCATGTGAAAAGTTAGAGAAGAAAGAGTGTAGATAGGTAAAGATAAAGGGGGAGAAACTTGTCTTGATGGTCTTTACAGTTTTTCACATCATATGTTTCCATCAATGACAAAGGGGGAGATTGTTGCAAGTATGTGCCTAACCGGTGTTGTCATTGATGTCAACATATCAGTGTTGTCATCAGTGTCAACTATGCTCTTGTTTTGATGCTTTCTTGTAATGATTTAGATGCTTTTTATTTACCTATGTTAGTTTTGGAGATCCTGATATTGAGGATATTAAGAAAATTTGCTCCCCCAGTGGAAACAGTGTGTTGCAAAGTATCTTTGTCTACAGAAGAACAGTCCAACAGATTGATCCACATTTCTTGTAGAATGAATATCCTTATCTGTGGATTGGAAGTTATTTAGATATATGTTTGAAGATGCTATGTTCCAAGTTTGAGCCTCTGGTATGAAGATTTGAGTGAGTTATGTTCACCAGAGTAGGAACTACTTTTTCTGAGTATTCACTAGTGACAGGGAGAAAGTATTTTGCTCCGCATTCCTCCGCAGTTAAGTATTTCAGTTTGTGGTTTTGGAATCAAGTTTGTAATGATTATAAGTACCTTCAACTCCAATGGTTCATGATTTGGTGGTCCACAAGCGATCTTTTCCTTATGACAGTAACTGACAGTGATGTTCATCTGCTTCGGTTTGAAGAGTCTTCTTGATAGAGTGACTAGAGATTGTACGGTTGTTCTTGGTGATTGCATTGTGCTTGTGGATGTCTACTGATCATGTTCCTACCTTTGGATTGGTTTGCAAAGATAAATTTGGATCATGGATGAAGACTATTCTTAGATGACTTAATGTTAAAACTAGTCTTGGTTGACTTGGTTATTTTCACAACTTGTGGAGATTCATCAAAGATTATGGAAGCATGTTGGGGCATGGAAGATTACATTTGAGTCCCAGCTAAGGCATAATATGATCAGCATACATCTTTCCATTAACTAATTTTGTTTAGGTCCAGACTTATTTCTATGTATGTTTGTAATGCTGAGCTTGAAGAATGTTCCAAAGGTTGATGAATGTAATGCCGACCTTGATGTACATTCTAAGGTTGATGAATTGTATAAAAGCATGTAATTTAGTTGTGAAAAAGATGTCCTAGTGTGAAAATGAAGAGATAGTGTGAAGGTGTAAGAGGAGCAGAGAAGAGTTGTTATATTGTACTTGAATGGAACTGAACTCAGGCATGAAGTAGATGTTATCAAATCAGTTCACCAATCCTTGGCAGTGAGCCCTAACATTTGCAATGAGCATTTTGGGTAGTGAGCCTTGAGGCAGTGAGCATCTAATTTTTGGTATTGCTATAACTTATTTATTTTTGTGGGCTAACACCCACTATGATTTTTCCTTTATAGGGTTTTCCACGTAAAAATTTAGGTGTCTCATGTGTTATTGTGTTGAGCTTCCTATTTTATGCTTTCATGGTTAATCTTAATAATAGTGATTAAGAGTTTTATGTGTTGATATTCATAAGTGGTTAATGTTTTGTGACAACTGATTCACCCCCCCTCTCAGTTATCCTATGCATTTCAACATCAACATCATGGAACAATCATGGAAAATACTCATACACATGAATAGTGGTTATTTGTAGAAACATCAAAGGGGCATTCATCAATCGAGATGCACATGGAGCAACAATGGTATGCTCAATCACCAAAGGAAACTAATGGAGAGGGCATTGGTAGTACATAGACAAACTACAACAATGTATAAAAATGATAATATCCTTGTTCCACTTCATTCTAGGCATGTGCCAGAAAGGTGGCATTTCAGTGATCCAAGGTTATATGTTTTATTTGTGAACTAGAATTGAAGCTTTTTAGTGTAAGCAACATTGAACATGATGAAAAACAAAGTATATTGAGAGCACAAAATTCTATCTATAGAAGAATATCAACCTATACAAGGATGAAATGACTTCCAACAAGCAATAGGAGTGACCCTAGTCACAGTTATCAAAAGGGTCTAAGAAAAGAAGTCAAGAATGATTATTATAGTCAACATGCAACATAGAACTAAAATTGACAAGAGACAGTCAAGGATTAAAATAATGTATTTAGCCTACAAAAGATCAGGGGCCAACACAATGAGCAACCAATTTTTAAGTGAAGAGGATGATCTACAGGATGGTAAAAGGAGCCATAGATCAATCACATCCCTAGTAGATGATATGTATCAGTCATACCCTACAAAAGAGTAGTGGTAACCTTGCTAAGAAAGCACAAGAATATCCACATAGAAGTAAGGTGCTTTTAACCCATCATAAAGTACATTAAAGCAATCTTCCTTTTATTTATTTGATGTCTTTCTTCTACAAGTGCAAAAAAGAAAAGGGGTAACTTTCTAGTTTTCATGACAAGATAAAGCTCATAGAGTCCTTATCACCATGGGTAGTATGCAGTGACATATAAGGATATCATGAAATGGATGAAGGCTCCTTCACAGAGAGCATGGTATACACCAGGAGTAGCCTCATCATAAGATACAAAATAAAAACAAAACCATAATAGAGTCTTCATTGATTAATGAATAGATATAATGAACAGAGATAATGAATAGAGATTGCTTTGAAATCATTTGATCATCTAGAGCAAGATACACACAGTTTTCATGTAACCCTAGTAGGGTTTGTCGACCAAAAATAATGCCTCATATTTTTATTGATAAAATGATAGGAAAAAAGTAGGTTTTTCTTTTGCCTTATACACAGAAACCATTAGATAAAAAGGACAATTCAGTAGCTCTATATCACAAGAAACCTTCACTATTCGCCTCAAAACATATTGTTCATATTTTTCATCAAAATGAAAAGGAGTCTTTCCATAAGAGATTCCAATGTTCAAAGACTGATAATGAAGAGTGTTTTTATAAAGAGCTATCAAAGAGCCTTTTTCAACATGAACAAAAGGTATTTTATACTCTCATTCTTGGAGTTTCACATGCCACAGACAAGCTTCCAAAGAGATTCTAGTAGAGTTTCTACAAGAGGAGGACAATTCCTTTACCATTATCATGAAATAAATGGAAGGCATGGAGTAAAATGGCTAAAAAGAAATACAAATATCATTAGTATTCACACAAGCTTCAGGGGTTTTTGACAACAATATCATTCACTATGCATGAAGATAAAACATATAGGAAGGATTGAACAACAAAGGTTCCTCACCGCTTTGTTAGAGTAAGAAAGCTTCCAAAGATATATAAAGAAGGCCATTGTAACCATCTATGATAGAGTAGAAAGAAAAGGAAAGTCATCATGAAAGGAACAATATATTGTGCTTTTACATCATTAGAACACATGAAAAGAAGGTAGTGTTTATTGTATTGTGTAGACTAAAGAAAGAAAAAAGGAGCCACAACAAAATAAAAGTATTTCTTACTAGGTAAAACAACAAGAAGACTCTCTGAAGCCAAGAAATCCCTTCCACACCAGAGCTCAAACCCTAATGGTCTCGACGTAGTGTAGAGAAACATAGGAGTGGATGATGCAGGAGCATCTCACACAAGGTAGCCTCCATGAGGCATTTAAATTCATGTTTTATTTTAAATCAAGTTTTGTGTTGTAATAAGGTCTATTTGATCAATGCATGTCATTTCTGTTTGTATCTGGGTTCTTCAAGACCTAGAACCTATGTTTTTAAGTCCCAAGTAATTAGGTTGCATTTGTCAAGTTGTTAGATGGTTAGTCTCCCAGCTACTTGGAGACGGTTAGTTTTCTCCCAGCCGCTTGGAATAGGGTTGGTGTTCCTCGGGAAAAGCTTATAAACCCTAGAGAAATGAATCAAATGCATATAGATTAGATATTGTAAGCATTGTAATCAGATCAAAGTGAAGAAAAGCTGAATGTAATCGTGCATTTTGTTAAGGAGAAATTGAACTATTCTATGTTGTCAATTTGTTTTCCATTCTCTGTAATTGCAAATTGCATAGCTATAGATTTGGTTTCCTTTCTATACTTTCGTTGTTGAAAAATGTCAATGTGAAGCATTCTACTAGTGAGATTTCTATCAAAATTAGTGGAATGGCTTCGTTGTACCATATTCATTCATTTCCAGTTTTGTTTCATTGTTCAGCGATGCAGATGTTCCAGACTGAGGGTTGTGCATAGTAGACGGCCTAGCATCTCCATGTGCTAGGGTTTGACTGGAGGAGTTGGAACTGTTATCGGTGAGACAGAGGCCATCGGAAAAGCTTTCCTCACTTAGAGCGACAAGGATAGTCTGGCCAAAGAGAGGTTCAAGCAATTGAAAGAAAGTCGTGGTCTGAGGTTCATATCAGGATGACAAAGTACATCAGGTAGGTGACTTGGCGTTGTGCTGACAGTGTTGGTCTTACCAATTGAGGGTATCAGGGTGACAAGGAGTAACTTACACCAACGGAGATCCATCAAAAAGAATCGGTGTATCTGTGACTCTGAAGTAAGTCTGACTGATAGCTCAAGTCATGCCTAAGAGGGGTTAGTCCATCGGCATATCGGCCTATCTTCATAAATGTTTGCCAATGATCTAAGTCATGCTAATAACAAAAAGAGAAGGGTAGATCGCTGAGACATGAGTCAGACTCTCATCGATCAATTTTTGATTAATTTTGTGCTTTCACTGAGCACTCCCCATCATATTGGTATCAAAGATAGCGAAAGGTCTAGGCAGTTGTGTATTTTGATTTTCTGAAGGTAGATGAATCCTATTCCTGTAGTGTGTAGGCAGGTGATGATGAGGTCTGTCATGACCATTCACCAATAGAGGTTTGGCTGGAAGAGGGTGCAGAGTGAGGCCATTGCAAGAGAGAGTGGTGGTGCATCTCTAGGATCTGCTATTGGATGAGAGGAATGGGTCTGTGAAGTAGCATGTAGAATGGATAGCTGATTGAGCATTGTGTTGTAGTTGAATTGAGGATTTACATAAGTGTTGGCATTGTCTGTGAATGTTTATGTCAGACAAAGAAAGTGAAGGAGAGGCTAGCGATATGTCTCCAAAGGGGATGACCACCGAAGTGGTCAAGAAATTTCAAGAGATGGAAGAGATGATCAAAATTGGAGTTAGGGAAGCACTCTAAGAAGAATTGAAGGCAATGAAGATAGGCAAAAGGATAGAGGAAGATTCAGATGAAGAAGAGGAGAAAGAGGAAGAAGTAGAAGAACAAGAAGAGGCAAAGATACCAGCTGAGCAAAAACAATTCCTAGAAGCCATCAAGGCAATTGGCAAGGACTCTCTGGAGGCTCAGATAGATGTCCCCATGTTCAGTGGGAAGATGAATACTGAGGAAGTCATGGAGTGGATTGAGGCTCTAAACAACTACTTCAAATACAAGGAAGTTCCTGAAAGTAAGAGGGCTAAGTTTGCAAAAACTAAACTCAAAGGTGCTGCCCTTACATGGTGGAATTACACCCAAGGAGAAAGGGTAAAGAATGGGAAGAGTATGATATCTTCATGGAGCAGAATGCTGGAGAAGATCAAGTCTTAGTTCCTTCCATCTGACTATGAGGTGCAGGTTTATAGGAAAATGCAGAACCTCAAGCAAAAGGATATGGATGTGGCTACTTACACTGAGGAGTTTCACAAGTACACTCTTCATTGTGGGTACATGGAGGATGAAAAAGCCAAAGTAGAAAGGTATTTAAATGGTCTGAGGATGAATATTCAAGATGAGATAAGTTTGTTTACCCCTGAAACTGTGGAAAAATACTTTCAAGTAGCATTAAGAGTTGAAGAGAAGCTGAAGAGGAAAGGTGAGCCGCAGAGTAGAGGAAGAGGTGACAGAAATTCTAGAGGCAGTTTTGGAGGAAGAAGTCCTAACTAGAGGCCTAGTGGTGAGTCTAGCCAAGAAGGGCAAGTTGGGGACTCAAGTAGCAGAGGAGGCTACCGAGGAAGAAGGCCTAATGAAAGAGGTGGGAAAAATGGATTAGATAGAGGATCCAAGTTCTCCAACATGAGATGTTATAATTACAATCAGATGGGGCATCTAGCATACAAGTGTCTAGAGAAGGCCTCAACCTCTCATGGTAATGAGAGAAGAACCACATTGACTCAAGAGGATGCAGGGAGTGTGACATCTCCTGAAGTAAATTTGACATCAAAAGTGGGAGAAAATCTGATGATCAAGAGGATGTTGCTTAAAGCACCAGTGAAGACTGAACCATCACAGAGGAGAGCTCTTTTCAGGATCAATTACAAAAGCAAAGGTAAAATATGCAAGGTAGTCATATATTCTGGTTCAACAGATAATATGGTGTCTAGGGAAATGGTGGATAAATTAAACATAGAAAGGATTCCTCATCAAACTCCTTACAAAGCATCTTGGGTAAGTGATAGTCAATCACTTTTGCTAGATGAACAAGCATATGTTGATTTCCAGATTGAAGCATATAAGGAGAGAATTTTATGTGACATTTTTCCCATGGAGTGTTGTCACCTACTTTTAGGTAGGCCATGGCAATTTGATAGGCAAGCATTATATGATGGATATGCTAACACATACACCATCAAGAAGGATGGAAAGAATTTTGTGATGACACCATTGCAGGAGGATGCTAAAGCAAAGAAGGTAGCCAAGGTCATTTTGATGGGTAAGAAAGAGTTTGTGAAGATCAATGAAGAAGAAACAAGGATAGTTGAGGATACCTCAAGGAGTGGGGCTGCCAAAGGTCAAAGTTTGAAGGTAGTTTCAGTTTTAAATGGTGGAGATTAGATAGTGATGTCTGAAATGGATCAGATGAAGGTCAAAGAGTAGGTCTGCAAGTAGCCACAAGTTGATTGGAAAGAAGAGGATGTTATCATAGTAGGGACCATTGTTTGTCCTCTAGAGCCAACAAGAGTTGAAAGACAATCATATTCTACCATAGCAGTAGTACCAATAGTAGCGACCAAGATTTTGAATGAAGATGTTCAGGTAGTTATGATAGTAAGCAATCATGGCATACAACATCCAAGTTTGGTTGCAAGCACTCACTCATGGCAAGCTGTGAGTAGAGCCTACAATGCTAGGCATGAATTTTTGATTCCATGGAAGCAAGTTGCAATCCAGAGATCGTGGGGAAGGCACGGGGAAACAACGGATAATGGTAGTACAAGACAAAGGATCAACTCATGGGACATGAGTTCTTTTCTAGGTGGGGTGTATGATGTAGGAGCATCTCACACAAGGTGGCCTCCATGAGGCATTTAAATTCATGTTTTGTTTTAAATCAAGTTTTGTGTTGTAATAAGGTCTATTTGACCAATGCATGTCATTTCTATTTGTATCTAGGTTCTTCAAGACCTAGAACCTATGTTTGTAAGTCCCAAGTAATTAGGTTGCATTTGTCAAGTTGTTAGATAGTTGGTCTCCCAGTCGCTTGGAATAGGGTTGGTGTTCCTCAGGGCAAGCTTATAAACCCTAGAGAAATGAATCAAATGCATATAGATTAGATATTGTAAGCATTGTAATCAGATTGAAGTGAAGAAAAGATGAATGTAATCATGCATTTTGTTAAGGAGAAATTGAACTATTCTGTGTTGTTAATTAGTTTTCCATTCTCTGTAAGTGCAAATTGCATAGCTGTAGATTTATTTTCCTTTTTGTACTTTCATTGTTGAAAAATGTTGATGTGAAGCATTCCATTAGTGAGATTTCTGTCAAAATTAGTGGAATGGCTTCATTGTACCATATTTGTTTGTTTCTAGTTTTGTTTCATTATTTAGTGGTGTAGATGTTCCAGACCGAGGGTTGTGCACATTAGACGGCCTAGCATCTCCATGTGCTAGAATTTGACTAGAGGAGTTGGAGCTATTATCAATGAGACAAAGGCCATTGGAAAAGTTTTTCTTGCTTATAGTGATGAGGATAGTCTAGCCAAAGAGAGGTTTGAGCCATTGAAAGAAATTCATGGTCTGAGGTTCATATCGGGATGACAAAGTACATCGGGTAGGCGACTTGGCATTGTGCCGACCGGTGACTTGGCGTTGTGCCGACCGTGTTGGTCTTACCAATCGAGGGTATTAGGGTGACAAGGAGTAACTTACACTGACAGAGATCCATCAGAAAGAATCGATGTATCAGTGACTCCGAAGTAAGGCTGACCGATAGTTCAAGTCACGCTGAAGAGGGGTTAGTCCATCGGCATATCGACCTATCTTCATAAATGTTCGCCAATGATCTAAGTCATGCCGATAACAAAAAGAGAAGGGCAGATCATTGAGACACGAGTTAGACTCTCACCAATCAATTTTTGATCAGTTTTGTGCTTCCACTGAGTGCTCCGCATCAGTGGAATAGCAAAATCAAGATCTTTTAGGGTTTAAGGATCTTTTTTCTCTCAAAGCCCTAGTTGATGAGTTTGAGGGGTTTTTTTTGACTTATTTTAAAAGATAATCGTTTGAATAACAAAATAAGCCTGTGGGTCAACACTTAGCAATTGACAGTGCCTAATGATGCGTGAGCCCATGGAGATGTGGAGTCATAAGGTGATCATTCTTCTCTTTTGACTTTATTAAGAGTCTTTTAAAAACCTTGGAAATCAAAAGAAAATGATAAATGTTTGAAACCAGAAGGGAAAGGATATGATTAAAGTTTGAAAAAATCAGAGAATGGTTTGAAGCCTTTTCATAGGCTAAGGATAGAAAAAGACATTATTATAAACCTTGTGGATTTTTTGTGAAGTTGGAGGCGAAGGACAAGCGTAAATGGACAAATCATGTAAATCCTTTTTTCCTTTTTGCTTGAGTAGAAGCCAAAAATAATGTATCTTAAACACTTATTAAGGGTAATGTTTTATAAATTACCTTTATTTTTGTTTCATAAAACCAAGGAGATAATTACAAAACACCTATTAAGGTAAATAATGCAAAAGAATTATCCTTAATACTTGTCAAAATAAGTATTTTTGCCCTCCAAGCATGCAAAAAGAAAATAAGAGTTAAATTGAGGTGGCAAACTCATGCAGGAGGAGATTTTGTTTCTATTTTTGACTTAGAGTCAAATAGGCCTATTTTTGACAATCTTTTTGGTCAAACACCTTGAGAGGAGGAGTCAGGAGCTAAAATAGCTCAATTTGGAGTAGTTGTGGGCCCTTTTATTTAGGCATTTTCCTCTTGCTCATCCAGCAACTGGGAGTGGACTTTTCCAGCCTATTCATGCATCAATTGGAGTGTAGTTTGATTAGAGTTGATTTTCCCTTTGCTTTTGGAGACATATTTTTATATTATAGGAGAAAAAGCTTATGCTTTTTTCTTAGTTCTTGTTTTTTCTCTTGCCTTTGCACATTGCATAGACATTTTTCTGTATTGTAACTCAACATATTTTACAAGTTTTTATACAATGATAGTTTACTTTTCAATAGATTTCATAGTTATTGTAAAGTTTTCCTTCTATTTTCTAATAAAATTAGGTGTTCCTCTTCTTGAATTTAGGTGTCTTGTCTCTTTTTGAACAATCTGATAACGATTTATTGTGTTTTAAATCAAAACCTTTAAGTTTTCTATCTCATTCTATTGAAGCAAGTATACTACAGTGCAAATTTTGCCATAAGTTATAGATTGTGCGGGTGATTGTTTAACTTTTTCTAATTTGTAATAACATTTGTTTTCCTTCAACAAGAAGTAGATTGATTTCATGCCTTTTTGGATTTATGTGATAAGGTTGTTCAATTTGAGTTGTAGGAACATATATATTAAGAAATAGTTGTGAATCAAATTGCAAGTTAGGATATAATCATTGGTGCATCACCCCTTTAGATCAATTTTAGTTTTATTTAATCATCCTTCTATCTCTTTTCCATGAATTTATATCAGATCTAAGGGGCATTTAGAGGGAGTTAGCTCTTAGGAGGTTCATTCTCATTATATACAACCCACAGTTTGAGAGTAATCCAATGTTTCACGGGATTGTTAAGCTTATTGCTTGACAAGGTGCAATCCTTCGTGACAATAATTTCTTCTTAGGATGTTTGGTGATTTCATCACCCTAAGGGATGACCTCAACCATGTATACTGGTAGGGTATATCAATGGGGGAGAATAAAAATTGTACGCCAATCTAGTTGCATACTCATTGGGATAGCCTTGGGGCCCTAGGTGATTCCGGACACAAGGTGAAGTGGCTTGCTGCATCCCTTCAACAGATTAGTGTTCACAGTCTTGTGCCTCATGTACCTTTTGTATGAAGGGCACTCCCTAAAGGCTTGTACTATCCTAGCTTAAGACCTTTCAGCCATCATACCTTGTAGTGTACCACTACCAAGGAGGGGAAGATGCTCACCATACTGTTATACTTGAGATAGGCATTACCTTGGGCAAGATGAAAGTCTCCTTGGTAAGGGGGTAAGGTGGTCCATGACCTTGCTTTCCCCATCTATCCAAGCTATAGCACCAAAGGTATTAATGGGGGTGGGAATCTCAGTTCACTTTGAGTTGAGATTGACCCATGACCACTTTGTGAGATCTACATGGTATGATACTCCCACTTGACTAATGTTAGGATTGTTCATGTGCTTAGTGTGTCTTCTAGTCAAAACTTGTACAAGCCAATTTATCCAAAGTCCACCTTGAGTCAAAAATCCATTGTGTTCTCTTGTTTAATTTTTGTGCTTTCCAAGAAACATTTGACATTATTCAAGTCCAACAATTGAACCTTTGAAATCCAAAAAATTGAGCCTTTGAAATCTGAAATTTACACCAAGAATCCAAAAAATCCAAGTGTGACCAAACATCCAATCAAAGTCCAAACACTATCTGTCATTCAACACCATATACTCTCTCTTTAGTGCTATAAATTCATCTATTAGTGTCATTCTTGTAGCGCCATCTACCCATCTATGTCAGTGCCATTCCTTTCTATTTTAGTGCCATACGGCTCTATATTGGTGCTATTTGCATATCATGTCCAAAACACATCATCTGATTTGTTCCTCAATCTCTTAGCTTCATTTGACCTTAGCATTAGGATACCTTGTCAAAATCACCAAAAATACAATCATCCCTTTTTGAGTCCAACCCTTGTCCACATTTCCATTTTCAACCTTTGTCCAAATCCATCCACATCATCCCATTGGACCTTAGAGAAATATTACTTTGATATTGGGACCTTGACCATATTCCATCCATTAATCAATTGTCATATCCCAATCCTTCACTCCATTTCCATAAAGGTTTTCACAAACCCTAATTCAAATTCATTACCCTCCAGCCAACCTTAGAGAAATTTTTTTAGACCTTTGCCTTCCCTCAATTCCATCCAAATTTGGTATTTCCCCAAATATTTCACCAACCTCCATCCAGATCAAAATTCTAAATTCATTCCAACCCTAGTCTTAGTCAAATAATCCTCTTCCCCAATATCAACAAACATTATCCCAACCTTGTCAACTTCATTCAAAATATCAAATCCATTTTATCCAAACCTTATCATCAACATTAATCATTAACATCCAAAATCCAAAATCAAACCAACATCCAAAATACCCTTCAAATCAAGTTTGTGCAAAAATTAAATCTAGATCTCATCATCCTCTAATAAGACTTTTCCTACCTTAAGTTGTTTTATAAATTAGCCTTTTATAAACCCTTAGATAGATAGATTTAGGATCCTAGACAACTCCTAAGTTGGTAAACTCTAAGGCATCCCATTTTACTTGGTGGTCATTATTCTACCCTCAAGTAAAATAATCCTCTTCTCTTTTCGCTTAAGGTCATTAGTCTACCTTAGGTAAGAAGAGAACATCCTTTTGAAATCCAAAGATCTATATTTATTTGAGCACTCTTTTGATTTGATCATCCTTTCAAAACATCATCAAATTTATCCAACATCCTTAATCACCCAATCCTATCCAAAGCCACTTTCAAAATCATCTAAGGTATCCTTGGTCAATTTTCATCCAAAGTTATCGTAAGTATACTTTAATCATCAATTCCAAAATCATTATCCCCAAATTTTTCCCGAGTACCCTTTTAATCATCATCCACAAATTGTATCATAAGATCACCCCCAAAACCCATTCATCCATTTACGTTTGGTCAAAAAATCCTTTGAAATCCAACCTTAAAGATCACTCACCCAAATTCATTCTCATATCCTATCATAAATTCATTCATCCATTTACCCATTTATCCTTAAGTCTAATCATTTGAAATCCATTCTCTAAGGTCAAGCCTTCACCCACATTCACATCACCAAACCAAGTGCATCCATACTCCAAACATCATCAACCATCCTTGGGTCCAATTTTTTTCTAAGGTTAAACCTTCATCCACTTTTTCATACTTATCCATAGCTTATTCCTCATCACTCATCCACTCATCTTTTCATCCTTGGGTCCAATATTTTGAGATCAATTCTCTAAGTTCATAACCCTTACCCACCTTCAACACCAAATCAATTCACACCCAATCCATTGCATTCCCTTGACAAGGTCTCAAGCTAGGGAAAACAAGGAAATGCAACCCTTTAGAATCTATTTTGGGATGCCTAACACCAACCAAAATAATGTCCCTACAATCCAACAACAATCATCCCTTGACACCAATGCTATGAGAAATCATTTTGGAATCCAATCACAAGGCCCCCCAACTAACATCAATAATGTGAATCAAGATGTCCTAGGCTTCATGCAAGATGCTAATTCCATGGACATACTAGATAGAGTCCTAAAGTCAAATGTAAATAGATATCTTGAATTCCTCATCCAAAATGGTGCCGCCATAGCCACCTCCTCACAACCATCCTCATCTAACACTATTCCTAACACATCCCAAACTTCAAATACCACCATGTCAAATCCTATCTCCACATCAACCATATCAATCCCTATCTGTGTATCAACATCAACTATAACCACATCCATGCCCCAAATCACCGTCAATATTCCCAACAACACCATGTACACAAGTGCTTCCATAAGTGTACCCCAACTCAACACTAATTCCATAGCCTTTATAACCCAATCTTTTTGCCAACCACCCTATAACACAGTAAACACTAATCCATGCAATAACCCCTCATTTAAATTCACCTACATACAAGCCCCGATCTCTCAACCACCTATCTCGCAACCACCCATTGTGTCATCTTCCAAAAAAAATCCCAACCAACAACAAATTCCACCACACGTTATACAACAACTCCTTGCCTATCAAAAATTCCAAGCCTAACAAAACCAAAACCAAAACCCACATCAACATCAACAAATCCCTAATTTTCTCCAACAATGAATCCATCAACAACAATCACACTTACCGCAACCTCCACCAACCCAAGATTTATCTAGCATTGTGCGAACCTTGATCGAAAAGGTTGATGATAAGAAACATGGGCACAAAAGAAACCAATATTCCTTCCAAGATATTTTCCCATATTCATTTGATAGAACCATTCCCATGCCACGCTTCCCTAATAATTTCAAAACACCAAAATTTGAGAAGTACATAGGGAAAGGGGACCCTAGGGAATACCTTAGGGAGTTTTACATTGCTTGCCTAGAGGTATCATATGATGGCACATATTTGATGAGACTCTTTCCTAGAAGCCTAAGTGGTCAAGCCACTATGTGGTTTACTCATCTTCCCCCTGGCATTAAAACATTCCATGAGATTGCAGAGAAATTTGTAAATCATTTCTCTTATAACTTTGAACATGAAATATCCATGACGGACCTTTGCAACATGAAACAAAAGAATGGGGAATCCTTCATTGCCTTTCTACAAAGGTGGAGAAGCCTAGCAATCAAATTCCCTTGGCCTGTTCCTGAGAAACAATTAGTCACCATGTTTGTGACTAATTTAAATCAAGAAATGGGATTTGATTTGCAAATCCAATGTGCGTCAACCTTTGAGGAGCTTATAGACAAGGTAACCACCATCGAAAAAGCCCTCATTGCTAAGTGAGCTATAAAAATCTACAATAATGACAACAAGAACAACAAGAACAAGAACAACAAGAACAAGAACAACAAAGTTAATGGTAACAACACCAACAACAACAATTTATCCCACAAAAACACTCTTAATGAAGGTGTCACTGATGGTAGAAGTATCCAAAACATACAAATCACCACACCATCAAACCCATCCACTAGAAAAAATGTAAATATTCCTAAGGGACTACCCAAACAAAACAATGCACCCAAGAGGAGATTCACACCCTTGGGTGAACCTATCGAGGATGTTTTGAGAAATCTTGTCAAGGCAGATCTAATCACATTGCCACCCATTCACCCCTATGACAATAACCAATTTAAACCCTCTTGGTTTGATGAAAATACCTATTGTGAATATCATCATGTGAAAGGGCATAAGACATCTAACTATATGAGGTTGAAACATTACATCCAAGATCTTGTAGATAGAGGTGATATAACCATTGACGAACCTCCAAAGTAATTGCCTAATGCCAACTTAAGACCATACAAGGATCCACTTCCATATCATAACAAGAGAAAAGCCTCTTCCTTAAATAAATCCTACAACATAGTACCACCACCCTCTTATTTTGACTCCATTGTTGGTTGAATATAAGATTCTTCCAATCATATTAGTACCATCATCATTATAGCCAAGCCATCCAATTGTACCATTACCACTCATCCCAGCCGCATCTCCATCCCTCGAGCCCCTACCAATTATCAAGCCAATACATACACACCTAACAATCCTCTATCCACTCGTAAGTATAACCTCCTCAATCACCTAAGAAAGACACACCCCATTTTACCCCAGCAAAATAGGGGCCCAACATTTTTTTCTTTTGGCTTGGCTTATTTGGTTTCCTTTGTTTTTGGGCGGTATGGTAAGAATAGTCAATATCAGAAGCATGTCAGGATGTCATCCTGTGCATGTCCAGACCTCATGTTATAGGTTAGGATTTCAAACTTTGAATTTCTTTTTATAGATCTTGCCAAGTGAAAGAGCATGATAATCCAAGCAGGTTTGCTTTTTGAAGCACCCCAAAATTCATTAAAATGAGGAAGTTACAGTCAGTCAAAATGTGGTCAATAGGTCACCCAAATATTCACATTGCCATAACATCTGGATCTTAACTTAATATGCCAACCTCTAATCATGTTTGAATGTCAAATTTCAAAGGCTTAATGAGTTAGACATCATGCGTAGGGATATTAGTTAACATCCAGGTCTTAACTGAATATCTTAACTGAGAATGTCCATGTCTTGATGATGTCATGTCATCTCAATCTTACAAAGAGTCCCAAACACGCTTACATCACTTAGACATTAGAGCGTACGGATATTAACTTTGTCAATATCATGATCTTATTTTATCATCTTGATACAGATGATGTCACATCATCTCAGCCTAATGAAGAATTCTAAACTCGCTTATGTCATCCAGATATTACATAACATCCAGATCTTAACTTAGTATCCAGACATTATCCTAACATCCATATATTGATGACATCACCCTACCTCGATGTGATATAAAGGATAGATCTATGATAACATCATCAGTACATTAAGCCATAGGGATATTTTGCACTGCTATTGTCATGACACTATTTTAATATCCTTATCCAGATGATGTCATTCTATTGCATATCAATGAAGGATTTTCTTATTGATGACATCATCCAAATATTTCAACTAGATGGATATTTCACAAACCTGATGTCCAGACCTTACCTTAATATCCATGTCTTGGACTGAACCAATAACAGGATGCCACGTGTCCACATTAGCAAGGGTTGACCCAATGATAAATCTTTGGTCAAACAAGGGTTGACCCAACCTATGATGACATCATCAAGATATTCACATCTCGATATCCACATGGATATTCCTTAGTAGGATATCTACTCCAATATACCTGTGCTTTTTGCATTTAATGCAATGCAAAGGCCATAGGCATTTAAATTCAAAAGCAAGCCAAAAGACACCTATGATAGTCCTATGCAATCTTGCTAAAAGAGGATGTCAAATCTCTGCTATTCCATTAATAAGCCCTAAAATCACAAATTACGTAATTTAAAAAGGATTTTACCATCATAATCAACACAATTGTATTCAGGAGGTTAAAATTTCACTACACAAAGCTAATTGTAAACCAGAGCCAAACTAGAGAGCAAAGTTGTAGGAAACGTCATATCTAGCACACTGAGCTAACCTCATCACCTCAATTCCAGGTTAAGGAAGCACACATAGGTATGTATAAAATCTCATCCTTCTAGTTATTTCATAAAGCCATGTCATAATCATGTTGAAAGAGGGTAAATGATGGATTCTAATAGTGATTATGCATTGTCTAATTTAGTTCATAGGATTTAGGCATGTCACCTTTCTTAGAGCATGAAGAAGTAATATTATGGTAGCCCTAGACAAATATATGCAGTTGTTTGAAAATTGTATGTTTAATTTACAGGACAAAATTTATCAGCCACACATGAATAAGTGGGATACAGAATTTAAACCAGTCATGTTCCCTAGAGCATGTAGTGTTTAGAACAAGCTAGGTAATTAGGAACATACACATTTGGGTAATATTGATATTGAAGCATCCAGATCTACAATTGATGCTGGAGAGGAAAATCCCATCCTGAGCAACATAGTAACATCAGGGATGTATCATGCAGTTGGATTCCCCTATGCTAGAGAAGCTTTCTAGCTTATGGTCAAGTGTGCACAAAATTATGACATCACCACAAGGAAGATGGAGAAACAAGAAAGGATTTATGTAGATCTATCTATGGATGGCATCACTAAGGTATTCAAGTTGCCAGTATCCCAACCCACCTATGTGCTAGACCTAGAGGCACTAGCAAAAGAATTCGATGCCAATCGAATGAGCTGCATGAAGGTAATCTACCAGGGGTGGAGAAGTCTGTATAACAAAGCCAAGGCTATAGCTAAAATGACACAACATTTATATAAATGTGATTTCAATGAAGATGTCGAGTACATGATGTTCATGCTCAACAAGATGAAGGGCCTGGTAAATTGTAGTACTTTCAAGATGTGGATGTTTAGACTAATCAGAATGGTCATTGAGCCATAGGATGATACAATAGTCCAATGGGCCAAAATTGTTAGTGATACAATACATGACCAGATGGCCAAATGGAAGGAAGGTAAGGGCACACTCTTTAGGATGACCTCTTACCTAGTATACACTTGTGCAACAAAAGGAACATTTGATGGATTACAAACTATGGGAAAGATGGGTAACCTACCACATGAGAAGACTCACTGGGATCATTATCCCTACCTGGAAAGGAGGCTATCAATTCAAGATTACAAAATTGTTAATGATTTATTCACAATGTACATAGTTAGGCTCATGGAGGAAGATAGAACAAAAAGGTTTTCAGTAGGGGCTAGAGAAGCAATCAGTACATATGGGTTCTGGTTCATCCAAGATAAAACATATTCTTATATCTGAATGGAGGGTTTGAGTGGAAAACATTATATGCTACCCAAGTATCCTTCAGACAAGGTAGTGTTGATGTAAATGATGAGATGATAGTTTCCCATATTTGAAGTATCGAAGAATAAAGAGGGGAGACCATATAGAAAATTTCCAATTGACATCAACTAGTTCCTTGTAGGAGCTATGGACAATGCAAGGAAGGCTGAGGTAGCTATGAAAAGTTTGAACTTGAAGTTTTTTCCTCTAGCTAGAGATTATGATCCTTAGCATAGGATTGAGCAAAGATTGAATAAGAAGTATAAAAATAGTGTGCACCTCAAAGATTATTGAGTTGATTGTGATGATGAGCATGAGGTGAGGAGGAGAGAGTATCAAAGATTAACATTAGATCAAATGAGGACTATAGGGCAACCTGAAGTGCCTCCATAAATCAAGAAGGATGATGATGATCTCATGGACCTTGAATACAAGGGGAAGAAGATATACAATGATACCATCTCTTCCCCAGATTTAACACAAAAGGATGAAACATCAATAGATGTCCTCACTGCCAAAGTCATGGCTAGGACAAATAATTGGGTGGCCAAGATGGTCAATGAGTTGAAAGAAAAGGGCATTGTTGTCACATATGACAAAAATAAGAAAATGAAAGAAAGAGAGGAACCTGGGTTTGATGATTTTCTAATAAAGAAAAGACAGGTCCTTAGGACTAAGGCATCAGAACCGAGTTCATAAGGAGTTGTAGAGAAGCTTACAACTAAGGTGGTTTTATTGGTGTATGCACCATCCTCACCTCCTAAGGGCCAATCACAAGTAGCCATTCCTATATCGATTCCTCAAATATCAACTACACAAGAGGAGATGTTGGAAGATCTAGAGCAAAGTCCAATGAGGAATATTGCAAGGGAAGGGGATAGTGATGATGAAGAAGATTAGGTGCCCATTGAGACATTAAAGAAGAAGAGAAGTGATGTACTACAAGGGGTTAAAGTACCTAGGTATTCAAGATATCAAAGCCCAAGTATGAGAGAGGCCATTTCATGATCACCAATAGTAGCATCAGGATCAATGGATCCATCATTGAATATAGTTAAGGAGTTACAACATGATGTGTTGGTGGAGACAATTGTCAAGGTTAAAACTAAAATTGCACAAGAGGTCAAGAGCCAAATGACAGAGAAGGAAGCAACCAAGGATCTTCCATTGAGTGATACAATTAATCTCATAGAAGATGATGTAGTCAAAGATATCACTAACCATCCTATTAAGACTATGCTACAACATATAGAATCTATACAAAAAGCTGGTGCTACCAAGTCACATTATGAGGAAATGCAAAGAGAAAGATCCCTTGAAGTAGAGGCCTAGATGGGACACTGGATACTTTGATTGAGAATGTGACTAGCTCAACAGCAATGGATTTGACTTATCTACCTATGGGAAAAGAAAACCAAGAAGAGGTTATTAAAGATGGCCAAATACAGGAAGAAAATGTTCAAATGGGAGTTGATAACAGGAGTGGTGATGTGCAAATAGAAGGAGCACATCCAGATATCTAGGGAGATGAAAATAAACAAGAACATCAAGATACTTTGATGAAGGAGTCTGAGGAGGAACCTATATCAGAATCAATCTTGGATACAGGGGGTAAGGTTGATGAGGGTGATAATGGGCAACAATAGAAAAAACCCCATCAAGATGATCAAGCACAAAAGCCTAAAAATGTTCAAACAAAAGAATAAATGCATGAATAGCAAATTGAGGATATGCCTCAGGATGGTGCTAATCATGATAAAGAAGAGGGTATGTTACATATATATCAACCCTTACCAGGACAAGAGAAGGTTCAAGATAAGGATGAACAAGAAGAGAACCCAAGGGTCACATCATCACAACAAGATTAGGATGAAAGGAAGCTAGAAAATGTACATGATCATGTTGGTGATGAAGGAGTCCATAAAGATAAGGGGATACAAGATGCTCAAATCGAGCAACCAAATCAAGGAGGATCACAATTAGCTAGATTATCATTGGTTTCCTTAGAGGTAGGCCATTCACAAGAGCAACAGGTACCTTTTGATTTTAAATCTTTATTCACTCTTGATCTAGCTAAGTCTAAAAGGAGAGCTAGAGTAGTCTCCACAATAAAAAGAGACCCTAAAATAGGAAAACAAACAACTCAAGTTGTTGTTCCCATGGTAGAAAAGGCTAAAGAAGAAATAAGGCTAGAGGAATTGCAAGTGACACAAATTGACTTAGGTCATGTCACTATAGAACAAGAAATTTAGGAACATATTGAGAATACTGAGGCTGTAGTGTCCAAAATAAAGAAACTCAAAGCCAGGAATAAAGAGTTGAAAGAGCAAAATGCTCAATTGAAACAATTTATATAGGGATGGGTGAAGCCAAATAACCCAACATCCATCCTGCAAGCTACATAAAGGCTTGATGCTCCACCATTAATTAGTGAGGAAGAAATAGCTAGTCTAGATATACCGAAGCATCATGCTCATGTCATGAACAAGTGGTTCATGAGATTTAAGACATCTGGAGAGAAGGTAATAAGGGCTTCCAAGTCTAATTGGGACACATTGTCCAATTTATAAGAGAACAATGATTCTTTGAAGAGTGAATTCACTCAGAGAATGAAGCAGTGTAATTATGCATTGGGTAGAATCAAAGAAGCTAAGGGAATGATAGATGAAGAACTACTAAGAAATAAGATTGTTACTAATATGACCCTTCCTCTACTAGACACTTGGGTTACAGAGTTGCAGTTTGAACAAGAGGTGTTGAAGACCAGCATGACTAGAGTTAGAGAGATGTGGATCAAGATCCATGATTTTCTATTTGAAGAAATGAAAGTGTTGGAGGAATTGTTAGAAGATGCTGTTGAAGAAGAAGATATGCCAGAGATGGATAAGGCTATCCAGACATTCAAGGATAAATTCAAAGAAGTAGCAGAAGATCCTGTGAAGTCTTTTATCGAAAATGTCATGGATGAGATGTCAGAGTTGAATGTGAAGGTAAAGGCATATAACAAAGAAGTAGAAAATAGAGAATCAATGATGAAATCCTTATATGAATAGATCGTAGCATTGAAATATTCTAAGACAAGAGCTCAAGCCATCAACAAGCAACAGATAGATTAGATGGTGCAAGCATGTGATTATCAAAAGAAGGTGGATATAGGAATGCTTATACATGAGGGGCTAGATATGTCTTAGTAAGAATCACTTCAAGATCACTTTTATAGAAGGAGAAGTGAAGAGGTCATATTGACCAAATCCAAAGTCAAAGGATATTCATTCATGTCTTATAGATGGTCGCCAACTAGAAACTTGTGGCACATGTTTTGTATTTTGACATGGTCAAAGCAATGTAAACTGTTGATCATAATAGATAAATCCTTATCCTAGGATCTTTTGTAATTGATTCTCATCCTTGTTCTATAAAAGGATGGAGAATCTTAGTTGTACATTATTAGAAGATTAATTGAGATTGGATTGTTGAATGTCATGACCAATTCTCAAGGTCAATTGTAAATGTATATTCCTTTTGCATACTTAATGAAGATGAATACTTGTGATTACAAATTATCATAAATATTGCATAATATGTGGATGATATCTTGATATTCCTTTGATTTGTTGCATCCCTTGGAGTATATTTCAGTCTGTGAATGTTGTTATTATCCTTTCCTCTGAAGATTTGCATCAATCATATGTAGCTGTAGAATGACCTAGTGAAAATATGGTTTGATTTTGTTCTCTTTTGTGAAAGTATCAAGGATATATGTGGATTAGTGACTAAAATTTACTCATTTTAGTAAAGTTAGATACATTTAGTTAAATTTCTTTAAATTTCATTGAATCACCATCATGTTAACTACAAAATATAGAAAATGACAAGTAGAACACAGAATATGCACACATCCATGAATATATGAAGATCATAGGCATATTTACACAAAGTGCACATAAATTAGCAAATATCATGCGAATGAATACAAATAGTGATAAGAATCATAGAAATACATGCTTGTAGGCACATTATTTGAAGGAATTTATAGTGCAAAAGTAAAATTAAGCAAAGGTTAATTCAAAGTTGTCTAAATTAGAGATAGTTTCAGAAGAACTAATCAAGATAATCATAAATCATCTTAACCAGAGTGACAAACAAAATAATTGATCAAACTTATCATAAATATCTACATCATATGATTAAATACTATAGGATTTGATATCATTTGCTGAGCATTTACAGAAAATAGGGAAAATAGATTAATATTTGCATATCAGGATACAAGTAATTCAAGATTAAGTGTAAGGCCCTGAATGGAAAAAAGAAACACACGTCAACCTATGAGTAACATCAGATCATTATGAACTAATGTACAGAGACTTGGGATCATAACTTCATTTTGATTTTATCGTATCTTTCAAGATAAATAATGGTTGTTGTGTAACTTTTATTTTTTGTTGTTATGACTAACATCATCATCAATAGGTTTTTAGCACTAGAAGGAGGGCCCCATTAGTAAATTTATCTAAAGGATTTATCACTTGGACATCATTTCCCACAATCAGGTGAGAAGGTATTTTCAAATTTCTTAAGAATACATTAAATCCTAACTATTTACACAAAGATTCCATCTATCTTTGATAATTTAAGGAATTTGTCTACAAATATCCCATCCTTATCAACAGTCATCCCGACCTTTATAGATAGTTTTCTAGAACTCCCAAATTTAAGTCAATATTTGCATTTTATGCAAATATCTTGCAAATATCTTGTCATTTTGGACATTTGTTCATAAATATCCAGTCCAGAGAAGTAACTTTCCGCATCTTTAGAAAGATTGTGCCAAAATATGCAAAGTTCCTCTAGGATTGTGAAGCACTAGCTCACAGACCTAATACCAGGTCATGATCCACTGGACCTTTAGAAGAATTGTCATTTTTGGACTTGGACCCCCTACCACGAATATCCATCACAATTCTTGTTTAAATTCACTAAATTCTCCAGTAATAGCTGTTGTGATACCTCCAACACCACCTGACATGATGTTCTTCACCATTGCATCACCACTGATCTTTGCATCTTATAATCCTTTGCCAAAGAATCTAGACAAGATTTGTCTAAAATATCATCCATATCAAGATGCTGATGATCACATCCAGAGTTATAAGGAGGCCTGTTTTAGGGATAGGATACAATATGAAGATGTTGTATGTAAGTTATTTCCTTATTCACTAGGAGAGGAGGCATACAACTAGTACATCAACCTTCCTTAGTCTTCTATTGCTACTTCTTTAATATCATCCTTAACTGAGCTGATACTTCTTTAATATCCCTCGGTCTAATTATAAGTTATCAGATGAGGATAGAGGAAGTCATCTGACTCAATTTAAGGAAATCATGTCTAAACAAATTCAAAGGCAAATCCTGTAGGGAATTCCTTCACATCATGCACTAATTGAAGGATGGTACAGGCTTCATGAGGCCCCACATTCAAAGACAACTTGTGCTAGGTGTCTCCATATACTAGATAAAGAAGAGCAGAAGTGCTCATGGAACAAGCTACCTAAGACCAAGGATATTCCTGAAGATGCAAACAAAAAAGTTGTAATATCTCTTGCTGATAGAGGTGATAACCTCAAAGTGATGGAAAGAGAGGATGCTCAACATGATGATGTTAAGAAAAAATAGAAGGATCTTCCAATCCCATTAAAACACTCAGATGTGGTAGTAAAAGATAAACCATAGAAGATTAAATGGATATCTATAGGTGCAGCTGCAAAAGCTAAGAAGAAAAGAGAAGGTCTTGATAAGCCCTTAATTGAAGACAAACCTTGGATCCTAAGATTTGATGGCTACAAGTCAAAACAAGGAGCTAGTGTAGGTGTTGACTTAATTAACCCATTAGGAAAGTCATTTCTAGTAGCATACAGGTTACAATTCCCCTATACCAACAATGTGGCTGATTATGAAACCCTGATATATGATTTGTTGTTTGCTTTGAAGAAACAAGTTAAGGTTCTGCATATCTATGGAGACTCAAAACTAGTGGTTAAGCAAGCCAGAAATATATATGCATCCAACTACAAGAAACTATCAAGTTATAGACATAGGGTCTAGGACCTGATAGAAATCTTTGATGCTTTCAATATCATGCATGTCCCTAGAGAGATTGATCACAAAGCAAATGCATTAGAATATGCTGCTAGCACATTAGAACCTTTATCCATATCGGGGATGAAGAGGTTCTTTGTAGAGTTGGTATCAACACCATCTATTCCTGATAATATCACCAATTTTCAGGTGTTTGATGATGACCAGCACATTCTGGACTTCATTGCAAACAAAGACATATTTGAAGCCCAGATAGTAGATGGGAAAAACCTAGAAGACCATATCTGGGATGAAGAAGACATAATAGACTTACCCAATAATAAAATCCCTAAAGGTATGATTGAACTAGAGAGAGCCTTTGATCTAGATCATATGATTAAACATAAATATCTCCCCAAAACATATGGAGGAGAGTATGCACCTATCAACATAGGACAAGGTGATGATAAGAGAAATGTCTTTATTGGAAAGGTCTATTCTAAAGAAGAAAGAGCAGGGATATCTTAGGCCCTGAAAGACTATATTCACATCATTACATGGACATATGGTGAATTGAAAACATATGACACATCCATTATAACCCATACAAATTAATACCTTTGAAACTTGATACAAAGCCCTTTAGGCAAAAATAGAGAATAGTTAACACTTTACTTGAATCACTCATTTTTGAAGAGGTCAAGAAGTTGCTTGCTCCTAGAATCATATTTCGAGTCAGGCATTTAACCTGGGTTACCAACCTGGTTCCTGTCAGGAAGAAGAATGGGGACATACACATATGTGTGGACTTAAAAAAACTAAATAGAGCATCAAAGAAGGACAATTATCCTTTGCCTTCTCTTGATGAGGTTCTCTAGATGGTAAATGGAGAAAGAATGATGTCTTTTTGGATGGTTTCTTAGGATATAACTAGGTGATGGTGGATAAGATAGATAGATTGAAGATAGCATTCACCACCAAATGGGCGATTTTTGCTTACAGATGCATGCCATTCGACCTGATCAATGCTGGAGCCACTTTCCAACATGATATGGATATAGCATTTAGAGGGTTGGTTGGTCAATGCTGAAATGTCCCCAATCTAATTTTCATTAAAACCCCACAAAATCCAAAAGTGACTTTGCATTAACAACACAACTATGCATCACAATTTCTAGAAACTAGTGACTAGTTTGCACAATAAACCATCCAAAATATTTCAACACAACTCCAAACCAATTTTATTATTATTTTATGATGGAAACACATATGTGTAGGTCTGATACATAATATTTACCAAGCAGCAAACTATCACAACAAATCCGTAATTTCAGCCACAACCCATTAAGCAAAATGCTGAAATATACATAAAATAACTCACTACAAAGCTTCACAACTCTTGGATTCACACCCAGAACTAATATGGCTATAGAACAACACTGTAGATAATGTATTATAGCAGCACACATAGCAAACCAAACCCCATACAACAGAAAATGTGAATAGCAACACAAACAACTCCTAAACACACTACGAAATCCTACAACAACACAAGAACATTGTTCTACTGAATCTTGTCTGCACAAATGCAATATCTGAGATAAGGTTTCTGTATCAACCCAAGAACACCACCTTCAGGTTGCTCGAAACTCATGTCCACCAGCCACAAGCTTCGTCTTCAATGGTTTCCTTGTCCACTGAAGCTACACAAGCATCTGCTTTGCAAGAAAGAGTGAGAAAATGTCATTAGCCTCCCAAAATGAAATGTTACATTATTTTATGATGTGAGAGACCATCTTGGAAGTTACAACTCCCATATGCCACTTGGATGCTTCAAACAATGCCCACCGTCCACTTGTCAAAGGTGCAGTCCCTATTTTTAGCAAATCTCTTCACAAATCTGCCCCAAATCTCCATAAAATATTCCCTCTCAAATCGAAATGCCCAAAGGGAATATTTGAGCTCTAAATAAATTTTATTTAATATTTATTTGTCCTTTAATATTTGAAAATGCATTGAAACAAACATAATATTAAATAATTAATTTCCCTCCAAGCTGCCATGTAAAGTGACTTACAATTTTTGGATAGGAGGGACTTACTAAAAATAGAAAATGTTATTTTTGGAAAGGGGACATGACAAGTCCTCCCAAAATTTGTTTGTCCTCAAGCAATGGAGATTAGGATGCTCAAGTATCTCAGGTCCCTCCCATGATGCATCCTCAATTGGCAAGTTCTTCCATTTGATCAAATATTTTGTGATGCACCTATTCTGAGTTTCTTCTCCCTTGTTACCAGCACTCTTTCTGGAATCAGAATTAATTTCCCTTGATCATCCAATGGTGGTAAATCATGTGAAGTAACAACTTGTTGTCCTACCACTTTCTTCAAGCATGAAACATGGAAAACATTATGAATTTTACTACCTGAAGGAAGCTCCAACTCATAGGCCACTTCTTCGATCTTTCAGATGATTTTGTATGGACCATAGTACTTGGGCTTGAGTTTCTTAGCCCCATTCTTCTTCAATGTACTCTATTTATATGGCTGCAATCTCACAAAGACCAAGTCCCCAACCTCAAATACTCTCTCTGTCCTCTTCCTATCTGCATAAATTTTTTGCTGATTTTGTGTTTGTTGTAAGTTATCCTTAAGTGACCTCAAAATCTCCTAACTTTGATTTATTAGATCACTTGCTGCTGGTACACGACTATCTAAAATAGTAAATCAGCAAAGGAAAGTGCAGCATACCCATAAAGAACTCGAAAAGGAGTCATACCTATAGACATATGAAAAGAAGTGTTGTAACAATATTCCCCTAGATGCAACCATTTCACCCAAGCATGTTGCTGATCTGAAACATAATTTCTTAGGTATCCCTCTATCCACTTGTTCACTATTTTAGTTTGTCCATCAGTTTGTGGATGGTATCTTTTGCTGGGCGCAAGTTCAGTACCTATTAAGTGAAAGAGCTCCTTCCAAAAAGAGCTAAGAAATCTGCTATCTCTATCACTAACTATGTTTTTGGGTAGCCCATGTAATCTAAAAACTTCTCTAAAAAATAATTTTGCTACTTGTGGTGCTTTAAATTCAGCTGTAATAGGGAAGAAATGAGCATATTTTGTCAATCTATCTACCACCACATAAATACAATCCTTACCTTGCCACTTGGGTAAACCTACAATGAAATCCATGGAGATGCTCTCCCATTTCTGTTCGAGTATGGGTAGTGGTTGTAGAAGCCCTGCAGGATAAAGTTGTTCACTCTTATTCTGCTGACATACCATGCACTCCTTAATGTGGCTATGCACATCCTCCTTTAGCTCTTTCCAATAAAATCTCTCATGGATCTACCTATAAGTCTTGTAATACCCTTGATGACCCGCAAGCGGTGTATCATGAAAGGCGCTTAGGATCTTCTCTTTAACCTTGGATTCAGGCACCAAATAGATCCAATTTTTGTAATAGAGCAGCCCATCCATCACCACATACCTATGATCCTCGACCAACTCATCCAAGATGTTAGTAGAAAAGGGGTTTTTTGCATACTCAGTAATGATGGACATCTTCCAAGCAGCTGAAATAGTTGACAAAGAGCATAAAGTAGGCTTCCTAGAAAGTGCATCTACCACCACATTATTCTTCCCTTTCATATACTCAATCTCAAAATCATATGCTTGTAATTTACTTACCCACTTCTATTGGCAATCATTCAAGTTCTTTTGCTCCATAAAGAACTTGAGACTATTATGATCTATCTTTACTATAAACTTCCCATAGACTAGGTACTGTCTAAACTTTTCTAGTGCATGCATTATTGCCAACATTTCTTTATCATAAATAGAGTATCCTCTTTCTAACTTGCTCAATTTTTTGCTCTCAAAAGCTATGGGATGTTTATTCTGAGTGAGGACAGCCCCTACACTGTCCCCTGATGCATCACATTCTACTACGAATGGAAGAGAAAAATCTGGAATTGCAAGCACAAAGCAATAGCTCATTACCTCTTTGAACTTATCAAAAGTTTGTTGTGATTCTTTTGTCCACATGAATGCTCCTTTCTTTGTCAAATTAGTTAATGGAACAAATTGTGAAAAACCTTTCACAAACCTTCTATAGTAACAACATAGTCTGAAAAAACCCTTTAGCTATGTGAGATTGGTAGGTGGTGGCCAATCTAGGATAGCTTGAATTTTTTTCTGATCTTCCTTGACTCCTTCAACACTTATGACATACCCCAGATATAAAATTTCAGTCAGCCCAAACTCACATTTGGACATTTTGGCATAGAAAGATTGCTGTTCTAAAATCCCCAAAGTTGTATCTAGGTGCTCCAAATGTTCTTTCCATGTTTTGTTGTATATAAAAATATCATCAAAAAAGACTAGCACGAATTTTTGGAGTTGCTTACTGAATATCTGGTTCATGCAAGATTGGAAAGTACTTGGAGCATTGGTGAGGCCAAAGGGCATGACTAAGAAATCAAAGTGCCCGTAGTGACACCTAAAAGCTGTCTTTTCTATATCTTTCTCCCTCATGTGAATCTGGTGGTATCCTGACCTTAAGTCAATCTTTGAAAAATAAACTGCTCCATGTAACTCATCTATGAGTTCATCTATTCTTGGAATGGGGTATCTATTCTTGATTGTTTTCTTGTTTAATGCTCTATAATCTATACACATCCTAAGAGTGCCATCTTTCTTTTTCACAAGCACCACTGATGAAGCAAATGGGCTAGAACTAGGCCTGATGAAACCCATATCCAAGAGCTCTCTAATAATATTCTCTATCTCCTCCTTATAACCTCGTGGGTTTCTATAAGGAGTTGTAATAACAGGTTTTGCACCCTATTCCAACTCAACCACATGTTGAAATCCTCTATCTCGAGGTAAACCTAGAGGTGGATCATTGAAAACAATACTATGCTTATCCAAAATTTCTTGAATCTCAAAATAAAATTTACCTTTTTCTTGTGGGGAACTCGAAGGATGTATCAAGCATGTTGCAGCCCAAGCTACTTGCCCTTGCCTAAAAGTCCTCTCCATCTTCTTCGCAGTTACTACTCTTGGTGCTCCACTTGAAAGGCCTCTTAAAACAATTTATTTTCCATCTGAATGGAATTTGAATTCCATAGTTTGGTAGTTTTGGTAATAACCTCCAATGGAGTGCAGCCATTCCACACCCAACACCACATATGTTTCACCAATACCCGCCACATAGAAATCATCAATTAGATTATAATCTCCCATAATAATGTTGAGTTGCCGAATCACTTTCTTGCAAGGCATTGTAAAACCATCAGTAACTATGACATTAAATCCTTCAAACTCCTCAGTTTTCAATCCCCTCTTCATCACATATCCTTCATCAATGAAATTGTGGGTAGCCTCACTATCAATCAACATAGTCATCCTTTGTCCTGCTAGGAGTCCTCGAACTCAGAATGGATGGTATCTAGGGGCTCCTAATAGGGCTGCCAATGAACCCTCTTTGTTGTTTTCAACTTCTACTCCTTCAAAATTAGGGTCTATAGAGTCATGAAATTCTTCATTCTCCTTAGACTCAGGGTCTGAAGATACTTCAATGAAATGTACCTTTCCCTTACCAAGGCATCGATGGCTAGGGTCCCATGGGTCTTTGCAATGGAAGTAAAGGTTCCTCCTCCTAAGCTCCTTCTTGTCATTGAGGTCTATCTTCTTAGGGGCTACAGGTGGTACATGTGATGCAATATTTTGTATAGAGGTTGGGAAAGTCTTCTTTTGGAAACCACTCTTTTGCTGTCCTGAAAAGAATCCCTTAGACGGTTGTGCCAAGCTCTTCTTGGGAAAAGTGGGTTCAAGCTGTAAGCTTCTTCTAATTGCTTCTTGGAGTTTGGTAGGTGAAAAGGCTTTGATAAGCCTCCTAAAGGATCTTCAAGTCCTTCCAAGAAGAGGTAAACAATCCTTTTTTTTATATGTTAGGCACCATAACAGAAATTTTCTGAAACTCATCCACATACTCACTCACCGTAGTCTTCTATTTAATCTTCGAAAGTTCTTTGAAATACTCTTCTTCATCTTTGAGTTCAAAGTGGTCTAATAGCCTTTGGCTGAAATATGCAAATGTATTCACCTGATTGTGATCTTGAGTAATGGTCCCATGATACCACCACTCATAAGCATTACCTTCCAGATGTAGAATTGCAAACTGAATAGCATCTTTCTCAGTCATAGGATTGAGGGTGAGGTATGTTTGTAGTTTTTGTAACCATGCTCTGGCTGAGATTTTATTAACCTAAAGATCCCTACCCTATAGTTTGCACAAGAGTACCTAGGCATTGATAACAAACAAGAGGTCAAGTTACTACAACTAATGTACTTAGAAGAAAAATGAGATAAGGCAATTGATCAATTTTCAAAGAATTAAGCTATAGTCAAGCATTGGTTTGACAAAAGAGCTAGGGTAAAAGCATTTCAAATCTAAAACTTAGTCTTATCATGGGATAAAGTCCACGAAAGGAAAGGTGATCACGGGAAATTCAACAAACTCTGGATTGGCCCTTTCCAAATATAAAAAATCTTAGGTGATAACACCTACAAGCTCAAAACTTTAACAGGTGAGAATGTTCCATTGACAGTCAATGGATAATTCCTCAAACATTACATTCAGGCCTAGGTAAGTCATATCAGGATGATGTATCATATGTACATATTGTATAGTTGTGTGTACAATTTGCTTTGTGTGTTGTTGAGCTCCTATTTTGGTCAGGCAAGATAGTGCACCTTTCCCCTTTAGAAAATTAGTAAAATTGTCAGAATTGAAGAAATGAATATAAATTCTTAAATAGGTTGTAACTCATGTCAATTTAAGTACCTCTGATCATGTCTGTGATATCTTATTCATCAGTGATAACTCTTTTATTTTAGGAGATCCTCACAGAATACACCTAACAACCTTGGATTTGTTGAACATGCTAGTCTAGTGTTAAGTAAAAATCTGAAGGTTTGCTCTTTCTACCATTGCAATTCTCAACCTAAACAAGAAGTGTCCATACCTTGTAAATGTGCTTACATGATCATATCTAATGAAAATTAAAACAAAAAAATAATATACTGAATATCCAAAGGAATAATTATGCCAACCAAGTAACTCTACTAGGCTATAGACGCATGTCTCACAGTGGGGCTCTACTTGGGACAATTGCAATGATAACCTTGCTGAGGCTATGGATGCCTGCTGACAATAAGGTTCTATCTAGGTTGGCTATGAGGGTTAAACCAAACTATGTAGCTTAACACTTGTCACTAGTGTTTTGAACTTGTCTTCAAGATGAAGGATATGAATCATATGCACACACATGATTCCTTCTCAACATTATTATATTGATGGACATGATATCATTCAGGGAGGTTAGGATGCTTATATTGGATAATAGTTGGAACATCATGTCTTAATTTGTCCTCATATCTTGAATTATATGAATTTTAGTTGTTTATCTTTGGTGGCAAGTTGTTGTGTGGTTACACAAAATGCCCCATTTACCCCAACAAAATAGGGACCCAACTTTTTTTTCTTTTATCTTGGCTTGTTTGGTTTCCTTTTCTTTTGGGTGGGGTGGTATGGTAAAAACAATCAATATTAGACGCATGTTAGGATGTCATCTTGTGCATGTCCAGTCCTCATGTTATAGGTTAGATTTTCAAACTTTGAATTTCTTGTTATAGATCCTGCCAAGTGAAAGAGAATGAAAATCCAAGTAGGTTTGCTTTTTGAAGCACCTCAAAATTTGTTAAAATGAGGAAGTTACATTCGGTCAAAATTTGGTTAATAGGTCACCTGGATATTCACATTGCCATAATATATGGATCTTAACTTAATATCTTGACCTCCGATCATGTCCAGATGTAAAATTTAAAAGACTTAATGAGTTAGATGTCATGCGTAGGGATATTAGTTAATGTTTAATAGGAAAAATGTGGATGATTTGGTTTAGGGTTGATTTTGCTAGTTTATGTAAATACTCCTTTCTCCACTAAACATTCAAGGACTTCAGCTGAGTAGGAAGTCTACTACAGGCCTTTGGTCACTCAGAACATAGGGAAAGATTAGAATTGTGTGATTTTATTGTTTAACTAAGTCCAATTATGCTCAAAACCCTAATTATACAAATTTGGAAGCAAACAGATAAATTACAAAAAATGCTCACACACAAAGATAGCAAATGACAATCAAATACGTACCAGATTTTGAAGTTCAAAAAACAAAAAAAGTCAGGGACTAATGAGCGGGCACTCTAGTCCAATGCCACCATTTCTGTCAGAATCTGGGAATCTTGTCTACAATTTGTTCCTGTTGCTCCAGGGATTTTCCTGTTGCAAGATCCGGAGGACTAATGAGCGGGAACCCAAGTCTAGGTCCCTATTTTCTTCTTTGATTTGCAATTCAGACAGTCTGCACTACTCTTCTGCAACTCCACTTTTTCTTCTTTCGCAACCTATAACCCACAATCATGAAAAAATGGGTTGGGGGTTGTGGTGTTTAGAGGCTTGCCTCAATCAATCCCTGGAGAGACATTCAAGTCTTTTAAACACCGTTGTCAGATAAAGAGTGCATATTCTTGCAGGACAGAGGCAAAATACAAATAATAAATGATAGAAAACACAATTGATATCACTTTGTAGTGAAGATCTCATAGAAGGAAGAAGCTCTTCATGCCATGAGGAGATGGATGCCAAATCTACAAATACAAACACAAGAACAATGCTCTGCTCTGCCACACAATGAATATTTTGAGTGCTCTAATCATAAGAATGCATAAAGTTCATAATTGTCATCTAGTTTCCATCTAGTTTACAAATGAATCACTAATCATGCTTATATATGCAACTACAACCATTCCCACTAAGAATTTCATAATTCAAACTTACCATGTCGGCATAGGACCTAAATAATGGTCAGAAACCAACACTTTGAAATTGGTCCTGACCTAAAGTAGGGCACGACTAGGGCATGGGTGCCCAAGTCCTCCCCCTTATTTCAGGAAGGAGTTATGTTAAGTGTATCCCCTGAGTCCTATTTGTCATGAAACTTCAGGGTTTTCTCATCGGGAGTCATCAAAATCATGCAAGATGCTCTAAATGCATTCTAAAGGACCTAGGAGGTAACCCTTAATAGGAAAAAGCCCCCAAGGTTACTTTTTATGACATAGCATTTAGCCCCCACTTTAATGTATGTATAAATGCAAGCCAATACATGTATTAAAGTACGGTCAACAAACACAGTAAACACGCTAAGCACAGAGAAGACATGCCCATCAGAGAGAAGACAATAATAGGCACACAAAACATGGAGAAGACAACATTGAAGACATGCAAAACATAGTGAATATAGTGAATGTAATGAAGACAGTAATGATTTTTTTTTCTTTTTCTCCTATATATGAAATGTAAATGCATGTAAAAGGAAAGTAAACACACCACCCATAATGTAGGAGGGACTCATCACCACCTATCTTTAAGACTGCAAATGGGGCAACAGACACACCAAACAAATCAAGCACACCATACAAATCAAACATGCCATACAAATCATGAAGCATAGGATGGACTCATCACCACTAGTCTTTAAGACTATGCTTGGGAACAAACATGCAATACACAAACACCTAGAAGACATGGAGAAAACATGACATACAAGCAATAGAGTGTTCCTATTTCTAGGTTTATCACCATTTTAGGTACATTACAGCACACACTGATGATTGCGCTTTGCCACAACAATTGTCGAAGACATGCTTAACGGTTAAGTTAGTCACAGAACTTCTCCCTACTGCTATAGAGGAATTTTAGAAAATAACGGGAAGTGTAATCTCCACGAGACATATACCATCCCAACCTCCATAGAGGGCTTAAGATAAAAAGGATATGCATGATATCCCACCTTTGCAGAGGGCTTAAATGACTACAAGTTGGTTTCAAACAAATCTTAGAGTGCAGGAGGGACTCATCGCCACTAGTCTTTAAGACTGCATCTAAGAACAAACACATTGCTAACATCTAGAGCATACATCTTACCTTATATATGCCCCCACCTTAAGGTGGTTGATATTAGGTATCGATATCAAGCACGTTAAGGTAGAAAGAAAACACACAAGGGAACATGAGCTCTCGCAAGACCCATGCCCCCAAAGGTGACATGTACTTTACGATCGCCAAATGTTCCCAGAAACACATTCCTACAAGAAAAATGTTAGCGTCCATATAATCATGATAAACAACAATGCATAATGCAAGATTAAATATAGACAAAGTGCATGGAGTAGTAGTATTGTTATGTTTTGTAAGTATGATAAGATAGCATCAAGATCACATGGAGTGATTCTACTAGCCAAGCGTCGGATAATATATAGCAACCCCATCGTCATATAGGAAGTAAGTCCAATTTTTGATTTCTCGCTAAAGGGATACTAGGTCCACATTAGTATAATATGTTTTTCATCATCCACCTGCTAGATAGAACCACTAGAGGAAGGTAAACAATAAATTGAGAAACAAGGACCTTAGGGATAGTCATGTAGGAGGGTGCCCCCAAGTCACCAACTGCAATGCTATGTTCGTAACACACAACACACAACAATACAAATAGAGGAGAAGTAATATAGAAGAATGATGATACAAATAGAAGAAGGGTCACAATAGAGGTGGTCTCCTGGTATCTTGGACCTTACAAGAGAATCAAGGGTCATCTCAGGAGGCCTAAACAACACATAACACATTACGGGGGAAACACATCACGAGATGTAAAGGGTTAGAGATACTTACTGGGTAGTACCATCATACTAAATTTTAGAACTTGTGAACCTCTTGTAGAGGTAGTCATTCAAGTTTTGTACAAAGGTCATGTGGTTCTTATGAGATTCTTTCTTGTAGTTAGAAAATCCATGTAATGCTTGTTTCTCAAATCCTTGTGTAAGTGAGACCTTTTGTTTCTTGTGAGGAGAACCACTATTATTTCCAACTGATGATAATCATCTTACTCTTTTCTGATTTTTAGCTAACTTTCATTATTGATTTCATCTACCATAGTAAATGAATCATCTTGTACTATCTCACTCTTTTGTTTTCTTATAATTATTTGTATCGGTTGTTCCATTTGTTTTTCTAATGCATTTTGGTTATCTCCCGATCCTTGTAAAGATAATGGAGGAGGAACCTTAGCATAAATTCCCTTTCTGCATGGACAGGGTGGGTTATCTAACTTTTCCTTATCCACTTCTATTATACCCACTATGTTATCATATTCCAAGTAATCATCATCGTATACTTCCACTATAGCCTGTTCCATCATATTGTTATCAGTATGCTTAGGGAAAGGATTAGTAAAGATTTATAAATTCTAATTCAGTGGAGCAACTGACTTATTTCCATTGTCATTCACACCTGATACCTGTATAACATTTGAGTCAATGAAGTCTTGTATTTCATGTTTAAGATGCATACATCATTCAGTATCATGTCCTTGTGTCCGATGATAATGACAAAAGGCATTAGCATCAAAATAAGGTCCTTGAGTTTTATTAGGATCCAAAGGTTTAATCAGGGGAAGCTTCATAAGATTATTTCTCACAGCTTGATTCATGATAAAATGATAGGACTAGGATATCAGAGTAAACTTTCTTTACTGATATGGTGCATTCTTTGGATTAGTGATAGTAGACACTTGAGAAAAGTTATTTGAATTCAGTCCATTAATCTTGATGAAACTCCTATTATTATTCCTCTTAAATTTTTTTTTTGTGATGGTCCACCCATGGATTGACCAACTTGAGCCGATGAGTTTTGGTTTTCATACTGACTAGACGAAAGTTGCTAATCACGAAGGGTGGTACATAAATGTTGAAAGGAGTTATACTTCATCAAGAGGATCTTATCATAGATATTAGGTTGTAGATTTGTAATAAACACCTTCTGAACATCCTCATATTTCATCTGATATTGGATTTGTGTATAAAGTGATTGATACCAACTAATAAACTCAATTAACTTGTCTTTCAGACCTTGCTTGCAATGAACTAAATCAATCAAAGACACTTGAGGTCCAATGTTTGCTTGAAAATGTTGTAAGAATTGATCAACTAACTGTGAAAAGGAGTGTATTGAATTCGGAGGTAAAGAGCAAAACCATTCTAAAGTAGTATCTTTGAGAGATCATGGGAAAAGTTTTTCTAACAAGTCCTCTTCAAATTAGAAATCACTACACATAGTTGTGAATGCTACCACATGAGTATCAGGATCACCTTTTCCACCATAATTTTCAAAGCAAGGGGTTTCAAACCTCTCAAGCATAGGAGTTCTCAAAATTGCATAAGATAGGGGATTACAGGCATGATAAGTTAGTATATTAGGTTATGCATAATTTCTCAAGTTTGTCACTTTTTGTTGTAAAGAAGCCATGCCTTGCAAAAGTTGGTTTAGGATGGAATCATTGGGAGATGTGGTTTGCTATGAGGAATTAGAACCAAAGTGAGGTGATGATTGAGCCTAAGTTGTGATAAGTGGAGGCTGTGAATAGTTCAATGGTGGTTGGACATAATGATAGTTGGAGGATGGTTGCGAATAGTTATATGAAATGGGTGTTGAGAATAGGTGGAATGAAGAGGTGATTGAGAATAAGTATTCATAGAACAGGTCCCCTTAGAAACCAAGTTCTGATAGTTAAATCCCATAGCTTTGTAATTTTGTGAACTATTTCCATTAGATACTCTAATGCATGTGGTAGCATTACTACAAGCATTTGCATTAGTTGTTAAAATTGTTGATGTAAATGTAGATAGTCCAGAGGTCGACATAAGTGTCGATATTTGCGTATGAGATGATAATGATATGTTTTTTATACCATTTGCACATTTAGTCACCATCATGAAATTATTGTGTACAATATGTGTTAAACCTCGAATAATATTAATGCCATCTTGTCCTTCTTTTATCAATTCTCTTATGTTGTGAATCACATGTACAACTTCTTCCGCTATTCTTTCAGTTTCCATAAATGCTTGAAAATCAGCTAACTCTTTATCAAGTTTGTTTATTTGCTCATTAGGCACATGTACAACCATGTTAATAGTGTCATCAACATCATGAAATGTTTGATCTTCCATAATGGTTGTAGAGGGTATAATGTCTTGTAAAATTTGTCTCTCCTTTTGTAAAGAATGTATTCAATGGATTTTTAGAGGTATGCATATCATTTTCTTCAAGGGCACTAGATAGTATGAGTTTCCTGCTTCTTCTTAAAGGGATATTTCTATTAGGGTAGTGGGTCATAAGGGTCATGCAAGAGCATGCAACACAGAATGCACAAACTAATAGAACAAACCCTAGGAGCAAGATATATTTAAGATCCAAAATGCTTGATTTTTCAACTTTTTCAATACAATAAGTGAAAGAAAGGGTGTTGTAAGGAAGTTGATCAGGGGTAGACAATAATATGTCTGATATCAGTCCAATAAAGCAATAATATATTTTACAACACACTTTTGATGCAAATCTAGAATGATGATAAATCAAAACCTAGTGAAAATACACTAAAATATGCAATTTTTCACCAAATATGAATGAAAAAGAGTATGAAAAAGGGTGTTGTGATGAAAATTATGATGGACAGAAAATTATAATAGTAATAACAGCCATCTAATTCAAAATATCCATCACAACATGCTTATAGTGCCACTTAAGGTCAAACCCTAGTGAAAATATAGCAAAAATATGCAATTGTTCACAATTTTTCAAAGCAAAGACCCACTAGAAAGGGTGTTGTAAAAAATTTTAGGAGGTGAAGAAGATTATAGAGTTAATATCAGTCAACTAAAGCCATAAAATTCATCACAACATGCTTGGAGTGCAAATCTAGGTCAAACCCTAGGGCAAATATAGCCAAAATATGTAAATTTTCACCAAATTTCCATTGTAAGAGCCCAATAAAAAGGTGTTGTAAAGAATTTTATAAGTGAAAATAGATAATAACCCTGATAACATCAAATTAGTGAAGAAAAATCCTTTACAACATGCCTATGGTGCAAATCTAGAGAGATGATAAGGCCAAAATCTGGTGAAAAATCAAGGTTTTCAAACCCTAGGCATGAAATTTTGCGAGAAAACTACTATGATGAAACACTACAGTTATAAATAAGTCCTAATGAGTGTTTTATAAGTGTAGTAAAATCTAAAACAAGATTTTACCTACAAACCCTAGCTAATGCAAAACTAGGTTATATGGAAAAATGCATAATTTCAAGCAATTTTCATCAATTTGATCATGAAAATGCAATCTAAATAAATGATGAATGAAAAATTTCTATATTTTAAATAATATCTGATTATAATGATAGAAATTTATTGAAATTAAATGCCAATTAATCTAAATTACTTGAAAATGCAAGCTAAAAATGCTAATTTTTTCAAATTTTTCCTTTTTTTTTTTTTTGTATTTTTCCAAATGCAATATGATGAACAATGAAATGAATGTAAATCTAAAGCACAACACTCAGAAAGGTGCCAAAATGTCCAAAAACATGGGTTCACCAAAATATTTTATAGGAAAAATGAGGATGATTTGGTTTAGGGTTGATTTTGCTAGTTTGTGTAAATCCTCCTTTTTCCACTAAACATTCAAGGACTTCAGCTAAGTAGGAGGTCTAATATAGGCCTTTAGTCACTTAGAACATAGGGAAAGATTGGAATTGTGTGATTTTTTTGTTCAATTAAGTTCAATTATGCTCAAAACCCTAATTATGCAAATTTGGAAGCAAACAGACAAATTACGAAAAATGGTCCCACACAAAGATATCAAATGACAATCAAATGCATACCAGATTTTGAAGTTCAGAAAATGGAAAAGTTGGGGACTAATGAGCGGGTACCCTAGTCCAATGCCACCATCTCTATCAAGATCTGGGAATGTTGTTTGCAACCTATTCCTATTGTTCCAGAGATTTTCCTATTGCGGGATCCAGAGGACTAATGAGTGGGCACCCGAGTCTATGTCCCTATTTTCTTCTTTGATCTGCAATTTTGACAGTCTGCACTACTCTCCTACAACTCCACTTTTTCTACTTTCACAAACTATAACCTATAATCATAAAAAATGGGTTGGGTGTTGTGGTATTTAGGGGCTTGCCTTAGTTAAGCCCCAGAGAGACATTCAATTCTCCCAAACACTGTTGTCAGATAAAGAGTACATATCCTTGCGGGATAGATGCAAAATCCAAATGATAAATGATAGAAAACACAATTGATATCACCTTGTAGTGAAGATCTCATGGAAGGAAGAAGCTCTTCATCCCATGAGAAGATGGATGCCAAATCTACAAATACAAACACAAGAACAATGCTCTGCTCTACCACATAATGAAATACACCATCCCCGCCTCTGTAGAGGGACTAAGATAAAAAGGATATACGTAATATCCTGCCTCCATGAGTGCTTACATGATTGATTGATTGATTGCAAATAAACTTAGGATGTAGGATGCACTCATCGAGCAAGTCTTTCGACTGAACCTGAGGACAAACACATAGCTAACATCTACAATAGACAGCTTACCTTATATATGCCCCCACCTTAAGGTGGTTCATATCAGGTGTCGATATCAAGCACATTAAGGTAGGAAGAAAACACACAAGGGAACACCAAGTTTTGCAAATCCCATGCCCCCCGGAGGTGACATGTACTTTACGATCGCCAAATGTTCCCACAAACACATCCCTGCAAGAAAAATGTTAGTGTTTACAACATCATGATAAACAACAACATCAATGCATATGATAACCACACAAAGAGCCAAGGTTATACAACAAATTCAAAGTTCAAGGTTAACCGTGGGGCTATATCAGGAAGCTCTCTAAATCAAGTACCGCCAAGGCTAGATTCAAAGACGAGCAAAGGTGCATAGAGTAGCAGTATTGTTAAGGTTTGTAAATGTGATAGAAACATCATCAAATTCACTACGCAGAAAGTATGAGTGCTTCCACTAGCCAAGCATCGGATAAGATATACAACCCCATCATCATATTAGGAACTAAGTCCATTTTTTTATTTCTCTCGAAAGGGACACTAGGTCCGCATCAGTATAAATGTTTGTCGTCATCCGCCTGCTAGGTGGAAACACTAGAGGAAGGGAAACAATAAATAAGAGAGGAGAAACAAGTGTCTTAGGGACAGTCACGTAGGAGGGTGCCCCCAGTGTCACCAACCACAATGCTATGTCCATAAGACACAACACACAACAATAAAATCAGAGAGAGAGGCAATATAGAAGAATGATGATACAAATAGAAGAAGGTCACAATAGAGGCGGTCTCCAGGTATCCTGAACCTTACAAGAGAATCTGAGGTCATCCTAGGAGGCATAAACAACACATAACACATCACGGGGGAAGCACATTATGGGAGAGATAAAGGGGTAGAGATACTTACATGTTTGATCTTTGTATCAGATTTGGGAACTTGCAAACCTCTTGAAGAGGTACTTGATCATGTTGATTGCAAAGTTTGAGAGGTTCTTATGAAAGTTTTGTTGATTATCGTGTGATGCTTGATTTGTTACTCCCTGTGTGAATATAACTTTCTGTTGCTTATGAGGAGGGGAACCACTATTTTCTCCAATTTTTGATAGTCGTCTAGCTCTTTTTTGATTTTTTATCAAGTTTTTGTTGTTGAATCTTTCTAGCATAGGGATGGGAATCATCATGTACCATCTTACTCATTTGTATTAGTTGTTGTTCTTGTTTTTTAGATGTGTCTTGATTATCTCCTGATCCATATAAGGATAATGGAGGAGGAACCTCAGCATAAATTCCATTTCTTTGAGGACGAGGTGGATTGTTTATTTGTTTCTTATCCACTTCAATCATTCCCACGATGCTATCATAGTCTAAGTAATCATCCTCGTCTGCTTCCACTAAACCTTGTTCCACCATATTGTTTTTAGTATGTTTAGGGAAAGGATTAGTGAAGATTTGTAAGTTTTGATTCAGTGGAGAAACAGATTTGTTTCCATTATCATTCACACCCAATACCTAGATGATATTTGAATCAATAACGTCCTATATTTCATGTTTAAGAGGCATACATTGTTCAGTGTCATGTCCTTGCATTTGATGATAATGACAAAAGGTATTAGCATCGAAGTAAGGTCCTTGTTTACTAGGATCAACAGGTTTGATTGGGGGAAGCTTCAAAATGTTATTACTCATAGCTTGGTTCATAATGGAATGGTAGGATTTAGATATCAGAGTAAACTTTCTTGGTTGGTATGATGCTTTCTTCGAATGTGATATAGCTAAAACATTTGAAAAGATGTTCATATTTAGTCCATTAATCTTGATGAAGTTCCTGTTATTATTGTTTCTCTTAAAGTTGTTTTGTGATGATCCACCCATGGATTGACCAACTTGAGCCGATGAGTTTTGATTTTCATAATGACTAGACAAAAGTTGATAGTCATGAAGGGTAGTGCATAAATGTTGAAAGGAGTTGTACTTCATCAAGAGGATCTTATCACAAATATTAGGTTGTAGATTTGTAATAAATATCTTTTGAACATCTTCATCTTTCATCTGATATTGAATCTATTCATAAAGCCCTTGGTACTGACTAATGAATTCAGTCAACTTCTCTTTTGGACCTTGTTTACACAGAACTAAGTTAATTAGAGTGACTTGGGGTTTGATATTTGCTTGAAAATGTTGTAAAAATTGATCAATCAACTATGAAAATGAGTGTATTAAATTCAGAGGCAAAGAGCAAAACCATTCTAAAGTACAATCTTTGAGAGATTGCAGGAAAATTTTTGCCAACAAATCCTCTTCAAAATAGAAATCACTACACATAGATGTGAATGCTGCCACATGAATATTGGGATCTCCTTTTCCACCATATTTTTCAAAGCGAGGAGTCTCAAACCTCTCAGGCATAGGGGTTCTCAAGATTGCATAGGATAATGGATTACGTGCATGATATGTTGGTAGACTAGGCTATAAAGAATTTGTCAAATTTGTTACTTTTTGTTGTAAAGCAGTCATGCCCTGTAAAAGTTGGTTTAGGATGGCATCATTTGGAGATGCAGTTTGTTGTGAGGAATTGGAACCAAGGTGAGTAGGTTATTGATATTGAGATGTGACAAGTAGAGATTGGGAATAGGTCAATGGTTGTTGGACATAATGGTAGGTTGAAGATGGTTGAGAATAACTATGTGTGATGGGAGGTTAAGAACAACTATTCATAGGAATGGTCACATTATGGACCAAGTTCTGATAGTCAAATCCTATAGCTTTGTAATTGGTGCCATTAGATACTCCAATACCAGTGGTAGCATTACTACAAATATTTGCATCAGTTGTTAAGATCGTTGATGTGAAGTTGATATTCCTGTAGGTATAGGTGTTGAGACTTGAGTATGCAACAACGATGACATGTTAATAACTTTTGCATATTCACTCACCGGCATTACATTAGTTTGGACAATATATGTTAAACCATGAATAACATTAAGTCCATCTTGTCCTTCTTTTATCAATTCTCTTACATGATGAATCATAGGTAAGGCTTCTTTGGCTATTCTCTCAGTTTGCACATATTCTTGAAATTCGACAAGGCCTTTATCAAGCTTATTGACTTGTTCCATAGGTACATGTCCTACTACCTCAATAGCATCCTCAGAATCATGAAATATTTTGTCTTCCATAATGGTTGGAGTATGTATGATATCTTACACAATTTGAGTTTCTCCCTTTGTAAAGGTGTGCAAAGGATTGTCAGAGGTAGGGATACTGTTTTCGTCAAGAGCACTGGATCCCATTAATCTTTTACTTCTTCTCAAAGGGATATTGTTTTTAGGATAGTGGGTCATAAAGTTTATTCAAAATCACATGACACTCAATGCACAAACTAAGATGACAAATCCTAAGAGAATGATATGTTTGAAAGGCAAAAATGCTTAGAATTTTGTACTTTTTTAATGTAAATGAATGAACCAAAGGGTGTTGTAAGGATCTCAGTCAAGGGAAGAAAGTTATATGTCTGATATTAGTCTAAAACAGAAAAATTATCCTTCTCAACACAATTTTGATGCGATTTCAAGTTGATGCCAAGTCAAAATATAGTGAAAATATGTCAAAATAGGCACTTTTTTCCACCAAAATGCAATGCAAAAGAGCATAACAAAGGATGTTGTGAGGAAAATTATGATGGACAGAAACTTATAGCAGAAATAAAATCCACTTAATGTTAAAATACCAAACACAACACACTTTTAGTGCCTCTTAAGGTCAAACCCTAGTGAAAATATAGCAAAAATGGACTATTTTTCATGATTTTTCAACCCAAGACCTAGAAAAAGGGGTGTTGTAAGGAATTTTAGGAGGTAAAAAAAAAAAATCAATGATATAAGTCACCTTAATCCATAAAATTGATCACAACACACTTCAAGTGCGAACTAGGTCAAACCCTAGGGCAAAAATAGTCAAAATGTGTAGTTTTTCACCAAATTTTCACTACAAGAGCCTGATAAAAGGATGTTGTGAAGATTTTTAGGAGGGGAAGAAAATTGTTACCTTAATAACAGAAAATTAATTCAAAAATAATCTTCATAGCACACCTATGGTGCAAGTTTGGAGGGTCGATAAGGCCAAATTTAGTGAAAATCATTGTTTTTGAAACTCTAGGTTTGAGATGTTGACGTAAAATGCTATGTGAATGTTTTAAGGTATGATTTATGATGAAAAATAATTAATATTAGATCTAAAAATTATTTTCAAGCTTGAACATGCAAAATGCCCATGCAAATTTAATGAAAATGCATCAAAATTGCTAGTTTTTGTTGAAATTTTCTATGCAAAATTGCAAATATTTTAAATCTAAATGCGAATTTACACTAAAATGCAAGACTAAAAACAAATGAAAATTTTAATGAGCCTCTAAAATTAGTAGAAAAATCTGAAAGAAGATTTTTCCTACTAACCCTAGATTTTGAAATTACTAAGTTTAATGAAAATTGTCAAAATTTCTACAAAAGCCTAGCAAATTAACGATGAAAATGCAATGCAAATTTTGAATTTTTGTATTTTTTTGTATTTTATATCAGATCTAATGTAAAAATTATGAATTAGGAAAATTTAGAAAGAATTGATGCAATTTAGTAAGCCAAATAATGCAATTGTTTTGAATTTTCCAAAATTTTCAAATTTTTTGAATTTTTCTCAATGCAATAAAATGAATGACTATATGAATGAATGAAATCAATTCAAATATAAAGACACACACTCATAAAGTTGCAATTTAAGTCCAAAAACATGGGTTCACCAAAATGTTTAGTCGAAAATTGGATTTGTTCATGTTTTAGTGTTTTGATGTTTAAATCCTCCTCTCCACTTTATATTCAAGGATCTAGAGTCGAGCAGCAAGCACTATCATACCCTAGATCACTGTGAGATGTTGAGAAACTTGGATTAGGGAATTTAATTATTAATTTGTCTTCTCTTATGCTCAATTGACCATTAAAACCATAATTATGCAAATACGGCAATAAACTGACGAATAATAGAAAATGCTCTTGCAGACAGAAGTAAAATAGAAAATCATAGAATACCTATTTTTGGGGTTCCAAGGTGGAATAGTTGGGGACATTGGAGTGGGTACCCAAGTCCAAGGTACCAATTTCTTTGCAGGATCTGGACCTCCTTTCGACACTGATCAGCCCTGTAACTTCTGTTTCTGGAAACTCGGCTGTGGAGGACACTAGAGCGAGTGCCCAAGTCCTGGAAATGCTCTGATGTCCTACTTCTTTTCAGATCCCAAATCCTTGATGCCTGCCAATCCTTCCTACAACTTCACTTCTCCCAAATATGACACTTGTAACCTATAATCACAAGACTTGGTTTGGGGGTTGTGGTGTTTAGAGGCTTGCCTTAGTCAAGTCCTGGAGGACACTTAAGTCTCCAAACACCATTGTTAGATAAAGAGTGTGTGCCCTTGTGAGGTAGAGGTAAAAACCAAAGGAATCAATAATAAAAACACAATATGATGTCACCTTGTAGTGAAGCTCTCATGGAGGAAGATGTTCTTCATTCCATGAGGAAATTGATGCTCAAATCTGTAAATACAAACACACAAACCACACAAGTCTACTCTTGCAACACAATGAAAGCTTTGAATCACCTTGAGAACACAATAGCTTGCTAGTAATCATCTAGTTTACAAATGAATGCCTAAACATGTTTTTATATGCAACTACAAACACTCCCGCCAAGATTTTTGTAATTCAAACTTACCATGTTGGCAAAGGACCCAAATAATGGTCATAAACTGACACCCAAAAATTAGGGCTACCCCAAAATAGGGCAGGACTAGGGAAAGGGCGCCCAAGTCCTCCCCCTATTTTGGGCAGGGTACAGCTCAAGGGGTCCTCCTAGGTCCAATTTGCCATGAAACCTAGGTCTCATTCCATTGGGATGCCAAAATATGAAATAAGATGTCCTAAATGCATGCTAAAGACCTGGGAGCTAAACCTTATGAGGGAAAAGCCCCCCAAGGAGACATTTTCTGATGTTACAGGGAGTCATCAAAATCATGCAAGATGCTCTAAATGCATTCTAAAGGACGTGAGAGCTAAACCTTAATAGGAAAAAGCCCCCAAGGTTACTTTTTTTGACATAACAGTTAACATCTAGAGCTTAACTTAATATCCTGACCGAAAATGTCCATGTCCCAATGATGTCATGTCATCTCAATCTTACAAATAGTCCCAAACACGCTTACGTCATGTCATCTCAGCCTAATGAAGAATGCTAAACTCACTTATGTCATCCAAATTTTACATAACATCTGGATCTTAACTTAGTATCCAGACATTATCCTAACATCCATATCCTGATGACATCACCCTACCTTGATGTGACATAAAGGATAGATCTATGATAACGTCATCAGGACATTAAGCCATAGGGATATTTCACACTACTATTATCATGACACTATTTTAATATGCTTATCGAGATGACATCATTCTATTGCATATGAATGAAGGATTTTCTTCTTAATGATGTCATCTGAATATTTCAACTAGATGGATATTTCACAAACCTAATGTCCAGACCTTACCTTAATATCCATGCCTTGGACTGAACCAATAACAGGATGCCATGTGTCCACATCAAGTGGACATATTAAAATAGAATTTGTAACCAGGTGATAAATCTTTGGTCAAACAAGGGCTAACTCGACCTATGATGACATCATCTGGATATTCACATCCAAATATCCACATGGATATTCCTTAGTAGGATATCTACTCCCATATACCCAATCTTTTTGCATTTAATGCGATGCAAAGGCCATTGGAATTTAAATTCAAAAGCATGCCAACACAAATTGCCTAAGTTAAAAGGGATTTTACCATCATAATCAACACAATTGCATTTAGGATCTTAAAATTTCACTGCACAAAGCTAGTTGCGAACTAGAACCGAACTAGAGAGAAAAGTTGCAGGAAACATTCATATCTAGCATGTCGAGCTGACCTCATCACCTCAATTATAGGTTAAGGAAGGACGCCCGGTATGTATTGTTTAAGGTGAAAAATGAAGAGGATTTATTTAGGGTTGATTATGATTGTTTGTGTTAATCCTCCTTTCACCACTAAACATTCAAGGACTTTCAGCCAAGTAGAGGAACCTACTACAGGCCTTCTGTCACTTGGAACATAGGGGAAGATTGGAATTGTATGATTTTGTTACTCAATTAAACCCAATTATGCTCAAAACCCTAATTACATGAATTCATAAACAAAGAGACAAATTACAAAAATTGATCACACATAGAGATATCAAATGACAATAAAATGCATACCAGATTTTGAAATTCAGAAAATAGAAAAGTCAGGGACTAATGAGTGGGCACCCTAGTCCAGTGCCACAATTTTTGTCAAGATTTGGGAAATTTGTCTACAACCTATTCCTATTGTTCTAGACATTTTCCTATTCTAGGATCTGAAGGACCAATGAGCAGGCATCTGAGTCCAGGTCCCTATTTTCTTCCATGATCTACAATTTTGACAGTCTGCACTACTCTCCTGCAAACTGGACACTTATGCTTTCACAACCTATAACCTACAATCACAGAAAAATGGGTTGGGGGTTGTGGTGTTTAGAGGCTTACCTCAGTCAAGCCCTAGAGAGACATTCAAGTATTTCAAACACCGTTGTCAGATAAAGAGTGTGTATCCTTGTGGGATAGAGGCAAAATCCAAATGATAAATGATAGAAAACACAGTTGATATCACATTGTGGTGAAGCTCTCATGGAAGGAAGATGCTCTTCATGTCATGAGGAGATGGATGCCAAATCTACAAATACAAACACAAGAACAATGCTCTGTTCTACCACACAATGAATATTTTGAATGCTCTAGAATCACAAGTATGCCAAAAACCATCTAATGTCCATCTAGTTTGCAAATGAATCACTAATAATTCTTATATATGCAACTACAAACATTCCCACTAAGAATTTCATAATTCAAACTTACCATGTTGGCATAGGACCTAAATAATGGTCATAAACCGACCCTTTAAAATTGGTTGACCTAAAATAGGGCAAGACTAGGGTGCAGGCATCCAAGTTCTCACCCCCTATTTTAGGTAGGATTTATCATAAATGTACCCCCTAGGTTCCATTTGCCATGAAACTTCAAGGTTTTCTCATTGGGATGTCAAATTAAGATGCAAGATGTCCTAAATGCATACTAAGTACCTAGGAGCTAAAACTTAAGAGGAAAAAGCCCCCAAGGTTACTTTTTCCTACATAACATTTAGCCCCCACTTTAATGTATGTATGAACGCAAGGCCAATACATGAATTAAAGTACGGTCAACAAGCACAATAAACACGCTAAGCATGAAGAAGACATGCCAATCACAAAGAAGATAGTAACAGACATGCAAAACACAGAGAAGACAATATTGAACACATGCAAAACATAGTGAATGCAGTGAAGATAGTGATGATTTTCTTTTTCTTTTTCTTATATATGAAATGTAGGATGCAAGTACAAGGAAAGTAAACACACCACCCATAATGCAGTAGGGACTCATCGCCACTGGTCTTTAAGACTACATATGGGGCAACAAACACACAAAAGAAATCAAGCACACCATACAAATCAAACATGCCATACAAATCCCAAATCATAGGAGGGACTCATCACCACCAGTCTTTAAGACTATGCTTGGGAACAAACACGCAATACACACACACTTGGAAGATATGAAGAAAACATGATAGACAAGCGATGGAGTGTTCATATTTCTAGGTTCATCACCATCTTAGGCACATTATAGGAACACACCAATGATTGGGATTCACCAAAACAATCACTAAAGACACGCTTAAGGGTTAAGTTAGTCATAGAACCACTCCCTGCCTCTGTAGAGGACTTTTTGAAAATGATAGGATGTGCACTCTCCACAAGAAATATACCATCCTACCTCCGCAGATGGCTTAAGATAAAAAGAATATGTGTGATATCACACCTTCGCAAAGGGATTAAATGATTGAAAATTGATTTCAAATAAATCTTAGAGTGCATGAGGGACTCATCACCTCTAGTCTTTAAGACTGCACCTGAGAACAAACACACTTTGCTAACATCTAAAACATACATCTTACCTTATATATGCCCCCACCTTAAGGTGGTTGATATCATGTCATGATATCAAGCACGTTAAGGTAGGAAGAAAACACACAAGGGAACACAGACTCTCACAAAGCCCATGCCCTTCGGAGGTGACATGTACTTTATGATCACCAAATGTTCCCACAAACACATTCCTACAAGAAAAGTGTTAGTGTCCATATAATCATGATAAACAACAATGCATAATGCAAGATTCAAGATAGACAAAGTGCATGGAGTAGCAGTGTTGTTATGTTTTGTAAGTGTGATAAGGCAACATTAAGATCACACGGAGTGTTTCTACTAGCCAAGCATTAGATAATATATAACAACCCCATCATCATGTAGGAACTAAGTCCAATTTTTGATTTCTTGCTAAAGGGACACTATGTCCACATCAGTATAATATTTTTTGTCATCCGCCTACTAGATAGAAACACTAGAGGAAGGGAAACAATAAATCAAGAGAGGAGAAACAAGTGCCTTAGGGACAGTCATGTAGGAGGGTGCCCCCAAGTCACCAACCACAATGCTATGTTTGTAAGACACAACAAACAATAGTGAAAATAGAGGATAAGCAATATAGAAGAATAATGATACAAATAGAAGGGTCACAATAGAGGCAGTCTCCTGGTATCATGGACCTTACAAGAGAATTAAGGGTCATCCCAAGAGGCCTAAACAACACATAACACATTACAGGGGAAACACAACATGAGAGATAAAGGGTTAAAAATACTTACCTGTAGAGATATTCATGTTAGAGGTTATCAATAATCAAATCATTCACTTCCCAATCCCAAACATAAGGTACAATTGCCAAGTCTTTGTCATTATTCTTTTGTTCATTCTTAATCTCTTCTTGGTTTGACTCAGTGTTAGGTGGAATGTTTTCTTGTTGAAGTTTACTAGCACACTTATTCACTATCCTCTTAGGAGGTGGAAGAAGTGATTTGGTTTGAGTGATCTCAACATCCATCCTGGAGGATTTAATGTAAGAGACCTTTCCGCATTCACTAGTGGTGCACCTTTTGGAGAGATTGCATAGGAATGAAGGGAAGGTAAGGTATTGTGAGGAGAGGTATTCAATCTTTTTGAATCCTTAGGGTTGCCCAAATGACTTGAATATTCAATCAAAGGAGGGATATTAAGGATCTTCTCTTCCTTAGTGATATCCAAGGTTTGTGAACAATCAACTAAAGGAGGAAAGTTGGTGGGATGATCTATAGAGGTTTCATGCACTAGGGTAAGATTTTGATTATTGTTGAATGAATGCTCATTACCTATCCATGGAATGTTCTTTTTTAAAGGGAGATCCTCATTCACTAATGTTTCATCTTGGCTAGAGAGAGCATTGGAATAGAAAAGTGGTGGCTCTTCATTTACTAATGCTTCATCTTGGCCAAAGTTAGGATTAGAATGAAGATTTGGTGGTATGATGTTAAGGGATGTGTTAATAAATTCATATTTTTGCACCTAAGTGTCCTCATGAGTGGGAACAACTTTGGGAGAGAGATGATAAGGTAGAACTAAGTTGTCACATGTTCTAGTAATAGGAATCATAGTGGAATGTTCAACAGAGAAAAAGTCATCTAAGGTTTCATCTAACATGTTGAAGTCATCACTACTAAATGTATTTTTTACTATGAATTTAGTGAGATCATCTAATATCCGAGGATATATTCCCATGAGATTTGTGAGGATATCAAACTTAGATATATAGTAGAGGATTTCATATGTGGAACACATAGAAATATCAACATCATATATGCATGCTATTTTTTCCAAGACTTGAGGATATTCATGAGTAAATTTGGAGAAATGATCAATGTCTATGATGTATGAAAATAATGCTTCCAAAGATGAATAAAAAGAAGTATCCATGATGACAAGATTAAGGAAATCAGGTCCTTAAATAGTAAAACTCATGAATTTCATAATCAAGAGATTTGAACAAAGTGTATAAACACCTAGTGTTGAAATACACAATGTGTATTGTAACCAATGTGCCAATTTTCACAAAATGCTATGAATTAATGCCCAATTTTCAAATGACCAATGGATTTATGCTTTAATATGAGTACCCAATAATATTTCAAAGTTTTTCAAAAGTTATGCAAAAGACAAGTGCAAGACTATGTGTGAAAATGACCTAAAATGCTTGATTTTTTCAACTTTTTTCAATGCAAATAAGTGACAAAAAAGGTGTTGTAAGGAAATTGATCAAGGGAATTAAATAATATATCTGATATAGGTGCAATAAAGCAATAATATCCTTTACAACATGCTTTTGATGCAAGCCTAGAGTGATGACAAGTCAAAACCTAGTGAAAATACACTAAAATATGTAATTTTTCACAAGTTTTCAATGCAAAGACCCAATAAAAGGGGTGTTGTAAATAATTTTAGGAGATGAAGAAGATTATAACAGTAATATTAGTCACCTAAAGCCATAACATCTATTACAACATGCTTGGAGTGCAGATCTAGGTCAAACCCTAGGGCAAATATAGTCAAAATATGTAATTTTCACCAAATTTTCAATGCAAGGGTCCAAAAAAAAGGTGTTGTAAAGAAATTTAGGAGGGGAAGAAGATAAAAACCCTGATAAAATCTAATTAGTGCATAAAAATACTTTACAACATGCCTATGGTGCAAATCTAGAGAGACGATAAGGCCAAAATCTAGTGAAAAACAAGGTTTTCAAACCCTAGACATGAAATTTTGTCAGAAAATCACTATGATACAACACTAAAATTAGAAATAAGTTTTAATGAATGTTTTAAAAGGGTAGTAAAATCTGAAACAAGATTTTGACTACAAACCATAGCTAATGTGAAACTAGGTTATATGGAAAAATGCACAATTTCAAGCAATTTTCAACAATTTAAGCATGAAAATGTAATCTAAATGAATGATGAATGAAAAATTTATGTATTTTAAATCATATCTGATGATAATGACAAAATGTATTAAAATTAAATGGCAATTAATCTAAATTATTTGAAAATGCAAGCTAAAAATGCCAATTTTTTCAAAAAAATTCAATTTTCTTATAATTTTTCAAATACAATAAGATGAAAAATGGTATGAATGAATTAAATGAATGTAAATATAAAACACAACACTCAGAAAGGTGCCAAAAAGTCCAAAAACATGGGTTCACCAAAATGTTTATGGTGAAAAATGAAGAGGATTTGTTTAGGGTTGATTATGATAGTTTGTGTTAATCCTTCTTTCACCGCTAAACATTCAAGGACTTTCAACCGAGTAGAGGAACATACTACAAGCCTTTTATCACTTGGAACGTAGGGGAAGATTGGAATTATATGATTTTGTTGTTCAATTAGGCCCAATTATGCTCAAAACCCTAATTACGTGAATTCATAATCAAACAGACAAATTACGAAAAATGATCACACACAGAGATATCAAATGACAATCAAATGCATACAAAATTTCAAAGTTTGGAAAATAGAAAAGTCAGAGACTAATGAGTGGGTGCCCTAGTCCAGTGCCATAGTTTTTGTTGAGATTTGGGAACCTTGTTTGCAACTTGTTCTTGCTATTACATAGATTTTCCTATTGCAAGATCCAGAGGACTAATGAGTGGGCGCCCAAGCCTAGGTCCCTATTTTCTTCCCTGATATGCAATTCTGACAATCTACACTACTATCTTGCAACTCTACTTCTTCTTCTTTCAGAACCTGTAACCTACAATCACAGAAAAATGGGTTGGGGGTTGTGGTGTTTAGAGGCTTGCCTCAATCAAGCCCCGAAGAGACATTCAAGTCTTTCAAACACCGTTGTCAGATAAAGAGTGCATATCCCTACAGGATAGAGGCAAAATCCAAATGATAAATTATAGAAAACAAAATTGATATCACCTTGTAGTGAAGCTCTGATGGAAGGAAGATGCTCTTCATGCCATGAGGAGATGGATGCCAAATATGCAAATACAAACATAAGAACAATGCTCCACTCTACCACATAATGAATATTTTGAATGCTCTAGAATCACAAGTATGCCAAAAACCATCTAATGTCTATCTAGTTTATAAATGAATCACTAATCAAGCTTATATATACAACTACAAACATTCCTGCTAATAATTTTGTAATTCAAACTTACCATGCCAGCATAGGACCTAAATAACGGTCATAAACTAACACTTTAAAATAGGTCCTAACCTAAAATAGGGCAGGACTAAGGCGCGGACACCCAAGTCCTCCCTACTATATTAGGCAAGATTTATCATAAATGTACCCCTAGGTCCCATTTGCCATGAAACTTTAGGGTTTTCACATTGGGATGTCAAATTAACATGCAAGATGTCCTAAATGCATACTAAGGACCCAGGATCTTAACCTTAAGAGAAAAAATCCCCAAGCTTACTTTTTCTTACATAACATGTATAAAATCTCGTCCCTCTTGTTATTTCATAAATCCATGTTATAATCATGTTGAAATAGGGTAAATGATGGATTCTAATAGTGATTATACATTATCTGATTCAATTTATAGGATTTAGGCATGTCATCTTTCTTAGAGCATGAAGAAGTAATATTATGATAACCCTAGACAAATATATGCAGTTGTTTGAAACTTGTATGTTTAATTTATAAGATAAAATGTCTCAGCCATGCATGGAAGAGGGATGCAAAATTTAAACCAGTCATATTCCCTAGAGCATGTAGTGTGTACAAAAAGCTAGGTAATTAGGAAGATACACATTCAGGTAATATCGACATTGAAGCATTTAGATCTCGAATCGATGTCGGAGAGGATAATCCCATCCTAACCAACATAGTAAGATTAGGGATGTTTCATGTAGATAGATTCCTCTATGCTATAGAATCTTTTGAGATTTTTAGTCGAGTGTGCACAAAATTATGACATCACCACAAGGAAGGTGGAGAAACAAGAAAGGCTTTATTTAGATCAATCTATGGATGACATCATTGAGGTATTCAAGTTGCCAGTATCCCAACCCATATATGTGCCAGACCTAGAGGCACTAGAAAAATAATTTGATGCCAATAAAAAGAGCTACAAGAAGGTAATCTACTAGGGATGGAGAAGTTTGAATAACACAGCCAAGGCCACAGCTAAAATGGCACAACATTTATGTAAATTTGATTTCAATGAAGAGATATAGTTCATGATGTTCATGGTCAGTAGGATGAAGGGCCTGGTAAATTGTGGAACTTTCAAGCCATGGATGTTTGGACTAATCAGAATGGTCATTGAGCCACAGGATGATACAACGGTCCAATGGGCAAAAATTATTAGTGATACAATACATGACCAAATGGCCAAATGAAAGGAAGGTAAGTGCATGGTCTTTAGGATGACCTCCTACTTAGTATATGCTTGTGCAACAAAAGGAACATTTGATGGATTACAAACTATGGGAAAGATGGGTAACTGACCACATGAGAAGACTTGTTGGGAACATTATCCCCAACTAGAGAGGAGACTATCAGTTTAAAATTACAAAATTGTCAATGATTGCTTCACAATGCACATAGTTAGGCTCATGGAGGGAGACAAAACAAAAAGGTATTTAGTAGGGGCTATAGAAGCAATTAGTACATATGGGTCTTGGTTCATCCAGGCTAAAAAATATTCTTATATCTGGATGGAGGGTTTTAGTGGAAAACCTTATATGTTGCCCAGGTATCCTTCAAACAAGGTAGTGTTGATGGAAATGATGAGACAATAGTTGCTCACATTTGAACTATCCAAGAATAAAGAGGGGAGACCATATAGAAAATTTCCCATTGACATCAACTGGTTCCTTGTAGGAGCTATGGACAATGCAAGGAAGGCTAAGGCAGATATGAAAATCTTGAACTTGAAGTTGTTTCCTCTAGCTAGAGATTATGATCCTTACCATAGGATCGAGCAAAGATTCAATATGAAGTATAAACATGGTATGCACCTCAAATATTATTGGGCTAATTGTGATGATGAGCATGAGGTGAGGAGGAGAGAGTATCAAAGATTAACATTAGATCAAATGAGGACTATAGGGCAACCTAAAGTGCCTCCACAAATTAAGAAGGATGATTATGATCTCATGGACCTTGAATATGAGGGGAAGAAGATATATAATGACACCATCTCTTCCCCAAATTTAACACAAAAGGATGAAACATCAATACATGTCCTCACTACCTAAGTCATGGCTAGGAAAAATAATTGGGTGACCAAGAGGGTCAATGAGTTGAAATAAAAGGGCATTGTTGTCACATATGACAAAAAGAAGAAAATGAAAGACAGAGAGGAACCTGGGTTTGATGATTTTTGATAAAGAAGAGATAGGTCCTTGGGACTAAGGTAGTAGAACCCAACTCATAAGGAGCTGTAGAGAATCTTACAACTAAGGGGGTTTCATTGGTGTATGCACCACCCTCACCTCCTAAGGGCCAACCACAAGTAGCCATTCCTATATCCATTCCTTAAATATCAACTACACAAGAGGAGATGTTGGAAGATCTAGAGAAAAGTCTAATGAGGACTATTGCAAGGGAAGGAAACAGTGATGATGAAGTGCCCATTGAGACACTAAAGAGGAAGAGAAGTGGTGTACTACAAGGGGTTAAAGTACCCAGGTATTCAAGATATCAAATCCCAAGTATGAGAGGGAGCATTTCACCACCACCAACAGTAGCATCAGGATCAATGGATCCATTGTTGAATATAGTTAAGGAGTTACAATATGATGTGCTGGTGGAGATAATTGTCAAGGTGAAAACTAAAATTGCACAAGAGGCCAAGAGCCAAATCACATAGAAGGAAGCAACCAAGGCTCTTCCACTGAATGATATAATTGATCTCACAGAATATGATGTAGTCAAAGATATCACTAACCATCCTATTGAGACTATGCTGCAACATACAGAATCTGTAGGAAAAGCTAGTGCTACCAAGTCACATTATGAGGAAATGCAAAGAGAAAGATCCCCTAAATTAGAGGTCTAGATGGGACCACTGGATACTTTGATTGAGAATGTGACTAGCTCAGCAGCGGTGGATTTGACTTTTCTACCTAAGGAAAAGAAAGTCTAGAAAACGCTATTAAAGATGGCCAAATACAGGAAGAAAATATTCAAATGGGAGTTGATAATAGGAGTGGTGATGCACAAATAGGAGCACATCTAGATATCCAGGGAGATGAACATAAACAAGAACATCAAGATACTCCAATGAAGGAGTCTAAAGAGGAACCTGTATCAGGATCAATCTTGGATACATGGGGTAAAGTTGATGTGGGTGATAATGGGAAACAACAACAAAAACACCATCAAGATGATCAAGCACAAAATCCTAAAAATGTTCAAATAAAAGAACAAATGCATGAATAGTAAATTGGGGACATGCCTCAGGATGGTGCTGATCATGATAAACAAGAGGGTATGACACATACAGATCAACCCTTACCAAGACAAGAGAAGGTTCAAGATAAGGATGAACAAGAAGAGAACCCAAGGGTCACATCATCACAACAAGATCAGAATGAAAGGTAGCTAGAAAATGTACATGATCGTGTTGGTGATGAAGGAGTCCATCAATATAATGGGATACAAGATGCTCAAATTGAGCAACCAGATCAAGGACGATCACAATCAACTAGATTATCATTTGATTCATTAGAGGTAAGCCATTCACAAGAGCAATAGGTACCTTTTGATTTTAAATATTTATTCACTCTTGATCCATCTAAGTCTAAAAGGAGAGCTAGAGTAGTCTCCATAATAAAAAATAGACCCTAAAATAGGAAAGCGAAGAGCTCAAGTTGTTGTTCACATGGTAGAAAAGGCCAAATGAGAAATAAGGCTGAAGGAATTCCAAGTGACACAAATTGATTTAGGTCATGTCACTATAGAACAAGAAATTCAAGAACATATTGAGAGTACTGAGGCAGTAGTGTCCAAAATAAATAAACTCAAAGCTAAGAAGAAAGAGTTGAAAGAGCAAAATGCTTAGTTGCAGCAATTTATATAGGGATTAGTGAAGCCAGATAACCTAGCATCCACCCTACAATCTATAGAAAGGCCTGCTACTCTAACATTAATTAGTGATGAAGAAATAGTTAGTTTAGATATATAGAAGCATCAGGCTCATGTCATGAACAAGTGGTTCATGAGATTTATGACATCTGGAGAGAAGGTAATAAGGACTTCCAGGTCCAATTGGGATACATTGTCTAATTTAAAGGAGAACATTGATTCTTTGAAGAGTGAATTCACTCAGAGAATAAAGTAGTGTAATTATGCATTGGGTAGAATCAAAGAAGCTAAGGGTGTCATGCCTGCATTTCCCATGCGGTCACAACACACAAACACACGTGTCATGTCCACATTTGCCATGTGGTCATGACACGAACTACGAAAAACTTTTCTACCTATCCCTAGGAACCCCCTCGCATGCGTCTGCATGCTCAGTGACAATACGCATAGGTGTAGACATGTCAACGTAATCGTGATGGTAAAGGCCATCTAGGGGGTATGCGACACGAAGTTTGTCACTTTTAGGGTTAGACTGTTTAAATCTGGACCCTAGTTTCCTAGGTGTGAAGGGGAAAACCGCCAACATCGAACCTTAAAAAAATGAGATCAAAAGTGATTAAGTGGTAGAATGGTGCATGATTCAAGTGGAATGAATAAAACATCACATATAATAAACCCTAAAAATCTAACAAAATTTCAGCAGCATAACGCATTTTTGAAAAACGCAAAAATAAATTTTAAATAAAAGGTTAAGAATAAATTCTCAATAAAGAATTCAATAAAAAATTAAAATAAAATTAAAGTAAAACTTAAGAACAACACCAACAATATCAAGAAGATAATAAAATATAAAAATTAAAAAAAAACAAGGCGTCAATTAAATTTAACCGAAGAGACTGAGTTCATCATTAAACATAATTTGGTAATATGTTTAATACCTCACTCAAAAATTTAATGGAAGAGGAAGGAGGGTTTAAATACCCCTCCCCATAAAATAATAATAATAAAATCGATTAATAATTACAACACAAAAATTCTGCCAAGGAAAAGAAACAATAAATCCCATAAGTGAAATTGAATATAAGGGAAAAATTCTACCCAACTGAATAAATTTAATATCCAAGAGTAACAAATAAACAATGAAGAAGATGAGGTTTTGAAAAGAATAAAATCAACTCCCCACAAATAAAAATCCTCCCAATAAAATAATATCCTCATAAACAAAATAAGGAAAGCCCTAAATTGAAAAACAAACACTAAGTCTTCAAATGAGCAACCCTATCTTGATCTCTAAGTTTTCTCTCCTCTTTTGCCCTAATCTCTTATTTTCATTTCCATTCCTTCTCTTTTGCATTTAGTTTTGCCTCTTCTTGCAGGTTAGGGTTTCAAACTCCATGGGGCCATGGAAGGAGCTTGCTGCTCCATTAACCAGAGGTATACACAGCAATAGGGTTCTGTTATTAAATTTTATTTTTTTTGGTCACGGGTATATATATATATATATATAACATTAAGTATGCTATTGGTAGTGTTACTAGTTGAGTTATGTATTACAGAGGGTTAGAGAAGAGGGCCACCGCCGCCGCTGAGGAAATCACTGTGGAGGAGCATTCTGAGAGGGACGGCGTAGGGGGCGTTGGCCAGACAGGAGCCGCGGACTAAGGGATGGGGGTTACCCACTGGTTACATTGCAAGGAGGAGTGTGGGGAGCTGAAGGGGGAGTTTGGGGGTGTGGAGATGGCCACCGCTGCTACAGAGTGTTGGGAGTTCGGCGGGTGTGGGTGGAGGCTTCGCCTCCCACCCCACACCCCTTGTCACAAGCTACGGTGGGACTGTGGGCACCATGACCCACAGTCCCTTTAACTTAATTTTTTTTAGATGTTTTTTTTTTGTTTGAAACTCTCAAATCTGCTCTTAACAATCTACCAGGGACTTATTCCCATCAACATTTTAAAATATGTTTTGCATTAATGGATATTTATATATATATATGTATATACATATAAATGTATACATATGTATATATCTATGTATATGTACACAGTTCCATACTCTCAGTTTATTAAATATATACTTTGCAGATGTATATTTATTGTTTCTGTATATAAATTTATATATATATGCACATATATATATTTTAATTTATATATGTATGTATATATTTTAATATATATACAGAACCTACATACTGTTGATCTAATTAGGTAAAAAATATAGTGTATATATATATATAATTATACATGCATATATATATATGTATTTCCATACATATATATCTATATATATTTATATATGTATCCATATACCCAAAACATATTCTCTTACAGCTGGGGCAACAATAAAAGGGGAAGTTGCTTTACAGATACACACACACAAAAAAAATTTAAAACAATAACTCAATATTTTTTTTTTTTTGCAAAACAAAACAAACAGAAATACATTTCTCCTAGTTTTCAACAACTATAACTATTATGAGCTCCAAATGCACAAATCATAAAACTGATTTAATCTTTCCTTTCCTCCTTGTATGCAATAGAATTCATTCTATGACTAAGATGTATTCCTTACTTAAGGGGTTAATGACTGAAAAGTAAATGCATTTTCTCTATTTCTTACATGGCATAAAATAAACTTCCTTTTCAACAACATTACAACTCTTGCATATTTTCCTTTTGAAAGATTAATGACAGAAAATTAAATGACATCTCTCATACATTTCTCCAAATCTTGATTCACAAAAATAAGAAGTACAACACTAGATAAATTAAAGACATTGTTTACATTACACAACTTTTGACAGCTAACTTCATGGCAAATAACTTGATCAAACAATGACAATAAAGCCATAATGACCGTGGCTCCAACAACCAACCCAATGGACAATAAGAACACCACCATGAGCTCCAAAAACATAACTCCATTTCTTCACTTAAAAACCTACAACTAAACACAACAACAAGACCACAAAACCAGCCACTACGAAAAGCTCTCCTCCCTACCATAGACCTGCAAGTGGGTCACCCCCGAGCTAGGGAGGTAGGGAATCCACACAGGTGAACATTCCACAACAAAAATCAATCACAATAACACAAAACAGCCCATAGGTATAACACAAAACTCAACTCATACAAATGAGTTGTTGAGGGTAGGGAATGGACCCCTCAACTTAAAAGGGTTCCCAAAAGATGAAATATCAAACTCATGGCCTCAAGCCAAACTCTCCAAACACCATTTTCCACAAAATCACAATAATCTCCATGGCACTCTTGCCATTAATAATCTGCTCAACAATAAAAGCCCTCAAGGCATAAACACAAAATAAGTGGGAGAGACCTCAAGGAGGTTCCTTTTCCCTACCCATGACAAGTTGAGCATTACCTCCATTGGAGGTGCTCTCACCATACACCCATCCCAACAACACAATGCAAAACAGCAAAACAACCCAAACAAAAACACAATACAATAAATAACAAGGTTGAGAAAACAAGATAAGAAGGCCTACCTTCAAAGCCCTTAAAATGGAAGCAAGTTGGTGAAGAGCTCCAAGCCTTCCCAAGTCTTCCAATCCTTCAAGAAATGCCTCTAACTCTCCCAAACTCCTCCAAAAATTAGCAATAAGAATCAAATTGAAGAACCCCACACTCCTCAACAAGAGGAGATAATATAGGCCATGAATTTGGCCTTCAGGAATGAGAAGGTGACACTTGTCACCTTCTCCTTCCTCCTCCCATGCCACTTGCAAGGGAGAGGAAGTGTGAGGATGACAAGTGTCATCCTCTCATTCCCTCTCAAACCTCACCTTATCCACTTGTGCTCTCACACATGTGTGAGAGGACAAGTGGTGAGATGGCAACTCCACTCACACCCACAAGAGGATAAGGGATGCCATATGGCATCCTCCTATTCTCTTAAGGAGCCATCTTCCTCCAAGATGCTCTCACACGTGTGTGAGAGTCTTGGGGGAAGCTCCCACACACTTGGGAGTCTTGGAGACCTCCCATGTCTTCCTTGGAAAAGGGTTCCCAAACCTTGGGAAGGGAGATGAGTCTTTCCCCAAGGCATGACTCATCTCCCACTTCCCTTATTTCAAATTTTCGTCACTATTACTAAACCAAGGTTTAGAGTGACCAAACTTGAGTCAAATCTAGGGTTAGATAGTCCAAGTTGACCCTAGACTCATGGGTAACCACCTAGGGTAGCTTTTGGGACTCTAGGGTTCACAAGGAGGGTTAAAAATCACATTAGAATAGCCTCAAAATTAAAATAAATACCAAGTGGTGTAAATCAAGTAAAATTTTACAACACTTATTATTAAATAAATAGACAAGGGTACTAAGGCCAAAATAATAAAAATTAAATCAATTACTTAAATCAACATTCAAATTCAAACGTGATCCTTATCCCTCTTGGGAATGGATCAGATTTACAGGGGATAACATAGTGTGAATTCTACCTCTAATTTTCCCGTGGCTAGGGAATGTGAAACCTGCACATCTCAATCAAGTGTCAGTCATATCATGAAGATTCATAGCCAAAGCAACTGAAATTAAATTCATGCAATCAAATACAACAATAATCATCATTACATAACTCCAAATTAAACTACATTTTTAAATCATATGACAAATAGTTCACATCACATAAATAACTAAAATCTCATTGCAATATAACATCTACTATATCCCATATGTCAAACTACAAAATATCATCCAATATGATCAAACCAAATCACATATGTCAAATCAGTGCCCTATCACAATCAGGAGATAAAAACATCAAGTCTGCATAATGAAGCATAGTCACTAATGTCTGATAATGTCATCACAAAATAGCATAATCGATCAAAATAAGGGAGGTAAAATAATCAGCCTCACATCCTCCCCCCCTAAGACTGAACTTCCTCCTGGAAGTCATCAAAAAGGTGAGGATAGAGTGCCCTCAAACTAGCTGCATCCTCCCAAGTCACCGTAACCTCATCATATCGATCCCACTGGACCCTAACCTAGTCGAGCTCTCGACCTCGAAGGCCCAGTGTCCGATGAGCCAATATACGAATTGGCTCCAAAGCCAACTACCCATCTGCCTCTACCTGTAATGCACTCTAGTCTAGCACGTGAGATAAATCAGATATATATAACCTCAAAGCAGAAATATGAAAGACATCGTGGATACGTGATAGGCTGGGTGGCAATGCTAGACGATAGGCAACTGGTCCTATCCGCTCCAAAATCTCAAAGGGTCCTACAAACCGTGGTGCGAGCTTAGAGCCCTTTCCACAACAGATAGGACTCTTATGTGGCCGCACTCTAAGGAATACCCTGTCACCTACTGAGAAGCTCCGATCAATCCTCTTAGCATCGACATACTTCTTCTGCCTATCCTGTGCCTCCTGTAATCGCTGTCTAATCAGTGTGACCTACTACTCCATATCCTATACAAGCTCTGGACCAATGGCGACTCTATCCTCTATCTAATCCCAACTCAGTGGGGTCCTACACGGTCTACCGTATAAAGCCTAGAAGGGAGGCATACCTAAGGAGCTGTGGTGCCCATTATTGTAGGCAAACTTGACTAGATATAGATACTCCTCCCATTTGGACTGATGGTCCATAACATACATCCGAAGCATATCCTCCAACACCTGATTCACCTGCTCTGTCTATCCATCTATCTTGGGATGATAAGCAGAGCTAAAGTTGAGTTGTGTGCCCAATACCTGCTGTAAGGCTCTCCAGAACGTTGAAGTGAAAATAGGGTCTCTATCTAAAATAATGCGGTGAGGTACTCCATGTAATCTCACAATATCATCTAAGAATACTCTCGCCACTGCTGGCACATTGTACGTCGTGCATATAGGTGAGAAATGCACTACTTTTGTCAACTTGTCGACTGTCACCATGATGGCATCATGGCGACGTGAAGACATAGGAAGACCAACAATGAAATCCATGGAAATGGTGTCCCATTTCCACTCAAGTATATCATGTGGGTATAGAAGACCTGCTGGATGCTGATGCTCAGCCTTGACCCTCTGGCACTCAAGGCATCAAGCAACAAACTCTGCTATATCTCATCTCATACCCGCCCAATGGTACAGCTGTCGTAAATCGGCATGCATCTTCTTCACCCCTGGATGTGCTGCATATGGTGCTCTGTGATCCTCAAATAACACTACAGCATGTAGGTCACCTGCGCGGGGTACATAGATGCACTGTCAATGATGAAGTAAACCATCTGCCTCAAGTGAATACCCTGCATACTTGCCCACAAGGGCCCTTTGTGCACTGATCTCCTGTTGCACCTCTAGATACCACTCATCCTCTAGCAAATGCTGAATAATGTGATCCCTTAAGTACACACTTAGAGTCAAGGTCAAGAGCTCATGGCGCCTCTGACTCAATGCATCAACAACTGCATTCTCCTTCCCTTTGATGTAGTGGACATCAAAGTCATACTCACAGAGGAACTCCATCCAACGCCGCTGATGGGCTTTCAGATTCGGCTGTGTAAAAATGTACTAAAGGCTATGATGATCAGAATGGAGCTCAAAGTGACGACCCAACAAGAAATGTCTCCAACGAACTAGAGCATGAACTACTGCCGCTAACTGCAAGCCGTGTGTGGGGTAGTTCAGCTCATGGGTCTTGAGCTTTCGTGACTTATATGCGATCGCTCTACCACCCTGCATAAGTATGGCTCACATTCCCTCAAGTGATGCATCCGTGCATACCATAAAATCTACTATAGGATCAGGAACCACTAGAATAGGAGCGCTGGTAAGACTCTCCTTAAGGACCTCAAAGGCCCTCTCACACTACTCAGTCCATAGGAAGCTCTTCCCTTTCCACTGAAGGGAAGTGATGGGGTGTGCAATCTGAGAAAAACCCTCAATAAAGTGACGGTAATAACCAACAAACCCCATAAAACTCCTGACCTCTATCACACTAGTGGGTGCTGGCCAATCCCTGATAGCCCTGATCTTTGATGGATCTACTAAGATTCCATCACCAGATAGGATATGTCCCAAATACTGAACCTCTGTCTTGAAAAATGCACATTTTGCCAAGTTCCCATAAAGATTTTGCTCTCGCAAACACTGTAGAACCTGACGAAGGTGCTCCTCATGCTCCTCCTCGGTCCGTGAGTAGATCAAAATGTCATTGAGGAAAATGATCATGAACCGATCTAAATAGGTGTGAAACACCCCATTCATGAGGCTCATGAACACTACAGGGGCATTAGTCAAGCCGAAGGGAACCACTGTGAACTCATAGTGGCCATAGCAAGTCTGAAAGGCGGTCTTATGGATATCCGCCTCTGTAATACGTAGATGATGATACCCGAACTTTAGGTCTTTCTTAGAAAACACCCTGGCTCCCTGCATCTGATAGAAAAGATCGTCGATCCTGGGTAGAGGATAACGGTTCTTCATCGTCACCTTATTCAACTGCCTGTAGTCCATGTACAAACAAGGAGATCCATCCTTCTTCTTCACGAAGATGACATGAGCACCCCAAGGTGAAACACTCGGTCAGATGTGCCCCTTCTAGAACAAGTCCTCCAACTGTAACTTGAGCTTAGTGAGCTCATGTGTGGTCATCCTATAGGGTGTACGAGACACAGGCTCAGCACCCAGCACTAAGTCTATGTGAAAGTCTACCTCACGTCAGGGTGGTATCCCCAGTAACTCTATTGGAAACACATCGGCAAACTCTCTAAGGATGGGATGATCATCCAATGATGCCTCTGGCTCGTCCTCTGATCTGTTGCTCACGGTGATGGCAAACATCTGACATCCCTTCCACATGCAGCGCTTAAGCTACTGAGCAGATACCATATGCACTGCTGTGGGCTTCTACATGCCCACAATCTCCATTGATGTGACGTGATCGTCTAAATAGCTGATCACCTTTCAGCAACAATCTAGCTTAGCTCGATGAGCCGCAAGCCAATCCATACCCAACACCACATCATAGGATCCTAATGTCATGACTTTAAGGTCACATATGGTGGTAAAGGGCCCCAAAGCAATCTCACAGTCATGGACTAAGTCATCTATTGTCAGTTTGGCACCTGATGCCAACTCCACCACCCACCTATCACCCTGCCTAGAGGCCACCAACCTAGAACGCTCCACTAATGATGGAGATATGAATGAATCAGTAGCATCAGAATCAAAGAGAATAGAAATGGGGTTACCCCCAATCATATCAGACATCTCAATCACTGATGCCTGAAAATCTGCCTAGCTGTTATCAACCGCTGCAAACATATGGTGGGATCTACCCACATCACCAACGGCCTGCTCAGATCCTCTGCATGAGGCTGTTCCCCTGCTGTAAAACCCTGTGGACACTCTCTAGCTAGGTGTCCAGCTCCACCACAAACATAACAAGGGCCCCTAGCCTAAACCTATCCAGTCTGAGTCCTACTCGACTGCTGCTGCCCTAATCTACCAGTAGACCCCTACGAGCCCCTATAAGACTGCTGTGACCTCGCTAGTCCTGTAGGTGGTCCCTGCTGCTCCCAACCCCTATTATGTCCCCCATGTGACCTTTGCTATGTTCTAGCTCTCTACTGCTGCTGTGGCTGCTACTGCTGTGGGGGTCTAGGAAGTAAAGGTGTGGAACTGAATCCTCCTCTATGAGGTATTTGTGATGGTCTACAGAAACTCTGCTGATGCTGCTACTGTACTTGATCCTAAAACTGAGGGCATGAACCCTGCCCTCGTCCTTGAGTCTCCTCAGCGATGTATGCCTTCTCGGCAGCATCACTCAAAGTCTAGGGGTCTGCCATCCGAACAGGCCCTGGTATACTGTGGTTAAGTCCTCTGATAAACTTATGCACTAGGAGTTTCTCGTCATGGAGATACTTTGCATATTTGGATAACTCTATAAACCTACCCTCATACTGAGCCACTATAAGACCCCTCTGCTGTAGGTCATGGAACTCGTCTATACGACGCTGCCTATGATGGTCTGATAAGTAGCATGCATTGAAGCACTCAATGAAGGTCTCCCATGTGAGGGTGTCTAAAGAAAGGTGACACTTGCACTCCTCAGTGCACCACCAGGTAGCTGCTACATCTCACAGCAAGTGTACTGCCACACGGGCCTTTGTGTTGCCCTCGTAAGGATGCAATGTGAAGCATCAGTCTAAACTGATAAGCCAGGCCTCTGCCTTGGCTCCCTCTGTGGTCCTAAAGAATGTAGGAGGGTTCAACCTCAAAATATCCCTAATAGGGTCTCCTCTATCTCTAGGTCTCCTGATAGGCTCATCTATATAGTAGTCATAAGGCCTATGACCAAAGTGCTCTACCCGTACTACCTCATCATATCTAGCATGACATGAAGGACTCCTGCTACGGGCCCTGTTGGCTAAACCAACCTCCTCTATCTCTGGCAACTCAACATAAGGCTCCACACGTGGTGCCTCTCGTGGCTCTACGCAGGGCTCCACATGTGGCTCAACATGGGACTTAGCTCGTGGCTCCATGCATGGCTCCTCTTACAGAGATTGATATGTGGCTCTATGCGTGGCTCAACTACAACTGGTGGAAGTCTATCTAGAACTACCTATAAGGCCTGCAAAATCTATGGCCCAATATCTAGTATGACCGGTGGTGCCTACGGTATCTGTGGAACTGGCTGTGCCTGTGGGACTAGCTGATCTGGTCCCTCAGCTGAAGAGTTAGTGTGCACCTCGGCGGATGGAGTGCGGTGGGACTGTGCTCGCCGAACTCGTCAGGGAGGCATCCTACAAAAATGAGGTAATCACAAATTAATCAAAGTTGCAGAAAATAAAATGTGACCAAAACAAGCCCAGTGTTTAAACTTGGCTCTGATACCAAATGTCATTCTCGCATTTCCCATGCGGTCATGACACACAAACACATGTGTCATGTCCACATTTGCATTCACTCAGAGAATAAAGTAGTGTAATTATGCATTGGGTAGAATCAATGAAGCTAAGGGAATGATAGATGAAGAACTACTAAAAAATAAGATTGTTACTAATATGACTTTTCCTCTACTAGACACCTGGGTTATAGAGTTGCAATTTGAACTAGAGGTGTTGAAGACCAGCATGACTAGAGTTAGATAGATGTAGACCAAGATCCATGATATGCTATCTAAAGAAATGAAAGTGTTGGAGGAATTGTTAGAGGATGCTATTGAAGAATAAGATATGCTAGAGATGGATAAGGCTATCTAGACTTTCAAGGATAAATTCAAAGAAGTAGCAGAAGATCCTGTGAAGTATTTTATAGAAAATGTAATGGATGAGATGTCAGAGCTGAATGTGAAGGTAAAGGCATATGATAAAGAAGTAGAAAAAAGAGCATCGATGATGAAATCCTTAGATAAACATATCAGAGCATTGAAATATGCTAAGGTGAGAGCTCAAGCCATCAACAAGCAGCAAATAGATCAGATGGTACAAGCATGTGATTATCACAAGAAGTTGGATACATGAATGCTTGTACATGAGGAGCCAGATATATCTAAGTAAGAATCACTTGAAGAGCACTCTGATAGAAGGAGAAGCGAAGAGGTCATATTGACCAAATCCAAAGTCAAAGGATATTCATTCATGTCTTATAGATGGTTGCCAACTGGCAACTTGTGCCACATGTTTTGTATTTTGACTTGGTCAAAGCAATGTATACCATTGATCATAATAGATAAATCTTGATCATAGGATCTTTTGTAACTGATTCTCATCCTTGCTCTATAAAAGGATGGAGAATCTTAGTTGTACATTATTAGAAGTTTAATTGAGATTGGATTGTTGAATGTCATGACCAATTCTCAAGGTCAATTGTAAATGTATATTCCTTTGCATACTTAATGAAGTTGAAGACTTGTGATTACAAATTATCATAAATCTTGTGTAATATGTGTATGATATCTTGATATTCCTTTACTTTGTTGTGTCCCTTGGAGTGCATTTTAGTTTGTATTGTCATTATCCTTTTCTTTGACGATTCGCATCAATCATATGTAGCTGTGGAATGACCTAGTGAAAATATGGTTTTATTTTCTTCTCTTTCATGAAAGTATCAAGGATATATGTGGATCAATGACCGAACTTCACTCATTTCAGTAAATTTAGATAGCTTTAGTTCAATTTCTTTAAATTTCATTGAATCACCATCATCTTAACTGCAAAACATAGAAAATGATAAGCAGAACACAAAATATGTAGACATCCATGAATATATGATCATTGGAATATTTACACAAAGTGCACATAAATTAGTAAATATCATGTGAATGAATACAAATAGTGATAAGAGTCATAGAAATACATGCTTGTAGGCACATTATTTGAAGGAATTTACAGTGCAAAAGTAAAATTAAGCAAAGGTTAGTTCAAAGTTGTTTAAATTAGAGATAGTTTCAAAAGAACTAATCAAGATAATCATTAATCATCTTAACCAGTGTGAAAAATAGAAGAACTGATCAAACTTATCATAAATATTTGCATAATATTGTTAAATACTATAGGATTTGATATCATTTGCTGATCATTTACAAAAAATAGTGAAAAGAAAGTAATATCTACATATCAGGATACAAATACTTCACGATCAAGCGTAATGCCCCTAATGGAAAACAACAACACACATCAACCTTTGACTAACATCATATCATTATGAACTAATGCACATAGACTTGGGATCATAAATTCATTTTTAATTTATCACATCTTTCAAGATAAATAAAGGTTGTGTAACTTTTATTTCTTATTGTTATGACTAACATCATCATCAACAAGACCCCCTCTCATATTTCCATTCTTGAGTTACTTCGTATGTTCCCCCTCCACAAGGACATCCTTGACAAAGCCTTGATGGAGACCCAAGTCCCTACCAACTTAAATATCAATCAATTCCAAGCCATGGTGGGACACAACGCCTCACCTCATCATCTCACTTTCTCTAAGAAAGACCTTCCCACATCCAACGCCTCACATAATGAAGCCCTTCACATCAAAGTCCTAATCCATAAACATACTATCAAATGAGCCTCAATATATGGTGGCTCTAGCCTAAATCTTTACACTCTAAAATTATTAAAACACTTGGGATACTCTAATGTGGTTGTGGACTCTAGTGAGTGTATAACCATCAAATGATATGATGATACCAAAAGATTATTCAAGGGTAGCATTAGGCTTCCCATCCAAGTAGGACAAAAAATTTTAGAAACCAAATGTCAAGTTCTTGATCTTGACCTCCCATACAACATCCTCCTCACCCAACCATGGATCCATGTCATGAAAGCCATTCCATCCACATTTCATCAATGTCTAAAATTTCCATATAATGACATTGAAGTTACTATCTATGCCAATCCCTGTCCTTTCCAATACTGTAGCTTTTTGGAAGGACATGATCGAACTTTTTGCCCATACAACAATGCCACCAAAGCATCCATCTCTAACACCAAACCAAAATCTTACATTTCATACATCGATCCTTCAAACATTATATTCACATCACAAACATCCACCCCTCCTGAGGTCAAGATCGAGATAAGTGACTTGGGATGTGGAGAATATGATCTACATGGCACATTTTGTGTAGGCTTACTCCCACCATCCCCTAAGGAATATGGTGCTCCTAAGGACAATGAAGTCTCCATGGTTATCATCAAATGCAAGCCTTCTCCCATCTTTGAGTGCAAACACTTCATGGAACAAGATTTCCTTGAAGACATATCCTCCTAGTTATACAAAGATGAAGATGAACAAAAAGAAGCTCTTATCCTCCCAATCAAGATCTATGGAAAGGGTCTTGAGATTGTCAAATACATGGGTTACAAAGGACAAGGTGGTATAGGCCTTCATGAATAAGGAATTATTGAGCCTATTCAAGCAACACAGAATCCTTATCTATGAGGGCTAGGGTATGTAAAACAAGAATTTACCCCACCAAACTTGGGTGTATCTTGAGTGAGGATGCTAGGTATTTCCCTATGATTGATAACATCAATGAAGAAGACCATGAAGAATCATTTTCTGATTTCACTGAACTTTTCGAATCATTCATATGCATCATTTACACCATATCAACTATGCTTGTTACCAAGTTGTGCTTGGTAGCCTAATTAGGCTGGGCTATAAGAGTTGTTTTTCTAATGCTTTCAGGAAGCAAGTGACTTCAAATGAAGCAAGAAGGAAGAGAATATTAGATAAAAATAGTCTAGAGAGAGGCTTCAGCCTCTACATTTTATCTAACATTTGTGTTCACCGTGCAGATACAGGTACTTGAAGACCATTCATCTATGTCATTTTCATTCAAAATATAAATGCTTACATATAATATGAAGGGTCACATTACCCTTGAAATTAAAAAAAGAGCTATGGAAGGGGTTCTTCTATCCAAAAAAAATTAATATTTTTGATATTTTCCAAAAAAATATCATTTTGGACTTGATCAGAAGTCTTTCAAGGTACACAAAAATAGGAGAGGAGTTGAACTGAAGTGCAGGGTCATGCAGGGAGAGATATTTGGAGTTCTATTTTTGACATGACTATTTTTGGCAGTTTCTTGCTCAAGAACTTTGGGATTTGGAGTTCTAAGCTATTTTTGGTCATCTTGGAGGAGTTTTGGGGCCTAAATTTTAGTCTTTTCACTTGTGCTCACCCATCAACTTGGAGTTACTTTTTGAAACTCATTCATGCATATTTTTGAGTTCAGTTGAGATGGAGTTAACTTCCCATTCATTTTTTTTGGGGACAATTTTGTATTATATGAAAAAAAAGCTTATGCTTTTTTTTCTCAGTTCTTTCTTTTTTGCCTTTGCATATTGCAGAGGAGATTGTCTTGTAACTCAACCATTTTTACAGTTTTTAGTAGTAGCAATTCATTTTTTTTAGTAGTTTATTGTTATTTTGTAAAGATTCCTTCCATTTTCTAATACAATCAAGGGTTCTTCTATCTAATTTTAGGTGTCTTTTTATTTTCTGATTGATTTGATAGGAATTTTTTGTGTTTTACTTAAAAACCTCTGAATGCTCTGTCTCATTTATTAGATGAAAGTATATAAATTTCAATTTATTACAGGTCATAGCTTGTGCAAGATTATTCATGCCTTTTTGTGAAATACTTATGTGATGATTCTGATCAGTTTGGATTGTAAGAACATGTTTATTGGAGAATGTTTGTGAGTTATATTATAGTTTTAAATCAAAATATTGCTGTATCACCCCCTTTAGATAGATTTTCTATTCAATTTTCAGTTTATGCAAGTTTTCTTCTATCTTTTTCTTCCATCAATTTATAGATCTAAAGGGCACTTAAAGGGAGCTAACTCTTCCAGAGGTTCATTATCGAAATAGACAAACCCATAGTTTGAGAATGTTCCCATGTTGCACAGGATTGCCAAGCTTGTAAAGGCTTACATTTAGGGTGTAATCCTTTGTGACAACAGTTTTTGGCATGCCCGGTGGGACATTGAACAATGATTCAAGCCACTTAAACATATTTTTACTTTGTTGTTTGGTATGCACAACAAAGTTTCAGCCTAGAAGAGGTAAAAAACAACATACTTGGTGACTTAAAATTCTAATTTTTATAGATCTAGTGAATTTAGCACATGAGAAAAGTCAAAACGAGAGGAAGTTCAACTCCGTTTGAATATCTACAGTTGTCACCTCCAAGGAGAAGAGGTAGAACAACACTAAGAACACCCAATCTAGTAGGGAGAACTTAATCAACTCCTCCAGGAATCAAGACTACAGAGTTTGATCAAAGGAATTTGGTGATAAATCTTTAAATATAAACTCGAGAAGCCCCTCAAGCCCCACCAATGGTGGGATCATATCCATTTGTGCAATTCAATACTAATAGCTCATTGCAACTTGCAATACATGATGACATTCTAGTGGTAGCCCTGAGAGGTTTACCATTTTTTACAGAAGAGGACCAAACTATTCCAATTGAACACATAAAGATGTGGCCACATTATGCTCGGTCTATCAAATAACATAGGAAAATGTTGCAATAAGATTGTTGGCTGCATGAAGGGTAAGGCCCTTCAATGGTTCAGAGGATTGGTTGTAGGTTCTATTACATCATGGGACGTATTGGGAGACACTTTGAACAAATAGTTTGAAGACAAGTCAAATAACCTGTCTTTGATGGAACAAATGAGTACAATAAAGAGAGCCCCATAGGAGCATATGGCCAATTTCAACTTTCATTTTCAACAGACTTGGGATAGAATCCTAGTAGCGGTAAGGCCTACTGAGGAACATGCATTTTTTGTATTTTCTTAGAGTCCTAAATAGTGATATAGTAGTAATGGTACAGTCAATGGGTGGTACAAAACTGCCGGGTGCTTATGAAATTGCCATTAGAGTTGAAAACAACCTAATTCAGGCTGGTAAAATAGCCTCAAGGCTGTCAATGCCTATTTTTCTAGAAATACAGCCATCAATCCCACTACAAATTCCACCTATTGCTACTATACCTGCCATACCAACACTCAATTATCAGGTTTCAACCCAAACAAATGCTGCCCTAGCCCTGTCTCAAGAGGGAAAAAGACAAACATAGTTGTTATAAAAGCAAACTGAGCTATTACAAGGTCAATCAGAGCTATTGTAAACTATTGGTAATGAGTTGATAAGTATAAAAAGGAAGCCAAATCAAAATTTTAGACCTTATCAGGCCTCTTACCAAAATTAGGAGCAAAATAACTGGCAAAACTAACAAGGAAACCAGCAGAATAGACCTTCTTATCAACCTAAAAATCAAGGCTAGAGAAGGAACTTCAATACAAGGCCTTATCATCCTTACAAGAAGCATGCTTCCAGCTCATATAAAGAGTTAGTACCAGTGCAAAACAATATGGCACAGGAGTATGATTGGTGTTACCCCTGTAACCAGCCATACAACCAATCAAACTGCTCAAATGGCATGATTAATCAGGCCTTCATGGTGCAAAACAATGTTGCTGCCCAACAAAGTACTATACATGAAATTTTGGAACAACAAGCTTATAATGCCAAACAACAACAACTGGATGTAGCATTCATGCATTAGCAGGGTGAGGAGTTTTGTAGGGTTAATCACACATAAGGGAAAAATCAATTTGCCCAGTCCATAGCAGCTAACATGAGAGCTAAGAAGAGAGTTGTAGATATTAGACAATAAGATACAAGAGGCCAAAATCAGGCCCAATCAAGCCAACAAGGTGCTGCGGGTCCATCACAGCAGTCAAATATTCATGTTTTACCAAGAGGACATCCTATTCCAAGTTGAAACCAGCTAAGAGGGTAGCCACAACAAGTACAACAACAAGTTGATCCTGCTGCATCGAAAGGACAACCAAAGGTTAGTTCATTTTCTTTCAACATTATTGATTATATGAAAAAAGTAAATGCTACCATGTCTATGTGGGATTCATTATCTCTTCCCGATCAAAGAGATTTGTTACAAAAGGCATTAACCAATGTTTCCTTGACCAATGAGCCAAGTCAAAGTTAGTTTAGAGACAAAAACAGAGTTGTGCTTGTCAATGACCCACTATCTCAAAAAGAATAGCAAGTACATGAGGTCAAAACAACACCATTTTATGTGTCTCTAATTATTGGAAACCACCTTGTGCACAATTGCATGATATATTCAGGTGCTAGTACTTCAGTTATACCAAAATAGATAATGGATAAGTTGGGACTGACATATGAACCAATGTCCAAACTAGTAACATAGTTAGAAGGTTCATCCATTAACACCATTGGAGTCATAATAAATTTAGACCTCACATTACATGCCTGCCCAAATTTTGCAATTCCTCAGGACATATATGTAATAGATCTACCCCCTACTTTGCTTTATGCCTTTCTAGGGATTTCACAACAAAGTTAGGAGGATATTTATCAACTGATTGGACCCATATGTGTTTTAGGACTATGTATAGTACAAGGGTGATTGTAAAATCTAAGTTCCTAGCCAAAGATCACTTGGAACCCTATGTCCCTAGTGCTGTTAATGCAAACCTCACCTTCCATGAGGAAGAGCAACCTATTGTTCATGAGAATCATACCTTAATCGAGAGCATTTCAGACCTATTTTTAGATGAATGTGCATCTGAAAACCATGAGGATGATCATTATAAGCAAATAGAAGTAGCTGGATTGGGAATCTATATGATTCATGAACATGAATCAAGTTGTTCCTAACCTTATGAAAGGTGAAGAACAACATGAACAACAATCTAAGCATGTGGTAAGTGACCTATGGCAGTTGTACTTTGACAGTGCAAGGAGTAAAGTGGGTGTATGGGGTGGATCTATGCTTATTTTACTAGAAAATGAGAAGTATTATGAAGCCTTTAGATTTGCATTCAATTGTTCAAACAATATACCAGAATATGAGGCACTAATTCATGGCTTAGAATGGGCCAAAGGGAAGAATATCAAGTGTCTGAAGGCATATGGTGATAGTGAACTTGTTGCAAATCAGGTAAGGAACTTGATGTCACCAAAAATGACTTGCTTAAGTCATACAAACACATAATATGGAATCTGATTGAAGATTTTGATGCTTTTAATTTGTTGTATGTGCCTAGAAATCAAAACAAATAGGCTGATAAGCTTGTAGCCATGGGGGCTAAATTTGACATACCCAAAGAAATCAGAAACATAGAGCAACAGGAGTATGTGAAAGTGGTTGTGAGGCCATCAAATCTTGATAATAATATACATTGGCATGTTTTTGAAAGTGATGATAAAATAGCAAATTTTCTCATTGAGGAGGCTGAGTTTTCAACTGGTAACCAGCAGAAATTGTAGCAGCAATTTGAAGACCAAATTATAGAATTAAGGACAAATAAGCTGCCAAAAGGCTTGGTTACTTTAGAATAGATTTTCAATTTAGATGATCAGCTCAGAAAAGAAAAAGCTAGCATGCTTATCAAGGATGACCACTATGAATCAGTAGAGATTTTCAAGTCCAAACTTCTCAAATTGGGAAAGGTATGTACAACTAAAGATAAGCATGATTTTGTGTTATTGTGCCAAGAATTTGATGATATTTTTGCATGTGAATTCAAATAGCTCAAAGGTTTTAACCCTGAGCTAGCTCAACACACCATAGAGCTAGAACTGGGGGCAAAACTAGTCAGGTAGAAGCAATGGCCTCTTAACCCCAAGCTAGAAGTTATGATTAAAACAAAATTAAATATGATAATTCAAAGAAGCATCATTTTCCCAATCACACACTTCATGGGTGTCTAATCTAGTTCCTATCAGGAAGAAAAATTGTGAGATTAGGCTATGTGTTGATTTCAGGGATCGGAATAGAGCATCATTAAAGGATCACTATTTGCTACCCTCAAGGGAGCAAATTCTGCAAGTGGTTTCAGGTTTTGAAAGTTTCTCTTTGTTGGATGGCTTTTCAAGGTATAACAAAATTTTGGTTAAGGAGGAAGACTAGTATAAGACAACATTCACAACTAAATGGGGTACTATGGCCTATTAAAAGATGTCATTTGGGTTGTCAAATGCTGGAGCAACCTTTCAAAGAGCCATGGATATGGCTTTTTAGGGCATAATGAATAAGTTTGTCTTGGTATATCTAGATGACATCACTATTTTCTCTAGGGACACCAAAGATCACCAAAGATCACATTTCTCATCTCAGATAGGTCTTTGATAGATGTAGGGAATATGGAATCTTACTTAATCCAAAAAAGTGTATTTTTATTGTTCATGAGGGTAAGTTACTAGGTCACATTATTTGCAAGCATGGGATAACAATTGACCCTAAAAGAGTAAGTGTTATTTCAGCCTTACCTCTACTAGCCCATGAAAAGGGGATCCAAAGTTTCCTTGGGAGAATCAATTTTGTTAGAAGGTTTATACCGAATATTGCAAGTTTATTGAAGCCTCTAATAGCCATGTTGAAGAAGAATATTGGTTTTAGCTGGACTAAAGAAGGAAATGATAGATTTGAGGACATCAAAGAAGCTCTAGCAACATTGATCAATCCTAACTTTTAAAAAGATTTTATTTTGTATGCCTATGGAGGAGTTGACACTATCTCTGCTATGCTGACCCAGTAGAACATAGAAGGCTAGTAGAAACCAATAGCCTTTTTCAGCCAGAGATTAGAAGGCTATGAGAAAAGGTACACATTTGTTGAAAAGCATGTAATTATCATAAGAAGCCTCAAAAAATTTAGGCACATGTTATCAAATAACAAGATTCAGCTTATGGTTGCCCATCTAAGAGTGAAATATTTTTTGTTGAGCAAAGAGATGATTGGATAACTAGGATGATGGAGTACGATGTCGATATCAAAGTTACCCAGCTGATTCGGGGTAAGGGACTATGTGAGTAGCTAGCTGAAATAGCATAAAATGAAGTTAAACTACCAAAAGAAGTGGTTTTAATGGTTGATAACACTATTGTACTTGTTGTTCCAGCTAACAATACTAGTTGGACAAGAGATATGATACACTATTTGTAGACCGGAGAATGGCCAGTAGGGCTAAGTGCAGCGAAACAAACATATTATAGGCTACAAGCCATTCCTTTTATCATGGTTGAAGATATCTTGTTCATAAAAGACTACATTGGAGTGTTGTTGAGATGTGTTGAAACCGATCAGATTGATAAAGTATTACATGAGTTTCATAATTGGCCAGCTGGTGGTCACTTTGCTGCCTAAACAATAGCCTTCAAAATTATGAAGGCTGTATATTACTGGCCATCTCTTTTCAAAGATGTGCATTCTTGGGTTAGAAAGTGTGTTAAATGTGTAGTATTTACGAGTAAAGAAAGGTTGGCAGCCATGCCACTCCAACCTATTTTAGTTGATTAGCCCTTCACAAAATGGGGCCTTGACTTCATTAGGGCAATTAATCCACCTTCTAGTATTGGTCACAAGTGGATATTAATAGCCTCAAATTATTTTACTAAGTGGATAGAGGCAATAGCTTTGAAAGAAGCTAATGAAAGTGTTGTTTTGAACTTTAATGAAGACTTAGTGGCTAGGTTTGGTGTACCGGATGTAATTATTTCAGATAATTCATTGGCTTTGGTTGGCCTAAAAATAACTAACTGGGCCATCAAATATGGCGTTTACCTAAGCACTTCATCAAATTACTACCCTCAAGGAAATGGGCGGGCTGAATCCACTAATAGAAATCTCATCAGGATCATCAAATGAACAATAGAAGATAACCAGAGAACCTAGAATTTAAAGTTGAAATCATCCTTATGGGCTGATAGAGTGACTCCTAAGAGGTCAACAGGTCAATCTCCTTTTGTTTTGGTTTATGGAAAAGAGGCTAAAATGTCTATCTCAACTAAGCTACCAGCCCTAAGTCTTATGAAAGAGATTAAGTTTATGGAAGCTGGTCCTATGTAGGTAAGGCTAGCTAAGTCATTGGAACTAGAAGAGATAAGGAAACAAATAGCTTAGCAATTGGAGATGTATTAGATGCAGATGAAGAGAACATTTGACAAGAGGGCAACATTCATAGTTTTCAAGGAAGGAGACATTGTTCTCAAATGGAATGAGCTAAAAAGTAGACCTAGTAAGTACAACAAGTTTGATGCTATGTGGATAGGCCCATTTATGATTGCTGAATGCAAACAACACAATGCTTATCAACTAGCTACAATAGAATGAGAGGTGTTACCCATCCCAGTTAATGGGATTCACCTCAAACACTACTTTTGAGAAGCAAAGGGTTGTAATTGTATCATAGTAGAATAAGCTTTCAGTTTAATAAGTACTACTTGCAGAGTTGTTTAATTTCAGTTTCTTTTTTCCAAGAAGTGTTGATGCATAGCTGACTGCTTCTATTTGGAGCTAGCATTGTTTTATTTTCATTTTATTTCTACTGTTGTTGTTTTTATAGCATCTGAGTTTTCAAGGAGTTTTATGAGTTACAAAGGCTAAGGAAAGACTATTTCCCAATGGACATAACAGGCAATTGGCCACGAGAGTTTTAGTAGGCAAAACTAGCGTAAAGGTTACCAAAAAAGTTACCAAGTTGTACTTGGAAGCCTAATTAGGCTAGGTTGTAAGAGTTGTTTTTCTAATGCTTTCAGGAAGCAAGTGACTTCAAATGAAGAAGGAATGAAGAGAATATCAAATCAAAACAATCAAGAGAGAGGCTTCAGCCTCTACATTTTATCTAACATGTTTGTTCACTATGTAGATACAGGAACCTGAAGACCATTAATCTATGTCATTTTCATTTGAAATATAATGGATTACATATAATATGAAGGGTCACATTACCCTTGGAATTCAAAAAAAGAGCTATGGAAGGGGTTCTTCTATCCATAACAAAATATAAAAAAAATTATATTTTCAATATTTTCCCAAAAATACCATTCTAGACTTTATCAGAAGTCTTTCAAGGTACATAAAAATAGGAGAGGAGTCAATTTGAAGTGCAGGGCCATGTAGAGAGAGATATTTGGAGTTCTATTTTTGACATGACTATTTTTGGCAGTTTCTTGGTCAAGGGCTTTGAGACTTGGAGTTCTAAGCTATTTTTACTCATCTTGGAGGAGTTTTGGGGCCTAAATTTTAGGCTTTTCACTTGTGCTCGTCCATCAACTTGGAGTTACTTTTTCAAACTCATTCATGCATATTTTCAAGTTTAGTTGAGCTGGAGTTAACTTCCCATTCATTTTTTGGGATAGTTTTGTATTATATGAAAAAAAGCTTATGCTTTTTTTCTCAATTCTTTCTTTTTTGCCTTTGTATATTGTAGAGAAGGAGATTGTCTTGTAACTCAACCATTTTTATAGTTTTTAGTAGCAGCAATTCCTTTTTTTCAGCAGTTTATTATTTTTTTGTAGAGATTCCTTCCATTTTCTAATACAATCAGGGGTTCTTCTATCCAATTTTAGGAGTCTTGTTATTTTGTGAGTGATTTGATAGGAATTTTCTGTGTTTTGCTTCAAAACCTTTGAATTCTATCTCATTTATTAGATGCAAGTATACAAATTTAAGTTTATGACAGGTCACAGCTTGTACAAGATTATTCATGCCTTTCTGTGAAATATTTATGTGATGAATCTGATTAGTTTGGATTGTAAGAACAGGTTTATTGGAGAATTTTTGTGAGTTATAGTTTAGTTTTAAATCAAAATATTGGTGCATCACCCCCTTTAGATAGATTTTCTATTGATTTTTTAGTTTATGCAAGTTTTCTTCTATCTTTTTCCTCCATCAATTTACAGATCTAAAGGGCATTTAAATTGAGCTGGCTCTTCTGGAGGTTCATTTTTGAAATAGACAAACCCACAGTCTAAGAATGTTCCCATGTTGCACAGGATTGCTAATCTTGTAAAGGCTTAGCATTCAGGGCGCAATCCTTCGTGACAACAATGTCATCAATATCCATCGACCTCCCTCTTGTCTACCCCCACCTCATAGATTGAGATGAAAAAGGTCCTGTTATCCTTGATGTCACACAAAACAATGAAGCTATTGTAAAATTCTTAAGGGTTAGGGACCATATACCCCTTGGAGATCATAAATCCAGATATATAATGGAAATCAATACATCCGTGTACTTTCAGGAGACCATCCAATCTTTTAGTCATAAAAGCATAAACATAAAAATAACATCCCCTAGTAAAAACCACTTTGTGGCACTTTCAGATGATGAAAAAATCAAAATAAAGGATGTATCTCCTAGTGAAACCTCCCTGAGGCACTAGGGGATAAGAGAATGGACCTCCCCGAGGTCACGAAATTGTATCAGGAAAGATCATTGATCTCAGTAGAAGCATCACATGAAATAAACCTTGGAACCAAAGAAGCACCTAAGATCACATTCCAAGAAAAATCCCTTACAATAGTAGAACAAGATGCCTTCTTGGCCTTTTTTGAACAAAGGAGTACTTTGCATGGACACATGCTGATACACCAAGGTTGGACCCTGTATTGGTAGTACAGCATCTCATCATTCACCCTATTGCAAAACTGGTGAAGCAAAAGCTTAGGAAAATGAATCCTCAAATTGCACTATTCGTCAAAGTTGAGCTCAAAAAGCTTGTAGATGTAGGATTCATTCGACCTATCAACTATCTTAAATGGATATCAAACATTGTACCCATAGCAAAAGTTACTAGGGGCATCCATTGATGCACAAATTTCAGGGATCTTAACAAGGCATGCCCTAAAAATGACTTTTTGTACCTAATATAGATATCATTGTTGACCTCACTGCTAGACATGAAATGTTGTCCCTCATGGATGGATTTTCTAGTTATAACTAAATTAGGATAGCAGAAGAAGACCAACATAAAATATCCTTCACATGTCCATGGGGAACCTACTATTGGGTCATGATGCCCTTTGGGTTGAAAAATATAGGAGCCACATATCACAGAGCCATGATAGTTATCTTCCATGACTTTTTCCACAACATAATGGAAGATTATGTAGATGATTTGTTGGGAAAATCCAAGACTAGAGAAGATCATTTGAATGTGTTGCCAAAGATCTTTGACAGATTAGAGCAATACAAGGTGTGGTTTAATCCTAAGAAATGTGTTTTTGTGGTTACCTCTAGAAAACTCCTAGGGTATATTGTATCAAGAAGAGGAATTGAAGTTGAACCTACTAAGTTTAAGGCTATAGTGGACATTCCTCCACCTAAAACACTCAAACAACTCCTTAGCCTTCAAGCAAAGCTTCAATCCATCCATCACTTCATAGCACAACTTGCATATAAGTGTCAACCTTTTCAACATCTTCTTTGAAAAGATATAGTATTTGTATGGGATGAAAATTTTTAGCCTTTAAATAGATAATGGAATATCTTGCTACACCACCTATCCTTGTTCCACTAAAGAAAGGATGACCCCTCCTTCTATACATCTCAACAAAAGAAACATCAATAGTGGCCTTGCTAGCACATCATGATGAACAAGGAAAAGAGAGAGTCGTATACTACATCAGCCACACTTTGTTGACCTATGAGTTGAATTATACTCCTATTGAAAGTGCATGCCTCATAGCTGTCTTCACCTCAAATAAACTAAGACAATATATGCTCAACCATAAGACAAAGCTCACTGCCAAAATTGATCCACTAAAATATCTATTGACTAGAGAAGCTCTCACTGGACGAATGGCTAAATGGGTTATGATCTTGAGTGAGTTTGACATTGAGTACATAGAATGAAAGCCTATCAAAGGACAAGTAATTTTTCATCAGTTAGCTAATGCACCTATCCCAACAGAACAACCATTGCTTCTAGAATTTCTGAATGAGTCCATACTCATAGTGGTACCAATAGTAGATACATGGAAAATGTATTTTAATGGCTCTTACACACATCGTGGCTCTGGGGTAGACATTTTGTTTGTTACCCCTCAAGGAGACACTATTCCAAAATCCTACAAAATAACATTTCCATGCACAAACAATGTAGTAAAATATGAGGCCCTCATCACAGAACTTTGCATGGCCATCCAATGGAAGATTGAAAAGCTACAGTTTATGGTGACTCCTTGCTAGTTATCAAACAAGTCAATGATGAATACAAAACAAAAGATGATAAGCTCCTACCTTATAAAAGAATGGTTGATGATTTCAAGGACTACTTTCATGACATCCATTTTGAGAAAATACCAAGGTTGAATAACAAAGCATCAGATGCCATGGCTACTATAGGATCCGTGGTTGACATGAATAAAGACAGTTAAAAATGTGAGTTCCTGATTGATGACCTTCCAATGACCTCTTATGATATCCCACAATATGAGATAGTATGCAACAATGTTGGTCCCCTATCTCCATGGTACCAAGAGACCTACATGTACCTTCATGACAACATCATTCCAGCCAACCTAATCTTTGCACAATGTTGTACTTTCATCCACCGAGATTCTTGCTTCATGTTGTGTGGTTACACAACATGCCCCATTTTGACTTGGCAAAACAGGGACCCAACTCTTTTTGGCTTGGCTTGTGTTGTCTGCTTTCTGGTGGTTTGGTAAAAGTAGGCCATGTGCATCATCATGTAGAAGGAGGATGGGGTAATGGTAAGTCATCATCATGAGGTCAGTTTTTCAAAATTGATATTTTATTTCTGTGACCTCATATTTGGAAAGAGCATTAAATTCCATGAAGGTTTGCATTTTACATCACCCTGATATTCATCAGGATGTGAAAGTTATGAACAATCAAAGTTTTGGTCAAACCTGATATTTGCAAGAGGAGGATCATACTTTATAACCTCAGTCATGTTGTCAAAAATATCCTGATCTTGGTACATCACCCGATAAGTCATGCGGTCCAAATATCCAGACGTCAACTTTAAGTGATAGTAAATCTTCCCCGTCAAATAGTCTTATATATCGCGAGCGTCATATTTCCAAATGTAACCCGATATTTCTTAATATCCTCCTGCCATGAAATATCACCCTAAGTCAATATCCTGATGATGTCATCCAAGTTTGATAAACGAAGAAACAAACATGACGATGACATCATCATCACATTTACATCTCGGTAGGATATTTTCTAAACATGATCATGTTCGCATAACATGACGATGACGTCATGATGCCTTTCCAATACAAAGAACAAATATCTGGATAACGTCACCCCTATATCCCGAGAGTAAGAGAGAAAAGGACTTCGGTCATCATCATCATTCAAAAAACACAACCCAATATTTTTGAATATCCTCCTGACGTTTAAAGCACAGCCTGATGGCGCGAACAACACCTAATATCTAAACATAACCTGACGTTTTCAAATATCATCCCGCTATTTAGATATCACCCCTCTTGTTGCCGCCATTAGCATTAAATGCGTGCAGACATGGTAGGTGGTTCCCGCCGATCATTAAACCCGATGGAACACCTGGCAAGATCTTGCGTTTTTGCACAGATAATCAATGAATAAAATCCAATCTGTCAGGATTCGCCCTAAATTTACCCTAATTACAAGGTTAAAAGGTAAATCTAATGCTATTTTCACATTTACCTTGTGAAGAAATTACTTTTTACAGAGCACAGCTTCCATATCCTCCTGCAGGCGATATTACGACAAGCGAAGTTTATAAGCAGCAGAAAGCGTGTGATCATCAGCAAGAATTAAGGGCATTTTCAAAATTCCATTGGTATAAAAAGAAATCAGCATAACCAGGTAAGTAAATGAAACCCTCATCTTGTTGTTTCGGTAATAGTCAGGTATGATGATGTAGGTTCTGTTTTATGCACCACCCATGATGGGCTTATGCTGAATGAATGTAATATGCATGATGAATATTAAAGATAAATTGATTATATGCATGCATGTGTATACCCATTGTAAGACAAGATTTTGCTAATTGTAGGTAACCATGGCTGACAAGAGGTTCGTTAAGTGCCAGGTAGAATTCAGTAAGCCCATGTTCTCGTCTCAGAGGGGCATCCTATTTAAATACAGTGCAATTACAGATACCCATCAGGGGAGCACCAATTTGGAAGCCTGGTCAGCTAGGCTGAACAATGAGAATAACAAGAGTCCTGTGCTGGATGCAGTTTTCATATCCGGAATGTGGAATGCTATTGATTTTCCATACTCCATGGAATCTCCAAAGCTAGTCATCGAGTGTGCCTGGAACTATAACCCAGAGACAAGGCAGGTGATGAAACATGGGAGGATATACGCAGACCTATCCATCAAGGGTCTTTCTAGAACCTTTGGATTGCCATTGGGTAGCAAGGTCAAAAGTGTGGACCTGAAGAACTCCAAGAAGGAATATGAAAACAACAAAAAATAGGCCAGGAAGAACATGTATCAATGGAGGGCTAAGAACAACACATATCTTGTAGCAGCCAAACTTCCTGTGCACCTATTCAAATATGATTTTGCTGATGAATATCAGTACATGATTGCACTACTGAACAGAGTAACAGGCCAGCATGATGCTGGTAGTTTTAGAGATTGGATGTATGGGGTAATAATGATGTGTTTATATTCAGATATCAAGCCACTATGGGGCTAGCTAATAAGTGATGCTCTGCACGAGTAGTTGATGAACCTAGGAGGTTCAAATTGTGCTTTCTATATGACCTCATACATTGTCTACTCTTGTGCTTACAAAGGAACACTTGACGCATTGGTCACAGATGGGAAAGTCACAGGAACAGTAAATGCTGTGCATATCTGGGATCATCATCCCCAGCTGCAAAGAGCCAATTACGTCCAAGACTACAAACTAGTCAATGATGCATTCTCTATGCATCTGGTGAGGACCATGGAGGAAGACATAACAAAGAGATTAAGCATGGAGGCTCAAGAGATAATTTACAGGCATGGAGCCTAGTATATACAGTTTGCCACCTTTTCCTATATAAGGATTGAAGGTTTTGAGGGACATCCTCTCATACTGCCGAGGTATCCCACTGATGCAGTAATACTGATGGAGTTCATCAGGCAGGGCTCCACAATGATAAAAACATACAAGGATGCCAAGAAGCTGCCACCAATTTTGCTTCTAGTCACCATTGGCTGGTACATGTGCCCAGATTCAGAGCACATAAAGAAGGTGATGGTCACCTTGAATAAAATGAATCTACAACCTTTTCCATTAACAAGACCATATGATCCTTACGGTAGGATGTAGAAAATAATAGGAAAGCCTATTCATCAGAGGCACCTAGAAGACTTCTGGGCCGACTGTGAAGATGAAGCAAAGGCAAGAAGAAGAAGATATCAAAGGTTAACTTTGAATCAAATCAGAACCTTTGATTGCATCCCAATCCCCCAACAATTGAAGAAGGATGATGGTAGGATAATTGCAGATGAGTATGAGCAGAAGAAAATATATAACGATACCATCTTTGCACCTGACCTCACCATACAGGAGGATATATCCTTGGACCCCTTCATTGCCAGGACCATACAACTAACCCAAGCTTGGGTTGATGAACAGATAGAGGCATTGAAGAAGAAAGGTGTTGCCATTACGGTGGACAACAAGAAGAAAGGGTAGGAGATTCCTGATGGGGAGTATGATGACTTCCTGAATGAAAAAAGGAAGACTAAGGGAGATAGACTCCCTCCACCACAACAACAGAGCAAAAGACCCCCAAGGGGCAAGAAGGTAGATAAAGAACCAAAAGGGGTTATTATTGAAAAAGTAGTATTTGTAGCTGAGGAGGTAGCAGCATCAGGATCTAGATCATAATCAGCATCCCCTCCAAGGACAAGGAAAGGAAAGTCAAAGAAGAGTAAGAAAATAGAGGCTAGAATTACTGAGACCCTAGAAGAGGGTCAATCCTCAAGAAAACATGGAGAAGAGGATATCCTCATGGAGGAAGAGCCTGAAGAAGAAGAGGCTCATTTGGTAATAAAGAGAAAAAGAAGAGCTCCACAGGTGGTGGTATCTATCCCACCCAAGAAACAAAGAACCTCTATGAGAGGTGAAATAAGACAACCCCCTACATTGTTACAAGGGGCAGGTAGTGAAGTGCCTAGGGAACTTCAGCATGATGTTCCACTTCCTACCATCGTCAAGTTCAAAGCTGAACTTGCAGAGGAACAGATGAAAGAAACTTCTCAGACACAAGCAGGGCATATCTCACTTGACGAGACAATAAATTTGTCTGATGATGAAGTTGTACAGGAAGTGACTGCACAAAAGATGGAAACACTTGCTGCTGGTATAAGCATAACCCCTCACAAGCCTCCCTCAGTTCAAACTATACTGGAGGAGATGAAGCAAGTGGAAGCAGAACAGGAAAAGAGCCCAGAACAAATAGCCCAAGAAATGGGACTAGATACACTAATTGCAGAGGTGACAAGTCCTGCAGTGGTGGACTTAACAGGGAAACATGATGCAAGTCCTAAACATCCAGCAGGATCACCTGATAAAGGGCAACATACAGAGGGAGTGAAGATGGCAGAATCAGAAGGCCATCCTCCAGAATTGGGCCAACAAAGTCCACAGGATACATCAGCAGAACCCGCTATAATAGAAGTTTAGGAAATGAAGGCTGATGAAAAGGAGAAAATAATAGAGGATCCTGCTGCCAAAGCCCAGGAGGTTGATAGTACAGGTGCGGAACAAATAATGGCAACAGAACAAATGCTAGCACCTCAGGTAGACTCCACAATATCCAGTACGGTGGATATACAACAAGAAAAAGAAAAGCCAAAGGAGGCTACCACAATGTCCATTGGTGAAAATGTACCTCAACAAGGGGAAGAGTTGAAAATAGATGAAGTAATGACAGAGAAGGATCATGATCATCATGATCAACATATAGATGCACCACAAGATCCCCCACCCCAAGAAGATGCTCCTCCGAAGAAAGAAGTTCCTCAATAGGAGGATGTGCTGCAGGATCAACAACAAAGTGAGCATCATGAAGAAGAAACGAGGAAATCACCATCTCCACCACATCTACTGACAGAAATAGGAGACACAGGTGAACATCATGATGATGCAGAAAAACATGATCAGGTGCCTCCGTGGTTGGAGAAAGAGGTAAATACAGAAGAAGAATTGGAAATTCAAGAATTTGATGTCTCCACATTATTCTATGAGAATATAATAAAACCTAAGAGGAAGGCTAGAATGACTTCGGCCATAAAAAGGGATCCAACAACTGGGAGAAGGATTGCACAAATTGCAGTTTGTACTGTGGAGAAAGAAAAAGGTAAAATCACCTTAGACGAGTTTCAAATTAGCACAGTGGATCTAGGTTTTGCCAATGAAGACCAAGAGGGTCAAGAAGGCAAAGACATTATTGATTCTTTGATTCAAAAGGTAAAAAGAGAGAAGGAGAAAAATAAGAAACACAAAGAGCACATTGCTCAGTTGCATGCCTACATAAGAAGGCTAACCAATACTGAAGAAACTTCAACTGAACATGCAGTCCCATTGACTGCTATTTCTCAAGAGGAGGTAAATAAATTAGACCTCATGAAACATGAGGCATCTGTGATAAGGAGATGGATGTCATCCACATTGGATGATGCTGAAGAAATGGTAAAGGTCTCTTTGAAGAGGTGGAGCACTCTCAGTGATTTCAGGACCAAAGTAGATAAATTGCAAATGTAGATAGGGAAAAGGTCTTACAAATTGGAAAAGGTACTAAACATCCTGGGAGAAATAAAGAGGATAAATCCTCAACTACTTATCAATAAATAGGTATTGAATAGTAATACCAACTTGTTGGTGGACATCTGGTATAAAGAGATTCAATTTGAATGTGGAGTACTTAGAAGATGCAATAATAAGCTGAGAGATATCAACATGAAGTTGCACGATTTAATGGCTGTTGAGGCAGAAATATTGGAAACATTGGGAGGAAAAGTGGAAGGGAAAATAGAAAATCAAGATGAAGAGTCTACCATCAAAGCTTTACACAGCAACTTCTAATCAGTAGCAGATGGTCCACTTGTCCACTTGATAGAAGAAGTTATAAATAAAATAATGAGAATCAAAGTCAAGATGGAAAATTACAATGAGACACTGCAGGATAGGAAAGATAAACTGGATAGCAGTAGAAACAAATATGAGGCACACAAGCATGCCATCATCAAGGCAAAGACTCAGGATGGCAGAGGAATAGATCAAATTGTGCAGTCATATGAGCAAATCTGGAGCAGCATGCAACCTCATATGCGGCGTCATCATCATCAGGATAATGAAAGTTCGGGAAGTGATGCACATGATGATGATCCACATGAATTAGACAAGGAGCATGATGAGGATATGCCATAAAGGGAGATATAAGCGTAAATAATCCAGATAGTTGCCAGCTGGCAACTTGTACCACTTTTGATAGGTTTGACAAAGTCAAAGAGGATGGTGACCGTAGATATGCATTGGTAAATTAGGATTGTGGATCTTTTTGTAACGGATTCCTCACCTTGTTCTATAAAAGGTGATGGAATGCCTTGTTGTAAACATTCAAAACTTAATTGAAATCCATCTGCTGAAACATTCAGAGCTCATTTCAAAGTTTTTTGTATACATCTATATTTTTGCATGCTTAATGAATGAGAAGACTGTGTCGATTATAATTCATAGTAAATCTTGAGTAATCAGTGTATGAATTCTAGATATATGTGGTGATTTACTGCGTCCCTTGGAGTGCATGTCTACTTACATATGTTATCTTCATACAAATTCCTTTGAAGTTAGCATCAACTATATCTAGCTGTGAAATGTCCTGGTGAAAATATGGTTTGGTTTTCTTCTCTTCATGACAGTATCTAATATACATGTAGTTCAAAAGCTAAAGGTTCAACTTTAATTAGAAGCATTTCTTTCAATTTCTTTAAATTTCAGAGCATTTCACTCTCGCAATTGCAAACAATCGATAATCTTGAGAAAATAATACAAATATGCGGACATCTTGTAGATAATTGCAAATATTTAGCATATTTGAATACAGAGCATGCACAATTGAAAATATGATGCAAAGATTGAAGTATTTCTGCATCATTTCATCAAATAGCTATATAATATGACTTCTCTGTGAAGAATCTTTGCAGAAGTGTTGTCATGATGATGAACTTTCATGTAAGGCCCCAAAATGGAAACAACAACTCACATTAACCTTTGAGTAATGTCAGACGATTAAGACCTAATCACTAGAGACTTGGGATCATGAATTCTCTGAATTCATTATATCTTTCAAGATGAATAAAGGTTAATGTGTACTTTTATTCTATGCTTGTTTATGACTAACATCATGACCAACACTTCACCATCATAAGTGACACCCTTAACCATAAAAGTCTTGATGGTACTCTTTTACGATGCCTCAACTCTAGGGAAGCTGAAGTGGCCTTACAAGAGGTACACAAAGTTTTTTGTGGGGCACATTCTAGTGGACCTACTCTAGTGAAGAAGATTCTAAGGATATGATAATACTGGCCCACCATGGAACAAGATGCTCATTAGTTTGTGAAGAAATGTCTTCTATGTTAGCAACATGGTGAACTCATCCACACACCATCACAAGAATTGCAGCCAATTATGACCCCTTGGTGCTTTTCACAATGGGGGCTCAACCTCATAGGAAAAATCCACCAACCATCATCTAATGGACATAAGTTCATTATTACCGCCACCAAATATTTCACCAAGTGGGTAGAAGCCATTCCACGCACTTACACCACTAGCATCCAAATCATAAAATTCATCCTCCATTCCATATGATGCCAATATGGCATTCTCCTTTCTATCATCACTCACAATGGGAAACCATTTAAGAACCAAGAAGTTTGCACTCTTTGCAAAAAATTCCACATCCAACATCACTTTTCCACATCGTATTACCCTCATGTTAACAATCAAGCTGAAGCTTCCAATAAAACCATCTTACGCATCTTGAAAAAGATGGCTAATGAAGCTAGCTATGTCTGACACCTCTAACTCAATCCCACCCTATGGGCCTAGTGCACAAGGATATGTACCACTACATGAGCCACTCCATACTCTAGTATTTGGTTCTGAAGCCATCTTGCCAATCGAGGTCAAGCTCCCCTCTCTTAGAATTTCATTATAGAATATCAATACTAAGGAGGAGTATCAAGTCACACGCCTGAATGCTTTAAACCATCTCCAAGCATATCAAAATTTCCTATGTAGAAGCTACATCAAGAAGATCAAGAACCACTGGTTTGAGATAGGTAACCTTGTCCTTATGGAAAATCAGAGGAACCTACAAGAGTGCCACAAGAAGGGAAAGTTTGAGCCTAATTGGTTGGGACCTTATGTCATCACAACTAGCTATGGATTAGGAGCTTATTAGCTTGCAACACCTAAGGGGTAGCCTCTAGATGAGCCGATGAACATCATGCACCTAAAAGGGTTCTATGCCTAACCCATTGAGTATCCCAAGTCAAAAATTCAAAATAATCAAAAAAGAAAAAAATTTAAAAGAAATCCAAAAATTAAGAAAAAAATGTGAGTGCAATAAAGTTGTCTAATTTTGAAAATCACTTTGGTGATGTCATGGATAAGTACCATGGTGAAAACCTATCTTAGGTGCCACGTGTAGTGGCCAGTCCTATCATCTAATAAGTCCTCAAATCCATCATATCATTCCATATATTTTCACATCACCTCCATCACATGGCTTGGAATCCTCAAACATTCAATATCCCCTATCCCTTCATCACCCCACCTGAGGTAAATTCCCAAGGTAGTGAATCCTTGTATGCCCTCTTTGTACAACATAAAATCTCAAAAATCCAAAAACATCATAATTTCACCCAAAAATCCAAAAAATTAGAAAAACCACAAAATCCAAAAAAATAAAAAAAATTATAAAATCCCCAAAATAATAATCTAACACATCATCATTCCATCATCCAACCTATCCCAAACCATCCCTACATCATCACTACAAACTAGAACTACATATTCATCACCACCCGCATCTTGATGTGCCTTGATCCCGTGGATATAGGGTATGTAGGTAGTCTAGAATGCGAAGGAAGTATCCAGCACATAGGTATAGAAAATGCACCCATCCAACCCATTTGGATGGTCCCTATTTGCTGAGCTTACTAAATTCAAGAGTAATACACTTGCTAAGCATAGTCCTTAAAAGGCATCATATCTCACACAAAAATCATCAATCAACAAACCAACTACAATCATGACACATGGCCTACTATCCTTTTTCTCATCTATCAACTTTTATCCTAATCATCACATTGATTCCTACCTTAATGGATATATCATTCCTACAATAGGTAGAATCCATCATTCTATGAAAGTAACACTTATCTTGGCAAGAGATACAATGGATGTTTGTTTGGTTCATTGGTCTTTTTGATTATTATTATTATTATTATTATTATTATTATTATTATTATTATTGGATTAAGAATAAGCATTCAAGCATACATCAGCTAAAACAATTGCTGACACGCAGCACTCCTAGAATAGAGGAAGAGATAAGGGAAGCTGCCAGATGGTGGAGAATACAAAACCATAGTCCATGAGCAGACAACAGCCAATAACATACAACAAAATTACACACCCAGCTCACAAACAACCAGCAATAAAACTAAAAATAGATTTCCCCTCACATGACTAAATCATTTTTATGAACATAAGAGTTCTACAACCTATCAACATTACAAGAGTAAAAGGAAATGAACATACAAAGATTTTAAAAGTTGTTGTACAATCATAAGTAGACACAGCTGTTAATCCCAAGAGTAAGAATCCACCAAAAAAGTACTTGTCCCTAAACATGAAAAAGAATAAGCATGGCACCAACCAAGAGGACAACACACCGAGAATAAACACCAGCTGTATATAGAAGAGGCTGCCTACAAAAAACCCTCCAGAAGACACAAAAATAACCTCCATCTCTTGTCAGCATCCCAACAAATAGACAAAACACAAGATTGGAAGATACATAAGCCTCTTAGGTGTTGTTCCTATCTACTGGACCAACAAGAGTAGAAAATGAACATCATAAGAAGCCTCCACCATCTGGAATAGCTACACTCACTCCATGGAAATAAATGTTAGGAATTTCATCTACTACTAAAGAAGCTTGAGGAAAATGATCAGACTTATAGTATAACTCTTTTGGCAAAACCTTGGCTTGAAGCAAAGAAGACACTTAGCCTACACATTGATATCTTCATTATTGATGCACTGATCATTGGGATAGGAGAAAAAAAATTATCATTAGAATATGAAGGCTAGAACAAACTGTCTTGATTTTAATCTCCAAGGGGAATTGTGAGTGAGATAAGGCATCCAGACACCACAATTTCCAGATATGTTTAATAATAATGAGATGGCAAGAGCTAGTTATCAAGTTGTGGGAGCTAGAGGATCCGAGAAGAGTAGCTTTCCAAGACTAGGAAAAGTGGAAGAGGGTAGGTAAGGAGTCCATAAGGGCAGCCCAAATCAATTTAACATGGGGGTAGAACCAGAAACAATGTTTAAAAGATTTAGTCTTTCCATAGAAGGGATAGTGAGGGATCAGGTAGATGAATTTAAGGCAGGTTCCCACTAGATGTTTGGTGTGAAGAAGTTTCCAAGCAATCAGCTATGATTGAGAGTCAGCTTTGGATTTCCAGATAGATAGAATGAATTTATTCCACCTAGCATGACTAAAGTTACATCTACAATGAGTGTTAAGACATCATGAAATAGGCACGTTAGGCACAAGCTGATTATAGAGCGCCTTGAGGGGAAAAAGTCTGATGTTATTGATTTTTATCTTTTGTCTTAGTCTAAGGATCTCTCCAAAACTACATTGATCTAACCATATCATGGTATATGGCAAAAGACACTTGGAATGGGGTATGGTCATTGTTTTTGTATACTGTGCTTGTGGGTTGGTCTCATTACTCCAAGTCTAGTATTCATATCTTGTAAATGTAGGGTCAGTTCTAGCATATTTGTTCCCCTTTTACATCTAAGGTTCATCATACCTTTTATTTATTAAGACTTATGCTATGAGTCCCCTTCCCTCATTTAGGAAAGATCATACTACCTTGGGCATGCATGGGATCATCCTATTATTTGTGGGTCTAGTCCATGCAAAGATGGATACGTATCATCACCTTGGTCTTTCATACCTTGGTGAAAATACCCCATTTTGCTATAATAAATCTAGGATTGCTCTCAAAAATATCAACACAATATCCCATCCCAATTCGTCTTCCCTAATCTACCCATCCATCAAAATCATCACCTAGGCTTTACATTTAATTATGAAAAAGAACCTAATCAATCTCATCCCCTAATTATCCAATCCCACCCAACAAACACCCTAACCAATCTAACTAAACCCTCCCATCTAAATTTCAACCAAGCCCTAACAATGTGGCATCTAGTTACTTAGTACTCACCATCCCTAAACCTATCCAAACCTATAACAAACATCTCTAAACCTATCCTAAACATCCCTATCCCCAAACCCTCCTAGCCTTATCTCCCATGGTTCTAAGCATCACAATGTATCATGACACACATCCATAACATTAACCATATCATTGCATTGCCATTTCATTAACCACATCATTGTATTGCCATTACATCACATCTTTCCATATCATTACATTATCCATCCATCACATCATACATATGTTGAATGTCAGGAACACTGAGAGGGGAGGGCGGAATCAGTGTTCTAAAATTTTTTTCATGCACTTTAACTTTCAACCATTTACCAAAATTAATTAAACAAGGGCATAACATGCATATGAACAACAACCATAAAAACATGACATATGAACACTGAGATTTTTACGTGGAAAACCCAAAAGGGAAAAACCATGGAGAGGATTAGCTCTCAAATATATATTGCAATATTTACAAACAATGATGTTCAGGCTTGGTCACTCCATGAGCCTGGAACATGCTGGCTCACTGCCATGAAGTATGACTAGGTCTAGCAGGCTCACTGCCTCAACCCTACACCTAGCAAGATTACAATTAGGGTTGTTAAATGCTACTGGAGGCTTACTACCATGTACAAAGCAAATTGCACATGAAAACTAAATACTGCATAAGCATCTGTCACTATGCCAGGGTGCAGTCATTTATCAACTAAATTTTGAATCCCAAGTCTTCATTGCTGTTGATATTCTAACTCTACTATGCTATTCACATGTTTGCATCACACACACACACTCTCTTTTGCTCACACTCAACTAAAATTCATCGTCTTTATATATCTGCATTATGATTTGATCCACAATATGGTCGACATCCAAGAAATGAAATGTGTACATAGAAAGATGTAGCTTGTCAGCTTAATCCAATGCACTAAATGTTGTGCAGACCTAAATATTTGGTTAAACATGTTCGTATAGGTCGGCTCTAATCATTCAAACACTTACATAGGTCCTTTAAACACTATCTCTTCTTCATACAATGATCTATCTCACCAGTTGGCCTTTGCTTTAAAGGCATGCTTAGCAAGTTCATCTACTAACTTACAACTTTTACCGCGGAACACAAAACACCTCCAAAATCATATCAAGGGCTCTTTACAATTTCCCAAACTTACTCTCAGAACCAAAAGGAATGATATCATCTTGTGGAGAAATGCAGACCATCAAAACTCAGACTCTGTCTCTATGAAACACTATGCCAATAGTTAGCAACTTCCAACTATCTTTCTGGTGGACTTTAGATTTCTCAACTCTGGAATTAGATACTTCATGTAAGTGTTTACAACACCTCAAAAATGCATAACAAAACACTCACTTGCGAAGGAATGTGGACCACTACACTATACTCTTTCATTGTTCTTGCTATACCTTTACTTACTTGGACTAAGACATTTCTTCAAGGTGACTTCCGGAGGAAGTCAGGACTTAATCACTGAAGCATAAATCTATCAAACAACAACTAACATCATACCTAAACCACATCTGGATGTATTCAATTGTGGAGGCATACTAACTCATTTTTTGTCCCTTACTCAGAATACTTTCCATACTTAGCCAATTTCTATCAACCAGACCTGAATTCCAATAATTTCTTCCAAATTTATCTCTTCCTGTCATGGCGATAAGATCTCTAAGCCTTGTTTCCATCAATGACAACATACAAGTTGATACCAGAGTAGTGTCTCTTGCCAACAATCTCCCCCTTTGGCATTGATGGCAACACTTAGTGAAAAATGCTCGACTGTTGCCCCTTACTATATACACTTTATTCTCCTACTCCCCCTAAGATGTTTATCCATTTTTCACTGATCTTCTTCTCGCCCTTTGAATCAATGGCAAAGAGTGTTATCCGGAACCAAAAATTTGTCAAATTTTCAAAAAATTTATGTACTCGGCTGCATATTTACAAGTACAATCTTAAACTTAATTTTACATGTACTGAATGATGTCATTAAACATGTTCTTTACTTGAGACCATTCACCATCCCAACTTTCCTTGGCATTATCTAAAATTTGAATATAACCACTGATTAGAAAAACTATAGCTTCTGCCTTTTTGTAAATCTGAAGGTGAGGTAGTCTATCCCGCAAGTTGTGCTTTAGCCACAAGCTTAGTCATTAAATCCAGTTTGGGACTAATCAGTCTTCTCAATTGTCCCATTCTACTCTTTATTTGATACTTTTGGTTTATTAAATTATTCAAGTCATTGTGGATGTTAATGACTTGAGCTTCCTTGTTGCTAGTTGATTCATGTATCGGATCAAAATTCTTGGAAATATCCATCAGTTTTTCTTCCAATTCATTGATCTTTTTGTATGTCTTCTTTGTAACTTCTGGCCATGATAGACAAAACTTATATGCATTACCAGCTTCTATAATAGAACTCTGAATATTTTGTATTCCATTTTCTAGTTGAGCCTTATCATAGGCTATCAACTTTATCAACTCATCAAGCCTTTTCTTATTAAACTCTTGTCTAACTTTTGTTTCAGGAGATTTTTCAAGAGATTCAAAGTGTGTACTTACAAAATGAATTAGTCCCTTGAGTTGACAAGAGGTAGATAGAGAGGTATCCTTTTGATAAGTTGGCACCAGTTTTTCCAAAATGTTGGATGCATCAATTATGAGTTCACTATCCTCAATGCCAGACTTTAGCATTTCTTCTTGATCCTTTGCATGAACAATTGTAATCCACCTAAGCTTCTATGCTAGTGACATTGTATCCAGATTTATTGGACCATGTAGAAGATATGGCTCATCCAAAGCTTGTTTTCTTTTCTCCAACAATTCTTTTGCAGACTCTGTAGTGTCTCTTGCTGTGATAGGGACTTCTTCTTTGTGTCTTTTATCTAAACATTTTCAGAGAATACTTCACAGTGTCTCTTGCTATGAAATATCTAAACATTTTCAGCAAAACCCTGTGATAGGCATAATCTCAATGAGGGTTTTGCTGAAAATGTTTAGATATTTCACAGTGGCTTCTTCCAAACTTCTTTTTATTAATATCACTATATCCATCATAGTACTTAGTCATGGGTTTTAAATTCTCATCCATGGTGAGAAATTTTATTACATCTGCAAGTGGTGGAGGCTTTTCCTTTTTCTGTCTTTTGCTAGGTTTATCCTTTTTGGAGGACTTTTCTTTATTGATTCTGGAGACTTTGATAGCCTCATCTTTCATCTTCTTGACCTCTTCGTCTGACTTTTTTTCTTCATAATGTTTTTCCTCTTCATGTCTTTGACAAGGAATTCTTTGGATGTTTTCTCCCAGTTTATTGAAGCTGTGGCACTAGAGGAGGTGGCAGAGCTCCTGGTAGTCCTCTGAACTTTTTTGGTTTGTCCTGTTTCGACTGAGAATCCTCTAGAATTTGTACCAGCTCATTCTTTTTCTTCTCTTCTGTTTCTTTCTCTCCCTTCCCTTACCTCTTTTAGTTGTTCCTTGGTGATGCCATATCTTGCATCAATCTTTTCCACCTCTTTTCTACAGTAATCTCTTCCACCTCTTTTCTAACTTTTCTAGTTGATTCAAGCTTTCTAAATTCAACGTGAAGTTTCATGGATAGCTCTTCATAAGTTCCTTATCTTTCTTCCCTATTGTCCTTGGGTTTTCTCAGTATGTGTTGAGTGTAGCTTTCTAATATATGCCCATCTACTTCATAGCCCATCGGCATTACCCAGATAGTCCTAGGCTCAACAACTTCCATTAGGTATTGATCTTTTGTAACCATGAAACATATGGTATCCTTGTACTTCTCAACAATTTTCCTAGGAATTCTTTCTCTAGACTACATCATGCTTTGGAAATTTTGAAGTACCCCCATAGGGATGTATTTTGCTCATTGACACTTCCAATGCTATTTAGATGGTTTGTGATTTGAACAACTACTAGTTTACTGCTTAGACAGATCAAATTCTTCATGATTGGTAGCTCATTCATGAAATAAAAGAATAAATAGATGACCAATGTACCATATTTGAAGGGGTAATTCTTGCTCTTCTTTGTCTTTCTTAAATTTTCTATTAATTGATTTAGTAGTAGCTCACATAAGTCATAATCTGCATTCTCCTTTATCATCTGATAGGCAGTATAGATTGTTGTCCCTCAAATAGAGTTCTCCTAGTTGGAGAAATAGATCTTGTAACCAAAAACCATTGAGGCAAATCTCACATCATGATCTATGATATCATTGATAGTTAGTGCCCTCTTATCAAACTTTGCTCCAGTGGCCTATGTAACAATTTGATTCTTCATAGCTTTCAACAAGGGTACACCTTTGGTGGAGCTTAATCCTGTCACTACCCTAATTTCTTCCTTAGTGATTTTGAAAGGTTGCCCTAACCACATGAATTTGTCATGAATTCAACTCAAGACGTATCTTACCCATTCATCCTCTGCAAATGTAGGAAAATCCACTTATTGAATAAATTTCTTTTCCTTTAGGTTTTTGTATTCTTTCTTGAGGTCAAACTAGTCATCAGTTAGATGTTTGAGATATAAATCTGATAGGCAAATGTCACTATGTTCTTCTAGGGCAACATACATATATGCCCTAAGGTATACCCGAGAATGCACCCATTGGATCAACTTTTGTTCCTTTTTGGGGATGTTTCTTGAATTTGGGTTGAGGACATTCACTAATATCTATAACTTGTGGAGTCACCATAGCAAAGATTCAATAGACTCACAATGAGGGTTTCTATGGTAAATACCTTGATATGCCGAAATTGGGTTTTCCTCACCTGAATCATTCAGAGTTCTTTGAATCTCTGTTGCGCCTTGAAATCTTGCGTGAATCTCTCTCTAAAGTCTAGAAAATTAGATGTAAAGTGAATCGGAAGGAAAATGACTTGCCTTTTATCCTTTGCATTTGACCTAATCATTATTAAATTCTCACTCCCAAGAAGTTGTCAAAAACCCTTCACTGTGGAACATAGTTGATTAGGATTACTCTACAATATGCTGCATTGATCCTTTTACTTCCGGGTTTTCTTTTAAGAGCTTTGTCACATCAGATTCCATTATACATCTTCGTGCTTGATTCTGGCACCAATTTTTTGGTTGGGCATTTTTAATTTTCAACACTGCTCCCCCTAAGCCAAAGCTCTCAATTTATTTCTCGGAGGAAGTATTTGTCCCTGACTTCAATTACCTCTTTCTTGATCCATACCTTGTCCATTTCTTTCTTGGTTTCAACTAGATTAACTTTCTCTTTTCCCTTATCATTTCTCTACTCTATTTTCCTTTCTTCAGAATAGTGATTTTTCTTCACATTTCTGCTTCTGCAAAATCTTGTAGTATGTCCATATTTGTTGCAATTGAAGTACACCACATTCTTTTGACCTTGATTCCTTTCATTGATTGAATTTGATCTACATTGATTAGCCATATGTCCAAATCTATTTCATGCAAAACACTTTCCATTGAAAGATTCACTATTCCTTATATTTTGAAAATTAGTTCTTACCAAACTTCTACATTCATTTGATCTGTGTCCCATTTTATAGCATTCATTGCACTTAATTGAATTCTGACTTACTTTACTTCTGCATAGAACAACTCTATGACCTATTTTATTGCAAGTGAAGCATTTACCTTTGAATTCTTGTTCATTCCTCCCATTGTTGAAACTTTTCTTGGTCTGATTTCTACATTCATTTGCTTTATGAACAATTTTCTTGCAATTGAAATAGTGACCAGAGAATGATGGAATCTTTTGATTTATTCTACTCCTACACTGAGTAGCCTTATGACCATACTTATTGCATGAATTACAATAACCATTGAAAGATGGATACCTTTGTACATTTGGTTGTCTGAATGGAGGTATTCTAAGTCTTCTTTTCTGATTTCTAAACTGATTTCCTTTGTTTTTCTATACTTCAGTGGTTGCTTGACCAGATTTTGAACTTTCCCCTTTTTCATATCCCAAACCTTGCTTGTCATTTGCACTCTTCTGGATGACAATCATTTCATCAAGCTTTGCAGTACTTATCTTAAACTTTTCTTCAAAGATTTTGGCCTTTTCCAGGTCTGTTTTTAGGTTTGCAATTTCTTTTTCAAGTTTTGCACAATCTTCACATCTATTCTTCACAATTAAATTTAGATCATCTTCTACTCTTGTGTTTTCTATAACTTCTACTTCCAAATCATTTAGGGCTTCATTTGCTGATAACAATTGACCACTGACTTCTTTGTATTTGTCTTTGAATTTCTTGACTTGCTCTTTTAGCTTCAAGATGCATTCATCAACTTGTGGCAAGTTTTCTTTCAATTCCTTGACTTCTGCTTTAGAATTTTCAAGATCCATAAGAGTTGCTTCTAGTTGGTTGTAGCTTCCATAATTTCCATATCTTCTTGTTGCCATGATCACACTATCCCAGATCTTCCTCAAGTTAAACTTTTTCCAAGGAACCTTTCTCTGATTCCAATTGTTAAATGTCAAGAACACTGAGAGGGGGGTGAATTAGTGTTCTAAAAATCTTTTCATGCACTTTAACTTTCAACCATTTCCCAAAATTAATTAAACAAGGGCATAACAAGCATGTGAATAGCAACCATAAAAACATGACATATGAACACCAAGATTTTTACATGGAAAACCTAAAAGGGAAAAACCATCGAGAGGATTAGCTCTCAAATATATATTGCAATCTTTACAAACAATGATGTTCAGGCTTGGTCACTCCACAGGCCTGGAACATGCTGGCTCACTGCCATGAAGTACAACTAGGTCTAGCAGGCTCATTACCTCAACCCTACACCTAGCAAGATTACAATTAGGGCTATTAAACCCTATTGGAGGTTCACTACCAAGTACAAAGCAAATTGAACATGAAAATTAAATACTACATAAGCATCTATCACTATGCCAGGGTGCAGTCATTTATCAACTAAATTCTGAATCCCAAGTCTTCATCAATGTTGATCTTCTAACTTTACTCTTATATTCACATGTTCACATCACACACACACACACTCTCTCTCTTCTACTCACACTCAACTAAAATTCATCGCCTTTATATATCCGCATTATGATTTGATCCACAATCAGGTCGGCATCGAAAAAATGAAACGTGTACATAGAAAGATGTAGCTTGTCAGCTTAATCCAATGCACTAAATGTTGTGTGGACCCAAATCTTTGGTTAAACATGTTCATATAGGTCAGCTCTAATTATTCAAACACTTACATAGGTCCTTCAAACACTATCTCTTCTCCGTACAATGATTTATCTCACCAATCAGCCTTTTCTTTAAGGGCATGCTTAGCAGGTTCATCTACTGACTTACAACTTTTACCGCGGAACACAAAACACCTCCAAAATCATATCAAGGGCTCTTTACACTTTCCCAAACTTACCCTTAGAACCATAAGGCATGATATCATCTTGCGGAGAAATGCAAACCATTAGAACTCAGACTCTGTCTCTGTCAAACTCTATCAAACACTATGCCAATACTTAACAACTTCCAACTATCTTTCCAGTGGACATCAGATTTCCCAACTCTAGAATTAGATACTTTATATAAGTGTTTACAACACCTCAATACTCCATAACAAAACACTCACTTGCGGAGGAATGCAGACCACTGCACTATACCCTGTTCACTATTCCTGCTATACCTTTGCTTACTCGGACTAAGACATTTCTTCAAGGTGACTTCCGGAGGAACTCGGGACTTAATCATTGAATCATAACACTATCAAATAACAACTGACATCATACCTGAACTACATTTGTAAGTCTTCAATTGCGGAGGCATACTAACTCATTTTCTATCGCTTACTCAGAATACTTTCCATACTTAGCCAATTTCTGTCAACCAGACCTAAATTCCAATAAGTTCTTCCAGATTTATCTCTTCCTATCATGGTGATAAGATCTCTAAGCCTTGTTGCCATCAATGACAACATACAAGTTGATACTAGAGTAGTGTCTCTTGCCAACAACATAATATATGTTTATTAATCTAATAATATATTCTATTTCCATTTCACCCATAAATAATTTATGTTTATTAATCTAAGCATATATTCCATTTCCATCACATTTATCCATACATAATATATGTTTATTAATCTAAGAATATATTCCATTTGCATTTGCATTTATCCAAACATAATATATGTTTATTGATGTAAGCATATATTCCATTTCCATTGCATTTATCTATACATAATATATGTTTATTAATCTAAGCATATATTCCATTTCCATTTACATTTATCCATCCATAACATATATTTATTAATCTAAGCATATATTTCCATTTCATCCATCCATCCAGATCACATGCATATAACCCCATCATAATCAACAAAACAATATAAACATACATGTGCATACCACACATCATCATCATAACACCCATATAGTCATACAATTATACATGATCCATCCATAAACCTAATCATAACAATACATCCATAACATCATATATAATCCATAAACACATCCATCATATACATACATCATAATAACCATAAATACATAAACACCATAACACATCACATATATTTCTACCAAAACCATCATACATATATCTCTCAAATGTCATGATACAAAAAATGTGTACACTAAAGGCTCAAAATATATCAAAATACAAAAGCTTGAAGGTATACAAATATACATCAACCATGGGTAGATGAACCCCTAGCAGAGTTTGTAGGAGAGTCAGGTCGATGCTGAGGAGGTGGCCTTAAAGGTGCCTACTATGGTGGTTGTTGTATAGATCTCTTAGAATGACATGATCAATGTGAACTTGACATTCTAGACCAACTGTACTGGCTATAACTAGGTACCCTTTGATCCTTAGGAACTACTGTGTAGTAGGCCCTATAGTCGTACTCATCCCTAGCCATCTGTTCTGACAACTATTGCTACATTTGTAACAACTACTGTTGTGCCACCGAATAGTCACCCCACATCTATGCCATATTGGTGTGAGCTATGATACCCTGCATCTATATGACCTACTACTACAACTGCACTACTTGTACCCCAACCTGTGTAGCCCTACCCTTGGCTCTCTGTAGCCAGACCTCAGCTCCTTGTCTCATCACTATGTTTGAATCTCTGTCTAAGGTGACCTGCACTAGATACACCTACATCTGGCTCTGAAGGTGGCCTATCTATGCCTACAAAATCTAAATTTGATGATCTCCATCCCCACCCCTCACCCCATCCAATAGGGCCTATATACCATGTAAAGTCTGTAGTTGTGCTAGAGTGTTATCTTTCTCTACTATAACTATGACCGGGTCCTACTACTGCCTTACCACTTGGTCCTCTAAGCTGGCCACATTGTTCCATAACGTCGCCATGTCCTCCTCCTCATCTCCTCTTAGCCATACCATCGATAGCTAGCAGATGGAATGGGATTAGTCCTTGTACTTGACATCCCTACACCTAACATCCCTGCACCTCATGTCCCAACACTTGAAGTGCCCAACTATCTAGAACTCCCTACTGCATGTGCCTACACAACTAACACCTGACCCATCTGTCCCTGTCCTTCAAGTACCTGTACAACTAGAATCTAAACCTAAGGAATCTTCCTAATGAGCACCTGTCTAATAGGTGCCTTCCCCACATATCCATCTCCTCCTACTACCTACCCTACAGCTACTCCTACAAGTACATCTATACAATCTCCCTCATCCTCAACCTCCACCTCCTCCATCACATACTCTACCTCTACCTCATCCCCCTCCTCCTCCTCCTCCAGATCAACATCAAGAATCATAAGCCATATAGGCATCACCTATTTCTACCACATGTCATATGCATGGGTTGTCCCTACATCCACTGTCAAGCTACCCCAGTCCCACTATACTGTTTATAGTGCTTCCTATTCCAACAAGCCACTTGTGGTTGTAACTGTGCATAGATCACCATCACTTGGGGGAAGTCCTGTATCAATCCAAACTATCGCATCACACATGACAGAATGAACTACTCAATCGTGTACTCCCCCCACCCCATCATATACTGAGGGAGAAAGTTATAAGGCATATTAATGTGATCATATAGCCATGCCTCTACTCCTATGTATAGTCACCAAATGATAGTATTCAAATCATCCAGCTGTCGATGACAATATCTCAGCTGCCCCATATGTGTATGATGGATAGTCGCTTTGTATAAAAGACATTTGGCTTAAACTACTGCCTCTAATAAGCACACTTGGGCCTTGTGATCGAGATGTACTCCCACATCCATTTGTGGAGAAATGTCATCCCTACTCCCAAGCTCACATCCAAATTATATACCACTCGATGCATCTCATGGTATAGCTGGGCTAACAAGCATGAGCCCCATGCAAACATTGTCTCTTGAGTGATCATCACCTCGATCAATCTGCCCCAACCAACCAAAAAATCTCATGACCATTGATCTGAAATTAGTATGCCTCAATCAACCCATAGACATATAGTGTGAACCACCCAACTCCATCCACCCGAGTCCATGTGTATCTCATCTCTAAGCCATCTATGGTATACACTGGTCGAGATGGTGCAAATACTCTATCCAAAGCTACAACTATAGAGGGTACCTCATATATCACTCTCTCTCCGACTATAGGGATCCTAAAGATCCTCCATACATTCTCTAGGGTGATGGTAATCTCACCTGTGGGCAGTAAGAAGGAGCATGTCTCACTCCTCCACCTTTCCACTAAGGTTGACATCATAGCCCTATGCACCCATAACCGGGGAATCTCAAAGATAGTATGAAGCCTAATCCTCCATAATCAAGCTAGGTCTACATCTATAAATAGATCACTCAATGCCATCACCAATGGAATGCATCACTCTCATGAGTGCAGTATCACTCTCGCAATCTACATCCAAAAAATCACTTAAATCAACTCATTTTCCCAAAATAGTGTTTTGGTGCTATTCTAGAACCCTCTAGTGCTAAACCAGAAGATATCACTAATTCAAAGGCATATAGCACTAATCTAGATATTTGTGTTAATCTCGACCCCAATAGCACTAAACGAGTGGATAGCACTAATTTTAGACCATATTGTGCTAAATGAGAGAATAGTGCTCATTCTTGACCTAATATCACTAATATACCATTTGAACTAAAAAACCCTAGTTTTCATAGCACTAAACGAGATGATAGCACTAATCCATAACCATATTTCACTAATCCAAAGGATAGTGCTAAAGCACTAACATATAGCGATAAACCATCAAACCCCCAAATTCATGGCGCTAAACTAGATGATAGCACTAAAATTTTAGTGGATGGCACTAAACCTCTAAGATTTTCCCTTTTTCTTATGGTGCTAAACTAAAATAGGTCTATGTGGATGTGCAATACCACTAATCTACCTAACTACCCATTTCCCGATGCACTAACCTAACTTGAAACCTAAAATCACAAGGTTTGATCGACATATCTGTGGGTTAGCCTTTGCCATACGTCCATAATCTCACACCCTCTCGGATTGATGCATGTGTTGTGGGAATGTTGGTTGCACCATGTCTCCTCCTCATCTCTCATCCAATAAGCCAAGAGTATGCAAATGTGGCATATTGGGCCCACACTTCCTATATATAGTCGCCATGTCATACCATATTCACCATTTTTTCTCCCCAAGATACAAATCTTAGCCATTTTCCTTCATTTTTTTCTCATTGAGATAATTCATTATCCAGTTTTTGCTTTGCATATTGCTTATGTCTTTGATAATGTTGGTACTCACAATCTTCCATGACAGTTCTCGGTTTCCACACATTGGACATTCATGACAATCTTGTTGATCCCATAAATGGTTTAGATGATAACGTTTCTAATTTTTAAATAGGCATATGCTCATCCTTGTAGAAAAAATGAATAAATAAATGTTAGACATGGTATTTTTAGGTGGTTTAATGGACTTAGATTTATCAAGTAAGTGTAGAATACAAGGTACAACCTATTGGGTCCTAAAACTATAGCTCCACAATCTTAGAGTATTTCCTTCCCCTAAGGCTAGAAACTTGTCATCAAGAGGGTAAAGTAGTTCATCAATATATTATGGATGGTTATAGGCCAATGTTTGGGAGTGGATAATCTCTCCTCTTTGAGCTCAACTAAGCTTAGTAAGGTGTTCCTAGAGTTGTCCTTAGCAAGATTAATGGCAATGAAAGATTAAATAGGATGAAATGTTGTGCAATTGTATCCAAAGTATGCTTAACCCCTAATATTATCACTAGATAAGAGAATAACTAATTGCACACAAGACCTCTTATTAAGCTAATGAAGGCATTGCACCAAGGCAAGATGAAGGTATCCACAACATAATTCTCTAGAATGGATAGCTATTATAGTTTTCTAATGATTTTTCCTTGGTTGAATCATTGAATCATAGGATGCATACAAAAATGCTATCCTATTCCTAAGCTATTGTTGAAAGATATTATTCATTTTGAGGAATATGATTGATCATTTATTTCCAAGACTGGTGCTTATCCAAATGGGTTATAGAGTCCAAGTTTTGATGCAGGAGCATCCATAGGTGTAAGAGCAATCTTGCATCACTCAAAAAAATATGTTGATTCAAAATCATTGATGTTTCCATTTATTTTCAAGATTACTATTTTTGGTTCCATAATTGCTTGAATAATGATGTTGAACTCTCAGTTTTTTCAAACTGCTAAAAATAGAAAACTACTATTTTTGGAAAGTTTGTATTTGGGCATGGATTGAAGTGGAAATTTATAGGCAGATTCGTAAATGAAAAATAAGACCTTTAGTGAAGTAATCATGCAAAGATCATTTGTGAGCTGAAAGATATTAAAGTTTCTGTTTCCTCAAAAATGCTTGAAAATTATTCAAATTCAGGTTTGAGGCACTAAATGACCCTGTATGGGCCTAAAAATGGGCAGAACTAGCAGACTAGGTTCTTAGTGCATAGAGAACTTCTTGAGATTTTTAGTGCTTCAAACGGTTTGTCAATCAGACACCTGGATCAAAAGTTATGGCTATCAGAAGTTGACCTATTTTTAGAGGGGGTTGCAAATACAATAATGGGTTACACTTTTTGGGACATCCTGATTTTTGCTGAAATCACATATTTTTTGAAAGTATAATGATTTAATCCTTGAAAGGTTCTATTTAAAAGATTTTAATTGAAGAGGGTTTGATCAAACCCCTTTAGATTCAAACCCCATTGGATAGAACCCCGCTAGTTTTAAACCATACCTATAATGGAGTCTCCTCTACACCTATCAAAATGTTGATAAAAACCCACTTTTGATTTACCTTTTGGGAGACCAAATGAATTCATTCAAAATTTATGTTTTGTAAGTATGTAGTCCTTATTATAAGATTCCCAAAAAGTATAATTTTAAATATATTTAATTTAATTATTATATTTATTTATTTTTTCTTGTGAATGTAGGTTTTCATCGAACATCAAGTTCTCTATTCTACACATGGAAAATTAGTAAATTGGTGATTTTTTTTGAAAAATATATATGCCCTAGATATTGATGTCCTTGTTTCAACAAAAAAAGAAAAATTAAATTTCGGTACATACTTAAAAAGTTATGTTTTACAGAATATGCCTATGTCTCAATTATAATTGGTTTGACTTCAAAACTTAATTAAAAAAATATATATTCAACAAAACATTATGAAACTAAATGCATGCCCTATATATAAGTGTTACCAATTTAAATTCAAAAGAATCAGAATTTTATCCTTTGTAGAAATAAAGTTATGTGCTATGGAATACACATCACTTTAAAAAAAATGTTGTTTACTGTTAAAGGCTAGTTATCAAAGGAGATGCAAAAAATTTTACAATTTAACTCCAAATTTAAAAAAAAAACATATTTAGAATCTACAAACAAAATCTCACAAATCACTAGTTCGCAACATCTTCAAATTCCTAACGGTTTAGCGGCTATAGGTGTCAGAAAGTGAAGATTTAGTTCAAAATATTGATTTCAATGTCACGTTTGGCCAAAAAGTGTAACCCATTATTGTGGGATGACCCAGGGTGATGCAAATTTTAAAATTTGGTTGTTGGCTGCCAAAAAGGGCTATTTATGACTATTCTTGGGAACCCTTGGGAGTAGTAGGGATAAGGGGGAAAGTGTAGAGTCAAGAACAGGCGGGAAAATAGAAACCCTAGCTGATTTGAGGTTACAGAAGGAAGAAGTGTTGAAATACACAGGACAACTAAGAGGGGGGAATCAGTTGTCACAAAAACTTAGCTTCATATGAATATCTAACCATCAACTACTTATCTACTGATAATCAGATTTAACCATGAAGGAAAAAAACATTAAAGTTCATCACAATCACACATTCAACACAGTAGACACCAGATTTTTAAGTGGAAAACCTTAAAAGGGAAAAACCATGGTGGGTGTTAGCCCACAGAAACATATATGTTATTGTTGACGAGTAGGATTGCACTCATTTATGCAAAGCTGTGAAACTCAGCAATCCTGTGTAACATGGGATCAAACTCAGGCTGTGAGTGACCTATGGTGAGCTTGAACCTCTAGATTATGGGTTGGTCCCCTTCTAAATTTCAATAGATTTATAACTTTGATATGAAAAGGGTTAAAATGATCTACTAAAAAACACTAAAAACTGTAATCTAAAGTGTGGTGATACACCTAATTTTGATAAAAAAACTACAAATCTAACTTACAATAGATCTCAGAAAATCTATCCACACAATCCATTTTTGGCAATTTGATCACATAAATGATTCTAAGGGAAGCTAGAAATAATTTTCTTCTTGAAGGAAAAAGGGGTTTTCACAACATGAAAGAAAATTACTCCAATTGCACAGCCTAAGACCTGTGATTTCAATGCTATTCAATACATGCAAATACAGATGAGACAATGATTTTAAAGGTTCTAGTATTAAACACAATAAAATCCCATCAAATCATTCACAAAAGCAGCACTAATGGAAAGGTAGATACTTGATTTAGTTGAAAAATAAAGGAACACTTGCATAAAAAGATAAAGAATAGAACCTATAACCTGTTGTAATCTCTATAAATCTACAATAAATGAGTTACAAAACCTTCTTTCTCTCTCAAAGTATAAAGACCAAAAAAGGCAAGAACTAGAAAAACCTAATTTTTTCTTACAATATATAATATGCTCTCTCCAAGAGACCTAGAAAGGTCAACTGCAGTCAACTGCCTCTAAAAATAAGCTCTCAAAACTAATCCATGAGCAAGCAAGAAATCCCTAAAAATAAGGGCTATAACTGTCCCAAATTGAGCTAAAATAGCTCCAAACTCCTCTCCTCTATAAGTTTGACCAAAAGGTGGACCAAACTCTTTAGATTTTACCAAAAAAACCATGCAAAAAGCTCCAAAAGACTATAGTTAACTCTATCCTCCAAAGTTGCATGATTTTGGGATATGTGAGCAAATAATAAAGTAATTTTAGGATGATTACTTTACTATGAGTTACAATTTGTCCTATCTTCTTGATTTTACAACTTGTGACAAAATAATAAAGTAATTTATAATTATATTACTTTAGTATTTGTTTTACATTATCTAGTTGCAAAGTCATGCAATTTTGAATGCATTTGCCCTTTAGAAGATTAAAAAACAAAAATAACCCCCTATTTCTCCCTTTGCATTCACATGATTACATTAATGCATCAATGATGGTGCAAAAATGAGCCTTCATGCATGTAAAAAGATAAAAGTATCCTCATTTACCCCCCTTATGTCTCCCATGCATACATAATGATCTCCTCATATAACACACCTCATGCACTTGCATAAAATTTCATGCATTACATTGCTACATAAAAGACCTTATAACCGCCTTTTGCCTTGTATAATCAATTCACCCTTATGACTCCTTATGCAATTTATGCATTTCACATCATGCATCACTATGCCTTCATGCGTAATGTAATACATTATAAAATGTATACGCCTAAAAATGACACGATTTGGTCTAGATAAATATTCTTAATAGTTATTCCCTTCTAATTCCTCTATCAATAAATAAATAAACAAATTTATTTATTTGATTCATATTCTTTCAACAATTAAATAAAATCCTTTATTGAATTCAATTCTTCCCAAACAATTAAATAATTCTTAATTATTTAATTAAATCAAATTCATTCTTCCAAATTTAAATAAATCAATCAAATTTATTTAAATCCTTTCAATCTGTAAAAATAAAATACAATCAAATATTTTATTTTTACAGATTGAAAGGATTTAAATAAATTTGATTTATTTATTTAAATTTGGAAGAATGAATTTGATTTAATTAAATAATTAAGAATTATTATTTATTCTTCCAAAATCATGCACAACAATTAAATAAATTTATTTATTTAATTTGTTTTCTTATCTTCTAAGTTAAATAATTCTAATTATTTAATTGTTTCTTCCAATAATATCTTCTCTAAATTTAAATAAATCAAATATTTATTTAAGTTATCTTTTTCTTTTAAATTGAGTTATCTCTAAATATAATTCAATCTTTTTGCACATGCAATTAAATATTCCTAATATTTAATAAAGCAAAATATCTTCTTATTCTCATGCAAATCCCTTCTTCTTGTTTTACATCACTTAACTGATTATTATATTCTTTTAATTGCTTTAACTCATTCTTCTATTCTTATTAAATCCTATTATGCAAAAGAAAGCAAAACACATGTCTTCTTATTCGTTGCACATTTCTCAACCGTTATCAATCATTGATTTTATCATTCTCTCTATACCGTTGATCGTCATTCTCCCAAGTCTATAAGTACAACCTTATTCTTCCATTTCATTCATCCAAGCTTTAATTATCATTACTCTGCAGGAATTATAGCGTGCCTTTAGCACCAATTCCTTTATTGCTTGTGATCACATTCGTTACTACGTACCACTACCATCATTGTGAAGCTCATCTTCATGGCGGTATTATCATAGCCGTTCCCAATTGACATTCTTGAAGCATAGCAAGGAAGTGCACTCTCTGAGGGCCCTATTTCATACATGCAAGATCGATTGTGATAGGTGATCAATGGAAGCTTCGAATTAAGGAGGTTTTCTTTGTTGTTGTTCATTATTTATTTGAATCTCTTTTGTTCACCATTTCATTGAGTTTTGGGTATCTTGATATTTGATATTATTGATTATTCATTTGAATCCAATTTTCTCTTAATATTTTTGGCACCCATTGTGGGGCCTAGCCCCAAATTTAACCCAAAAAATTGAGTTTTTGTGTTTTAGAAAGTCGTACACAGGAGGAAACAACGCATCTGATACATCTTAACACGCATCTGTTACTTGTCACAGCACATACGTTTCTGCAGCGCATACAGACATTGTTCCATCACATTTACTACCTATCACAACGCATACATCAGATCAGCGCATATACTCTATTTTGTAGCGCTTTTGACCTCTGTCTTAGCGCATATGTATTACGGCGCTTCTGTTCACTGTTTTTGCGTATTCAATCTCTGAAGAGGCACATCTATTTTAGGCAGTGATTTTAGGGTTTTCTTGAAGATTTTTTCTAACACTGACATCTTTTGCAAGAACTCTCTTGATCTATTTCGTAGGCTAGGTACTGGTTTAGATTCATATAGTTGCACTTGTTAGCTCACACTTCGATTTCTAATAGGAAAGTAAAATGGATGCTCATGCAAATCTCACATAGTTTAACTAGGAAAGTGGTAATTGAATCATTACTATCTTACATATCATTGAATCATTGCTATTGCTATCTTTTCAAAGTTAACAAATCATTGCTATATAGATAAAATTGAACTCATCATTGTTATCTAGGTAAAATTGAACCATTGTTATCTCGATCGACCATCACTTCAAAGTTAACAACTCATGCTGCGTGGATAAAATTGAACTCATCATTGCTATCTGGGTAAAACTGAACCATTGCTATCTTGATCGACCATCACTTCAAAGTTAACAACTCATGCTATGTGGATAAAATTTAACTCATCATTGCTATCTTGGTTAAAATTGGACCATTGCTATCTTGTTATCACTTCAAAGTTCTGTACTTGCCCAAGTAGATAGCTCATCTAGTTTTTCTCATTTTAACTAGGGGAAAAGAACCACTGTATTCTGTGTTTTGGGAATGATACTAGGCCCATGCTCTGCCCTATTTTAGGTGACCAAAATGTCAAACATATCATTTTCACATGTGTTTTTCCTTTAGAGGGGCCTACTCTTGGATACCGTTCATCCAAGTAGGAACGACCCTAAGTGGTAATAGACTAGATGCCAAGCCCTTCCAAGCCACTATAAATAAATTATGTTTGGAGTGAAAGCTTCAAACAACGAGTGAAGTTGTGTTATACCGACAACCAACCTCCCCCAAAACCCTCCAAGACGCAACCCTTGCAAGCTAGGAGACTCCATAACGGAGAGTAGTGCTGCCGCATGTATAACCACTTGAACGGATGCCTTCATTAAACACCTTTGTTCTAGTGGCCAAAAACCCTTGTAATCCATTTGAAGACTAGGGTTTGTACTTGTTTTTCCTTTTAGTCCAAAAAGAGTCAAAAAAATCGCAAAAAAATAAAAAACCATAAAAATATTCTTTGCGTTTGCTATGTCTTCTTGCCACAATTTCCAAAAAATTAGATCAAAGAGACCTTCTTACAACCAAAGTACCAAAAATATCAAAAAAATTCCAAAAAATTACAAAAATACTGAGAAAAGCTAGAGCAGCGCATCCATCCTCTGTTGCTACACATTTATGCCGACATGTAGCGCATCTTCTGCGACTTACAACACTTTTAGTGTCTATTATAATGCATTTACTTTTTACCAGTGTGGCGCATATATCCTAACTTACAACACATTTACCAGTTTTTGCAGCACATCTGTTCTAGCGCATGTGTGTCAGTGAGCACTTGCACAATCTTTAAGAGAAAATTTTTGCCAATTCTGGGTACCCATTTCAGTCTAGTTCCAAAATCTGAGATCAGGTCTTACCTTGCAGTCATTTTTCCCTTCCATTTCACATCAAAGTCCCTCTTTCGTTGGTCATCCCATTCACCTTCTATTAGATTTTCCTAGTCCAAAGTCAAAGTATCCCATATCAGGTCAGCATAGGCCCCTTTTTTGTATCACTTTCGATTCAAAGTAACCCTAGTAGGTCACAGGACTTCACTAGTGGTCTTGGTGCATGACTAGTACCTACACAGTAAGATAGGTATCGAGTACCCTTACTAGTGGCTACCGTCTTGTATTGGTGGTTTTACTTGGAATCATTGATCGAGAAAGTCCCTTGTCCAAGTCTTGTCATAAGTATCCTATTCTCAGCAGTCTCCATCGGCATCTTGCCAAAATCTCTAGTTTTATCCCACCTCATCTCTCAGCACCTTGCATGGTTCTTACTAGATCTCAATACCAAAAGCAACTTGAAATGGCCGAATCATCTAACCACATCATCACCCCTCATGATAGTGATGAGGAAATCTCACACGAAGATTATCAAGGAAGCCTCCAAGATCAGAAATTCCAATGCTTGTTAGAGAAAGTGCTCCATGATGATCCTCACAAGTACTTTTATTATCTTGCAAATCTTGGAATTAAACTCCCCACAGATTTTGATATAAGCACAATCCAAGAAAATGTGGAGGATAAAGGAAAGAAAGCCTTAGACCCAAACACAGAGGATAATAATGAAAAAGGAAAGAAAGTCATAGACCCAAGCACTCCTATGGAAGAAATGAGGAAACAAATCAAGGGTCTAAAGCAACAAATGTCAAATCTCAAGATGGGTACAAACACTAAAATCTATTCCTTGGAAGATATTGCACCATACCCCTTTGATAAAAGTTTGAACATGACACCATTTCCCTTTCGATTTGAAGTTCCTAAGTTTGATAAGTACAAAGGGAAAGGGGACCCTAGAGATCACATTAGGGAATTCAATGCAGCATGCATGGAAGTGGCTCACAATAAGACTTACTTAATGAGACTATTCCCTAGATCTCTAGGTAGTCAAGCCGTGGAGTGGTTCTCACAGCTCCCACTGGGCATTAAATCTTTTGATGAGTTAGTCAACAAATTCATCACGCACTTCTCGTACAATATTGAACACGAAGTCTCTATGCTTGATTTATGCAATACCAATCAAAAGAATGGTGAATCATTCACCACCTTCGTACAAAGATGGAGACAACTAGAAAGCAAGTGCTCATATGATATACCAGAGAAGCAATTAATGGAGATGTTTGTCCATAACCTCAACTCTGATCTTAGCTATCAAATACAAATCCAATACCCTACTTTATTTTCAAAGGTCATTGAGATGGGATTGTTCATCGAAAAAGCTATGATCGCCAAGGGGCAAATTAAGTTATACAAGGACACACCTGCCTCCAATTATACGACTGACAAATCAAAGTTTTGGACTAAAAACAAAAACATCGTCAACGATGGAGTAGTTGATGCCAAGGTGGCAGCTCCCAAGCAACAACTGATATTTACTCTCAAAGGATAGGCAAGCAATGTTACACCCAACAAAACATTCTCTCGAGAGCCAAGACCATGGTTCAACTCAAATCCAAGGTGAAAGTTCACACTGTTAGGTGAGTCCCAAGAATCTGCATTGAGGAAGCTATTGGCTAACAATGAAATCTCTCTACCACCAAGAAGCAATTACGAACCACAAATCAAACCTCACTATTGGAAAGACACCGACTATTGTGAGTATCATAGAGGAAGGGGACATACAACCAACAATTGTATCCATCTCAAACATGTTATTCAAGATGTGCTTGATCAAAATCAAGGAGGAAACCAACAATATACCTCCAATGAGACACATGTGGCTTACATGGATCCACTTCTCAATCATGACAGGCCATACAACAACAATAACAACAATGGCAACAACAACAATGGAAATAACAATAATGGCAACAACAACAACCACAACAGGCAAAATCAAAATAGTGGGAATAGTAATGCCAACTACGCAAGTGTACCATTCGACTATACCATCAATTGCATAATAGAGCACATACCACAAATCAATGTGGTCATGCCCAACCAACAATTGGAGCCTAACCGCAATGGTCATAGTATCATTACCCGTAGTGGTAAAGTCACATTGAATACCATCCCTCCAAGGTCGTTACCTTCTCAGTCCAACCCCCATTAATGTAGTGTCATAGACCAACTTCGAAAGACTCTAGCCCACATTTCTATCTTAGAGTTGTTGTGTCTATCTCCTTCCCGCAAGGAGATTCTCAATAAAGCCTTAGTGGAAATGACTATACCCACTAACTTGGCCCAAGAGAAGTTTTAGGTCATGGTAGATAATCTGACTTCCTCAAGTACCATATCATTTACTGAGCAAGATGACCTCTCAGTGTCTCAACCCCATAACACCCCTTTGCATATCGTCGCCTTCATCCACAAGCACCACATCAAGAGGGTTCTCATTGATGGGGGAGCTAGTTTAAATATTTGCACATTGAAGCTAGTCCTTACATTGGGGTTCTTTGAAAATGCAGTTGATCCAAGAAAGAAGATAACTATCAAAGCCTATGACGAAGAGGAGAGAACTACACAAGGAACAGTGGTGTTGCCCATACAAGTGGGACCAATAATAAAAGATGTTGTTGCCAAGTCCTAGATAGGGAGCTCACTTATAATATTCTTCTAGGTAGACCATGGATTCATCCCATGAAAGTTGTGCCCTCTACTTATCACCAATGCATAAAATTCCCTCATAATGGCAAGCAAGTCACTATCCAAGGCGACCTTGACCCCTTCCAACATTTCAACTCTGTCCTTTCAAAAGATGATTGCATCATACCAAAAAATAGAGCATCTACATCCCCTACCCCACAACATGATTCTACCTCTGAAGCTTCCTCATCAAGGCCCAAAGAGTAGAAAATTACCATCAAAGAAAAAGGAGTAGGGGAATACTCCATAGAGCACAACCTCAATCTAGCCAAGATGCCTTTATCTCCTAGATCCTTTGATCGACCCAAGCATTTTCCAAAGCCATCTGCTTCTCCTATACCTCCCACAACTCCCTTTGTAAAATGGGGGGCCTTTATCAGATGAAACAGAAGAAAGAGATGTCCTACAATGGCTTTATACTGAAGAAGAAGAGAGCACACAATAGGAACCACCTAGGCTCCCAACAAAAATCTATGGGCAAGGTGAATCTATCCTACATAGAATGGGTTACGAAGGACAAGGTCCCATCAGCCTAAGAAGAGAAGGAATCATAGAACCCATTCAACCTTCTTCATCCTCATTGGCTAGAAATACAAAAGGCCTAGGATATAAGGATAAGGGAAAAGCTAAAGAAAATGCTTGTCTAGTGGAAATGATCCATACACTTCAAGTGGGCAATGACACAGATTCCAATGAATATGAGTGGGATGAGTTGATAGAGCATTCCTATGATGACAATGAGGTTGATACCATTCAAACTTATAGCCCTATTGTGAGGGATAAATGCTACCGAATAGGCCATTAGAGCCTGATTTTTCTATCTTTGAGGGTGTGACTTTCGAGGAAGGTTCAAGTTCTATCACAATAAACAACTTGGAGGAAAGTACCATCTCAAACACTCCCCCTCCCAATACTCCTAGTATATCCATTCAAACTATCAACGAATCAAATCTATCCTCTGACTCCCTCCCCCTTGTGCATCTTGAGCTTATTGACTAAGATCTACCAGGAACCCCTCAACTAGATATGTTCTAAAATGATGATGCTTATATTGATTACATGGAACTTAGGGACCACCTACCCAAAGGGGATCATAAAGCTAGTTTCTCTATTGAACTTAATACCATGGCTTATTTTGGAGAGGGTGCCAAGCCTTCCAGTCACAAAAATATCAAAATAAAAACTAGATCTGATGGTGAAAACTGCTCTGCGGCAGTGTCAAATCCCAAAACAGTAAAAAGAAAGGACACATCTGAAGGTGAAAACCTAACTGTGGCACCTAACGATGGAAGGCTTGACACTCTCCTCTATGACATGCACTAGGAGAAGTCTCAGATTCTTGTGGAACCCACAGAGCCTGTTAACATTGGAACAAAGGAACAGCCTAAGATCATTCACTTTGCCAAGTCTCTAACCCCACTAGAGAAGACTAAGTTTGTACCATTCTTCAAGAGAAAGTAAGTCAATTTTGCTTGGTCATACGCAGATATGTCAGGGTTAGATCTAGATTTGATTCTACACCATCTTCCATTAGATCTAGGAGTAAAACCAGTGAAACAAAAGCTTAGAAAGATGCATCCACACATAGCACTACTTGTAAAAGAAGAACTCAAGAAATTACTGGATGTAGGGTTTATCAGAGCTATAGACTATCTAGAATGGGTCTCCAACATAGTACTAGTGTCCAAACCAGATGGCCGAGTCAGACTATGCAATGATTTTAGAGATCTAAACAAAGCTTGTCGTAAGGACGATTCTCTGTTGCCAAATATAGATATCATAGTCAACTTAACAGCAAGGCATACCATGTTATCTCTTATGGATGGCTTCTCAGGATATAATTAGATCAGGATAGCACCAAAAGACCAGCATAAGACAGCTTTTACTTGTCCATGGGGTACTTTTTGTTGGAATGTCATGCCATTTGGGCTAAAGAACGCAGGAGCCACATATCAACGTGCGATGACCACTATATTTTATGATATGATGCACGTCAACATGGAAGATTATGTAGATGATATCCTAGCAAAATCACTTACAAGAGAATCACACCTAGATGTATTAGAGAAAGTATTTCAGAGATTAGAGCAATTCAAAGTCAAGTTGAACCCAAAGAAATGTGTGTTTGGAGTCACCTCAGGCAAACTTCTAAGTTATATTATTTCAGGAAATGGAATAGAGGTGGACCCCGCCAAAGTCAAGGCCATTATGGACATGCCACCACCCAAGACTCTTACTCAACTAAGATCTCTACAATGCAAGCTACAAGAAATCCATAGATTCATATCACAACTAGCAGACAAGTGTCAACCATTCAGTCATCTCCTGCACAAGAACATTCCATTCAGATGGGATGAGAAATGTGAAGAGGCATTCGACAATCTAAAAAAGTATATTATGAATCCACCTATTCTCATGCCTCCTATCCAAGGGAAACCATTGATACTCTACATATCTGCTACACCTACAACTCTTGGGGCTCTTCTAGCACAACAAGATTATGAGAATAAAGAACTGTCTACTATATCAACCGCACATTGGTGGGCTATGAGTTGCAATACTCTCAGATAGAAAGATCATGTCTTACGGTAGTTTTTGCTTCCCAAAAACTCTGACATTATATGCTTGCACATCTAGTCAAACTTATTGCAAAAATAGATCCACTGAAGTACCTACTAAGCAAAGCAGCTCTAACAGGTCGCCTAGCCAAATGGCTAATGCTCCTAACTGAATACGACATTGAGTATGTAGACAGAAAAGCTATCAAGGGAAAAGTCATTGCTGACCAGCTAGCAGATACACCACTATAGGACACCACACCAATGTAATTTCAATTTCTGGATGAATCTTTATTCAATATCTCAACACATTCTTGGAAACTATACTTTGATGGGTCTTACACAAACCATGGATCAAGGGCAAGAATCTTGTTTGTAACTCCTCATGGAAACACCATACCGAAGTCTTACCATCTGTTATTTCCATGCACCAATAACATAGCAAAATATGAAGCCTTAGTCATTGGCCTCAAGATGGTAACAGATTGGAAAATCAAATAGCTACATGTCTACGGTGATTCTCAACTAGTGATAAATTAGGTCAATGACAATTACCAAACCAAAGATGAAAAGCTTGTCCCATACAAGAGGATGGTAGATGAATTTAAGGAATACTTTGTGATTATATCTTTTTAGTAGATACCTCACATTGAGAACAAAGCAGTAGATGCCATGACGACCATCGCCTCTCTTCTCGAGATACCAGAGAATGAGTCACAGTATGAGTTCTTAGTGGAAATAATTTAGCAACCAGCTTATGATCTTCCTGAGACCCATTCCATATGCCTTTTAGTTGGATCTGATTCACCTTGGTACGGTAAGGTTTACACTTACCTCAAGGACAACACCCTCCCACCTGACTTATCTTCAAACCAATGATGAACCTTTATATGCCAAACCTCTTGCTATACCATTATTTCTGACACCCTATATTGATGTGGTCTAGATGGTACTTTACTTCATTGTTTAGAATGAGAAGAATCCATAACCGCCTTACAAGATGTACATAAAGGGATCTGTGGAACACACTCTAGTGGTCCTTCCTTAGCTAAGAAACTCATGCGTTTGGGTTATTACTTGCCGAACATGGAAACAGATTCATATCAGTTTGTGAATAAGTGCAAGCACTGCCAAATACATGGGAACCTCATACATGCACCAGCTCAAGAGTTCAGACCTTTAACGACACCTTGGCCCTTTTGCCAATGGGGACTTGACCTTATGGGAAAGATCCATCCACCCTCCTCCAACAGCCACAAATTCATAATAACCGCCACTGAATACTTTACCAAGTGGATTGAAGCCGTTCCCCTCACCACTGTCATAGGTAAACAAATCTCCTCATTCATCCTGAATTACCTCATCTGCAGATATGGAATTCCCTCATCCATTATCATGGATAACGAAAGACCCTTCAAAAATTAGGATGTCCAAGAACTCTGTGACCGATTTAAAATCCAACACCATTTCTCCACACCCTATTACCCCCAAGGCAACAGTCAAGCTGAAGCATCCAACAAGACCATCTTGAAACTCCTCAAGAAGACAGTCAATGATGAAGGCCGTGATTGGCACATCCAACTCAATCCCACTCTATGGGCCTATATAACCAGTATACGCACTCCCACAGGTGCTACCCCCTACACCCTTGTCTATGGCTCAGAAGCCATCCTCCCCATTGAGGTCGAATTACCATCTCTCAGGGTGTTGTTAAAAGGTCTCATATCAGATGAAGAATATAGAGTCTCCAGATTGCAAGAACTAGAGTTGCTAGAGGAGAGGAGATAGAAATCCTTTGACCATCTCAAAGCATATCAACAAATGATGTCACGAAGCTATAACCACAGAGTAAGCCCAAGAATCTTTAAGGTTGGAGATCTAGTACTTAAGGAGAATCCCCGTAATCAACGGGATAGGGAAAAGAAAGGCAAGTTTGAACCCAACTGGCTTGGGCCTTATGTGATTGTAGCTGTTTATGGATCGAGGGCATATCAGTTAGCAACATCAAAGGGTGAGCTGTTAGATGACCCAATCAACAACATGCATCTTCACCGGTTCTATACCTAGGAGAACCCCAATGTAAGGGGGGCATAAAATACAAAAAAATAAAAAAATTTCACACAAAAAAAATCAAAAAATTGGAAAAAGACAAAAAAATCATCCTTTGGTGAAAACCTGGCAAACAGACGTCATGTTTACTTTCTACCTGGCGTTACTTGTGATAAACCGCTTCCTCCATCTTTGGGAAACCAATCACCTTGTGTCCATTCTTCCTCATGTCCCATTCGACCCATATTTGTTCCATAATAAAAACCTAACGATAACCTATCATGGCTTGATACTCTATCTCTTTGTTGCCTTGTCAACCAAGGTTTTGTCCCGTATCCTATCCATAGTGTCAGCCTAGTATAGTATCTCTCATTAGTATCCATGGTCCAAGTCCATGAACTGCGTTGCCTCTACGTCGTCACATAGGCAAGGCCATTTCTCAAATGTGCCCTTGAGGCTCCCACGATCCCATCCATGCCATTTCTTGTCATCTTTCTTCTAGTCCATCCATGGTCCATTAGGGTTTACCCTAAACTATGTTGCCTCTGCGTCATCACGTAGACAAGGCCATTTAGCAATGAGCCCCTGAGGCACTAGGTCAGTCCCTTAGCATCCATCTCACCAATAAGGATTGTGAAATCTTCTCACCAGGCAAGCAAGTGCAAGCAAAACTCACTCTTTTCAAGCAGAAATCCTGATGCAAGGCATTAACCTATCCAAAGTAAAACAAAACAAACTCCTAAGGCCTTCTAAATGATTTTACCCAAATTATGGCAAGAAACAAACACATCTAAATGCAAAAATGTTTTATGGATTGGAAACATGGTTAAAATACAGAGTCTTGATTTTTGCTATCATGCCTTTCTATGCTACTTGAGGATGCCAAAAGCTATAGATGCTATGATGGGGGCATGATTATTTTCTTTGTTTGTTGTTTGTGGATTAAACTTTAGTAATGAGAAGCCTTGTCTAAAGACATAATCGGCAAAAGATCATCGAGGACATCAAAGGTCTAACATGAAAAGGGGCAATCCTTGTTTGTTGATACACAAGAAATACTCAGGTCATCTCAGTTCAATTATACCTCGATGCTTGTATTAACTTGCTAAATCAAAATCCATCTAAGCAATGCTTAGGTCATCTCAGTTCAATTATACCTAGATGCTTGTATTAACTTACAACATTCGAAAAAAGTACCAAAAAAAATTGCCCAATGATGAAATAAGCACTTCAAAATACTTGCACCATCAAGATGTCAAAAGAAAAGCATCCATCATGCATCCATTTATACATCTGTACATCCATGTATCCATATCCCAAGCAATAAAAGATCCAACAATCTAGAGTATCAATACAAATAAAAGCTTGTTAGTTCTTTTGTCAAGTCATTTTTCTATCTATCATCATATCTTTCATCCTTGTCCAATCAATCTGAGCAATGATCAAAATGCAGGTCCATCCTTAATCCATATCAATCAAGTCAAGTCAATCTTGTCAAATGATCCAATCGCAATTAGTGGTCTTCATCCTTATCTGGTCGTAAACCAACTCGATCAATTATAATCAAACATTTGTCTTATGCGAGATGTAACATTGTCGAAATCAGACCAATACATGCATCTTACATGACATGTTTCATTTCCTGAAACCAGACACTATCCTGCAGTGTTGGTCTAGGGATATATCGTTACCCACCATGACAACACTATCGTCTATCGTTATCGGTATATTGTTGGTTTACCGCTTGACAGGGGAAATACCTTGTTTGTTCTTGTATCATTTGTGCATACTTGCTTACTTTCTTGTGTGTGTTATCATTCTATCTTGCATCACGTATCATTTAGCTCTTTCTTCATCCTAACCTATTTTTCACCTTCGTCTTCATGAGATTGTCTGTCTCACGCCTTCTACCTTCTTCCCATCTAGTCTCCCGAGGGCGCGTCCTATCGTCATAACTTGTACCAAGGGCAAACTAGGGCATGTGTCATTATCAAACTATTTATTCTTTGAGGCAATGTCGTAAACTGTATTGTATCAAAGAGGGGCAAAATGTATACGCCTAAAAATGACATGATTCAGTCTAGATAAATATTCTTAATATTTATTCCCTTCTAATTCCTCTATCAATAAATAAATAAACAAATTTATTTATTTGATTCATATTCTTCCAACAATTAAATAAAATCCTTTATTTAATTTAGTTCTTCCCAAACAATTAAATAATTCTTAATTATTTAATTAAATCAAATTCATTCTTCCAAATTTAAATAAATCAATCAAATTTATTTAAATCCTTTCAATCTCTAAAAATAAAATACAATCAAATATTTTATTTATTCTTCCAAAATCATGCACAACAATTAAATAAATTTATTTATTTAATTTTCTTTCTTATCTTCTAAGTTGAATAATTCCAATTATTTAATTGTTTCTTCCAATAATATCTTCTCTAAATTTAAATAAATCAAATGTTTATTCAAGTTATCTTTTTCTTCTAAATTGAGTTATCTCTAAATATAATTCAATCTTTTTGCACATGCAATTAAATATTCCTAATATTTAATAAAGCAAAATATCTTCTTATTCTCGTGCAAGTCCCTTCTTGTTTTAAATCACTTAATTGATTATTATATTCTTTTAATTGCTTTAACTCATTCTTCTATTCTTAGCAAATCCTCTCATGCAAAAGAAAGCAAGACACATGTCTTCTTCTTATTCGTTGCATGTTCCTCAACCGTTTTCAATTGTTGATTTTCTCATTCTCTCTATACCGTTGATCGTCATTCTCTCAAGTCTATAAGTACAACCTTATTCTTCCATTTCATTCATCCAAGCTTTAAGTATCGTTACTCTGCAGGAATTACAACATGCCTTTGGCACCAATTCCTTCATTTCTTGTGATCACATTCGTTACTACGCACCACTACCATTGTTGTGAAGCTCATCTTCATGGCAGTATTATCATAGCCATTCCCAATTGACATTCTTGAATCATAGCAAGGAAGTGCACTCTCTGAGGGCCCTATTTCATACATGCAAGATCAATTATGATAGGCGATCAACGAAAGCTTCGAATTAAGGAGGTTTGCTTTGTCGTTGTTCATTGTTTATTTGAATCTCTTTTGTTCACCATTTCATTGAGTTTTGGGTATCTTGATATTTGATATTATTGATTATTCATTTGAATCCAATTTTCCCTTAACATAAAGAACCCTTATGACTCCCTATGTGCATTATCATATACATTTGTCTTTGCATTTTTGTCATATATAGCACCTTATCACTCCATGTAACTATATTACATCACACTTCATACCCCACCTTCAAATCATTCTTCTTATGTTTGACTTCAACCTCACTTCATGCCTTAGCCAAAAATAATATAAGGCACTTAGCCTTATCCTTTGATTATTGTTTTGACTTTTGAGAAAAATCAAACAAGGTAAAAATGATACCAGCCCTCATGGGCCCCTATGGCATTATGATTTGAATTATTAGGTTTTTCAAAGACTAAAAGTCTTTACCATGATGATGGATTAGATGATAATGATTTTTGTAAAAAGAAAGTCAAAAAAGAGCAAAAAGGCACTTGGTCACTTGACCAAAAGGAAAGAAGTAACCCTAAACCTTTGTTATTTTCACTTTTCTTCACTGTGCTCTACTTCAGCTGCTGCCATGCAAGGCATTTGCTAGGGTTTCAGAGGCATCTTCAGAGGTTTTCTAAGCTATTTTCAACACTATATTCCACAGGTGAGTTCTCTTTCTTTAGATTGTTGTTTCTCTCTGCAAAAGAAAGGAAAAAATTGCAGCATTCGCTACTCCTCTAGTTGTTTTTACTCTAGCTTTTTTTTTGCTAGTTTGTATATGAAAGCGATCTCTCCATTTACTCCTGTATATATTCCATCTTTTATGCTCTCTTTTGGCATAATGGAGATAAGGAAGAATGAGGGTTTCTTTGCACTAATTTTTATTATTCACTCTCTAAACTGTGTATTCTTTCTCCTTTCCATGTTTCGACCTCCATGGCCAAGACATTAAAAGAGGTTTGTGATAAGTTTATAAAAAATGGAACTACAACTTGGTATTTCTTTTTCAAATGCTTTAGTTCCTCCAAAACTTTCATGGCTATTCATAGAAGAAGCATATATCTGTTGTAGAATGGTAAAAGCCTCACTTATTATGAAGAGACCCTATTAGGGTTTGTGAGTAATGACTATTTTTTTTTAATTTTCTATCACAAAAAGGTTTTCTCTACTTCTTCCTTTGGCACTGCATCATCTTCTTCTCATAATATCCTAATCATCTGCTAGGGTTCACTGATCTCTACTTGATATCTTTGTGCATTATGCACGCTGGGTGAGATTTAATAGTACCCTAATTAATCTAGAACTTATAGAATCTCAAATGGCTTAGCTAGATTACACAAGAACATATAGATCTTTTGACAAGGTCTTCACTCACTATGTACTGTTACTATGCTTAACCAAAGATGATTGTTCCCTTCTTCTATTCTTATAGTCATCTAGTGACTGTTTTGCCTCATTGTGGACAATCATATTTGACCATTCATTATTCCTTATGGTCTACATCATACAGTATCTTCCATGTGGATCCTTCTACTCACTGTGACACTTTGTATCAGGCCTATGGTTGTCTCAGTCCTTACCCTGATACCTTCTCTGTGCTATACCTTCTACTTGCATACTGTCTACCCCTTTTTGACAACTTGGAACTAAGCACATGCCATTTCTTTTGATAGTATAGGGTGTAATTTCAAGCTCTCCATTAGACGAGAAACTTAACCAACTGATGCAACCTCTGCCCACTATATACTTCGTGCACTGTATCATGATTGCTCTTCATGATTTTTTGTGACTTTTATCTCTGTTTTATTGTCTTAGATTTCTCTAAGCTCATGATATCTTATCAGGATCTTGGTGCCTTGTCAATTGCTCTTAGCATTGTCCATCATCTTTCAACACTATCATGTCCTCTAGCATGTCCTCATTATTGAGCTTCATGGTTATCCCCTCATGACTATCTACAATAGGCTCCTATAGGATTTATCACTAAGCTCCTTTGTCACTGTCATGAATGTCCTATCAGTCATCTCACAGTCATTTTTGATACGTTAGACCATAGTCATTTGATGACTCATAACTCTACCCTAGAATAGTGTAGTGTAATCAATTCTTTGGTTTCTTGCCACATGACTATGACTATTGTAGATTGTCAATACAGTCAATATATGACTATCCACATAGTATTCTTTTGTATGACTTGAATACAAGTCCCATGGTAAGACCTATTCATAGAACTGATAAGACTCTAGTAGGATTTGACTCACATTCCTCCCTACATGTTTTCATCTGACTTGGAAGGAATGTCGAAGACCATTGCATGGAAGTGTAAGTCCTTCTTAGGGTTTTGGTGAGAGTTGCAGACCTTTGCATGCTTTCTATCTACTGACTATCCCTTTCATTTGCCCTTTGGATTGTTGGTTGTCCATTGTTACTGCTGCTTGATCCACGAGTCACTGTCTTCATGACCTTTTGCCTTCTACCACCAAACATGCTGCTTTGTTAGGTAAAGGTTGTCTTTATGAACAAAGATAATGGTGAAGAAAATAGTCTTTATGATCAACACTTCAAGGTTTGGCACTATCCCTATTTGAGTCTAGATCCTTGCCTTCAAATTTCTCATTGTTGACTTTGTGACAGTCTATTATGCTGATATGTTGTTCTTTTGTGGTAAATGCTATTACAGTGACTATTTGTGATGTTGTTCTTTAACTGATCTTTCTTCATCAGCATACAGTCTTCTGACTATTCCTTGCTACATTGTCAATAATGTACCTTTCAGACTGACAACGATGACATGATATTACAAAGAAAATATAACTTGGGCATTCCTCTTATGGCATGAATACCCTTATAAATTTTTCTATAATGTTCATTCCATGAGACATGTATTGACATATGAAATGCTTATATCTTCACATAATCTTGCCTATATGATTCTGAAACTGTTATCATGCTTGTTCATGGCTGCCCATAGGACTTAACTCTTTGGATATCATAGGTTAATGGATCTTTCCTCAATCTCTCACATATTATTTCTCTACCTATAGATACTCTCAAGATATGTAGCACATGTTTCTCTTGATGATCCATAGGTTGCTCTTGATGGTCTTTTCCCAAGACTAATGTCGTGGAGTAAAATACCTGACAAGATCAAAACCATATATGATAGTCTCCCCATCTGACCTCTTGACTATCCTTGCATGTCTTCTGTTAGTTTTACATAGTACTTTGCTACATTTGGACTATTATAAAATAGTCAAAAGGATTGTTCCCCCTTTTAGAACTGTTCCATCTTTTAGGCATGATATGCCTATATGTATCTATATTTTATGATGAAGGCAAAAAAAAAGGCTATAAAACTTTGTTATCTATTTGCAAGCCTATATGAAGCAATTAGTAGACCCTTATCATGCATTACATACCTTTGTTCATTATTCATAATGATTGCAGCTCCTTGTAGTGTATAACTATTGCATATGTAAGC